>CAUJNA010000796.1:102673-151348 GCA_963377175.1 Effrenium voratum | reverse complement strand
TGTCCCACTACAGAACACAATAGTGAGGTAGCTGCACAATCTCGTGCCATGCTAGATCGGTTTCCTGTCGAGGGCAGCTCCTGAGGTAGATGATGTAGCGGACATGTTGCCTCCCCCATTGTCGCCAAGCAAAAAACACATCTCATTCCAAACATCGTATTGATCATCATTGACAAACCACCTTTGATGCGAGGTTCGCATGATAGGCTGATGTTTTGTGACATGTCATGCACAAGTGGCAGGCCACAGAATATTGTACCTCTGATTCTCACGACCGTGTCCCGTGACTTCGGTTGTCTAATAAGGGGTTTTTTTTTTTTTTTTTTATTTTGTTTTTTTTTTTTCTTTTTTTTTCTTCTTTTTTTTTTTTCTCTTTTTTTTTTTTCTTTTTTTTCTTTGGTTTTTCTTTTTTTTTTCTTTTTTTTTTTCGTTTTCTTCTTTTCTTTCTTTTTCTTTATTTTTCTATAAGGGGTCAATGGTTTGATGGTCCTAACCAGTGTGTTGAAGCATGCTGTAGCCAACGGACGGGAAAACCGCACCCTGGCTCCGAGCTGATTTCGAGGCAGCCCCGTGCCCCGCGCGCACTGCTCTCGACGCAGGCCTGTCAAATGGATCGCATGTGTGCCCTCTCGACTACGATTTCTTATGCCAGCTGGGCTATGGGCTCAGGGTTTGTAGATAGTCTCGCAAAGTTAGAGCACTGTAGGGGGGTCTGGGGCCAGTGCACTTCCATTGAGTGGCTGTCGCATGAGGTTCGGTCAAACTTACATAGTAACTAGTTGTGTGGGGGCTCACAAATTGTCCGCTTTTTCCTATGTCGTCAAGGAAAATTCGTAATTTGAGACCACTGCAATGGCCGGCAGGTGCAGACCACCCCGGAGCAGCTGCCACAGGCGGCCAGCCTGGGTGAGCTCTCGGAGCGCAGCTCGGCTCCGTTCACTTTAGGTTGTTTGAGGCTCAGGTTCACATGGAATCCAAACCGCCCCTTTGTAGAGGAAGCTCATGTTGCAATACCGTTTTGAGGTGTCCACTTTTCGTGCTCCAGTCTTAGACATTTCCCGCCCGCCCCTATTGCAGCTAGTCTCACAGCTGTGCGAGTGCCCTAAGCTATGCCACAAGTGCAATCCCTCACCGCTTGCGTGCGGGGTATCTTAAACCAGGGGGGTTCTAGCAGAGACTATCTTTTGTCAACCTCCGGCAGGGATGTCAATTAGAATGGTGGCGTTTGCGTTTTTGAGACCACGGAGCTTTGGAAGTAGTTTGTCAAGCTGGTTTAAACATCACACATCAAGGTGTTTGCCAATGCTGCTTGAATTTCCCGTTGGTCACAAGGAGCTGGCAGTTATTATGTCAGGAGCTTCATTGAATTGCCACCCTCCTAGCCACTCCGTTTAGGGGAGTGAACACGTTTTGGAATTTTGTTTGTATGCTACACCCTTTTAAGTTCTGCTTCAAACGAGCGCAGTATTGCTGTTTTCCTGTCTGCCTTCTTCTTGGCTGTCTCCCTGCAGGAGGCCCTTCAATGGATGGCCCAAAACATATTTTTGCATGGGCAACGTTGTCCTCTGAACAGGGGGCCTGAGCACTTCCATGCTCAGTGAGTTTAAGGAAACCTGGCTCTAGGAACAAGAAGATACCCACTCCCAAAACACTCCAAGAACAGCAGTGTCTACAAGGTAAATACCCCATGCTTGCTGCTCAGTTTGAACCCATTCTCCCTTGGGTGCTGGTCGAGACCAGCTGGGAGAGGTGCCGGCTTCCTGCCGCGGCCGCCCCCGCCCGAGCAGGACCCTAAGCCAGGCTTCCGAGGCGTGTGGCCCAAAAACCTGCGGGCGGTGACGACTCGGGACCCCTCCAAACCCAGCACCCCAACACCCCAGCCGCATTTCCTTAGTTTGTTCTTTTTACCTTGAAAACCCAGTCTCCTTTGGCGGATGCATACAGAAGAGTTTGGCATGCGCACTCTGCTGAAGACCAACATGTGAGTTTGACGTGTCTACGGATTGTGAAGCTTGAGCTGGAGAAGTCGGGCAGGATTTGGCTGCAAGTCGGGGAATGGCAGCTTCACATAAAGGTATAAGGCCAACAGGGTGGGACAACTCTGGTTTTCGTTGAGACGTCCCACATTCAAAGAGAGGCTGGTGCAGGTGGTAAAGCGCTCTTCGTGTTCTTCCTGTTCAATGCCATCCCCTTCTCTGCACTGATCTACTACCTCAGGCACCTGCCTTAGCAGGTGGTTGGGACTCTATGGGCGCAGCATGATGCAGCCTTTTGGCATGAACTTGCAAGCATGGGGCTTTCGAGGTTTTAATGATGTCATTCATCGGCTGGCTCATCGCATTCGTACCCCTTTTGCAGGACTTGACGGGAAAACCCGATTACTCTGAATGGTGATGCATCCCCGCTACCATTTGAGCAGCGCCCTGCGCAAAGCTTCACTGCCATGTTGGCAGAACCACCTGTCAACGGTTCGGGGCGCTCACTGCCGCTCCACCCAAGGCGATGGGTGGGGGTTCCATCCTTGCTCCCCTGATGCGAAGTCCTTGATGACCATTGACCCTGCCAGGGTTCCATGATGGATCTCGGGGACACATTACCTGCCGCAAAGTAACATCGGAAGCAGACAAATAGCAATGTTGTTTGGGCCTGCGTAGTTTACTCGGGGCAGCCATTGCTCGCTGCTCCCAATTTACGGGCACTTATGACAATCATCATGATCATTGTAACAAGAATAATGGAGAACACCCTGAAGCATGGTTGGTGGGCACACCAAAGGAGCTCCCAATTGAAACACAACACCATGAACAGAATCCACAAACATCAACAATTCTTCAGCCTGAGAGCAACATCAAATTTCCTAACCGAAAGTCTGCAGGTTGATCTCAGAAGGGCCTCACCAAAGTAAAAGCACAGCTTGCTAAGGCACGCCCTTCCGAACCCAGAACAACTTCCGTGCTCTCACGCAGGGAAAGAACAGGTGGAAAAAACATATGCGTTTCTGTTGGCCAAGCTTCTACAAACGGCCCGCAGAGACCATCAAACATGTTGCTGGTGCTTCTCCATTCCCACTAGGCAGCCGCAAATCCCAATCGTACACAAGACAAGCCAATTGCACACTCAAAATCAAACTCAGACCATCAAAAGGAGACTCAAACAAGTTATGGCCAAAGGCCCTGGTGGAAGGTCTTGTCCACTCCCTCCCAAAAGAGTCAAAACCTCGGGTGTCAGAAAAGCTCGCTGCCTTCAGGGAGCAGCGGGCCCAGCGCACGGAGCTGGCGCTGCTGAGCCTACCGGAGCTGCCGCAGGACGTGGCGGCGGAGGTGCTGCGGGCCGCCTGGCAGATGGCGAATTTCGGCTCCACAAAACGAATTCACCCAGTTTGGGTTCGTGTGATGGCTGCTTTGGTTGACACCCTTTTCTCATGTCCCTAATTGGTTGGACCGGTGGTTTGGGGATTTGAGCCCCGATTTGAACCCTGGCGTTTGTAGAGGTAAATGGGAAACCACCCCTTAACCACCAAGTCACAAATCCAAACCACCAACAATGGGCAGTGTGATATGCAGGGGATGAGGTGTTGTTGCTTGTTGTTTTTCCCCTGAAAATCAAGCTGTTCAGGACGGCACGGGAAAGCCAAAAGGAAGCCCGCTGGTTCAAACGTTTTCACAAAGGGTTGGCAAAACCTTGGTATTTTATCCAATTGTGTGGGCGTTTGCACGCCTGTGGGGCACTGAGGCCATCCGCACGTCTGCCATTTGCTTCCTGCTGGATGAGGCGGCTTGCACCGAGCCGGCGAGCCGAAAGCCTGTGGCCACGTTCAAGTGCACTGAACTGAGCAAATTTGGTTTGACTTATTGTTCAATGATCCCTCGCGAACAGCCGGTCGATGGGACGTTGGACCGCAGGCCGGCAGCGTGCTCCGAGTGGACCCGCACCCTCCCGAGGCTTCGGCCTACGTGCCCCCCACGGCCGCTCGGTGGTGGATTTGAACCACCACATGGGCCCACAAGTAAGGACCCTGCCTAGGGATGAAGTCAGCTTGACGCACAGGCCGGTTTGTTTCATGCTATTCGAAGCCGGCTCTTGGATTTTGATCAAGCCGCTTCACTAATGTGATGATAAATTCAGCAAGACCGACATGTGGAGCAGTTGCGAAGGCATCCATTTTCAGGGGTTGGTTCGACTACACCAGATTGAATTGTAATTGGCAGGTCTGATTTTTGGGCCCTCGTCCTCACCGAGCGAACCCCCGCTTCGGCTCAGCTCAGGGGCCGTTGCCACTGGTCCCGCAGCTGGAGAGGAACTTTTTGACGGCAAGAGCCTCAGGTCTTTCTCAACCGCGCGAATTCAAGTTGGGCGGTAAGTAGGAAGCCATGGAAGCCTATGGAATGGGCCGCGCGAAGAATCAGATCCGACATCATTAAATGGAAGGCAATCATACATTTTCAGTTGTGGATGGTAAACTGTGATCCTCACTCGGCCTGACAGTTTCCGAGATTTGGTCCAAGTCTAGCTTGTCCACTATATCTCGGGAGGGCGTTTGATTGGCAACTTGCCTCGTAAAGTTTCACCAGCGCTCTAGAATCCGGTGGTCACCCTGGCTATCATCAACTTGATGCCGGTTCAGCTTTGGCGTCAAGCCCCAGAGCCATTTCCGGTCCCCAAAGAAGAAGTCCCGCCCAGACATCAGCAAAAACAGCTGGGCTTTCTTTCCTTGTAGCTTCGCTTTTCAACTCCCAAAAGACACCGTACCCTCCCGCCTGCCAAATGGTCCCACAAGAAAAGCCCAACTGGTTAACGTCGTTTCCTTCAAGGCCAACAAACATATTGCAGTTTCTCGCAACAAATGCTTCTCTCACGTGTATACCGACTAAGAAACGGGGCTCGCTCCCGCACCAAACAGGTGGTAAACAAGTTTTCCCTCACAAAGAGTGGATTTCCCAGGCCCGAAAAAGGGGCTCCTCGTTTCCCCCCCCATCATATAACATCCACTCTTGGGAGGACTTGCTGGAAAACCCCGCGGTGCCGGGCCTCGGTTTCGTGCACTTCGCGGTGGCCAAAGCCTCCCCCGAGGGCCAAGCCGTGGCCGCGGGGCGCAGGACCAAAGCCGTGGGGGAGCGAGCTAACCGAAGAACAAATCCTTTTGTTCTCGCATTTTTTTGAGCAAACACAAATATTATGTTTGAGGATTTGTCCCAACTCCAAACTTTTTGCACACGCGGGACTTGGGGGGGGGGGGGGGGCAAAATCAGTCGGCTGGGGCTGGAGGGCCTAAATAGTTGGAACACGGAAAAAGGGTTGTGGGGTACTATCAAACCAAATTGCCTCATGATCATGGAGGAACAATCTTGGGATATTCAAAGCATGGCTTCATGGTTTGTGGCTGTTAAGACTGATCGTGACTGCTTTGTGCGGGCATCTGCTTCAAAGACAAAACGGGTGCTGTTTTCAGGTTTCGGGTTGTTGAATCCGGGCTGTCCATGTCCTGGCTTTGTCCCTCACTATGTGAAGCGGAGAAGTGACCAAGCCTTTTGCATTCGGGCATGTGCTTTCTTCTCCCTCGTAGAGTGAGCACGGAATTCCAAATTCCAAGAACTTCCCAGGACTTTGCTTTCTTGCTTGCCGATGCCAATTTGATGCAGGAAGGCTGGGCTCCTGTACGTCTCCCACTCGCGGGCCGCCTATTGCAAGGTGACTGGCCAGCTGCGGCCTTGGAGGTCTGGGGTGTGGTGCCGTACGTGAGAGGGAACTCCGGAGCGAGGCTGTCCAGTGTGTTCGCCCAGGCTCAGCATCCTGTCTGACCCAGACTCGCGAAGACGAAGCTTAGCAGCATTGGTTGCAGGCTCAAAGAGCTTCGCTCAAGGGGATTGAGTGATTGACTTGCAGAGCTAGTCGAGCATCAATCAACGTTTGCCGCTTGTTGAAGTGGCTCAAGGTGGCGGGAGTTTCAAGTGGCTCCTTCTTTTTGTTTGCAATTTGATTGGATGCTTGTTCGAGTCCTCAAGTTGACTCCTTCTTCCAGTTTGCGCAGAATACTGTTTCTTTTTTGCCAGCCTCCCGCTGAGGATATTGGAAGTCCTCGTGGGGCTACTGCTTCGCTGCGCCCGCCAAATCCAAAGACGAGGATGAGAGAGAGAATCGCAGGCCCTGAAAGAAGTGACCCCCCTGCTTGTAGATTTATCGTTGTTCCCATTTCTCCCCGTTTGGGGGGACTGGACACTAGACAATTGAGCTGGAAGAACCCCCACTCCCGCCCGTTTACAAACAAGAGGGAAGCCGCAAGTTGAGCGTCCTTTGTTCCACCAGACATTTGGGAGGGGCACCGCTGAAGCAGAGGTCGAAGTTCTTATGGCTCGGTGAAGGCGCCCACAGATTGCCACTGCTAGGAGCCTGAGCCGTGGCAAAGCGAGGACTACTTGCTGCTTCGGCTGGCCATTGACCAGGCCTGGCTGCAAGAAGAAGCCATCCTTAGCCAGCCGAACCTTGCTTGCGGCGCATTGTGCTTCCCATGATGCTTGCAATGGTGGGGGCTCAGCCCTGGATTCCTTTCTGGAATCATCCCAGAATCGACTATCAAGGAGGAGGTCCTCTGAATCAGCTCAAAGTGACTTGCAAGTTTGCCAGAAGGGTCTAATAACTTGAAATTGTCACGCATGAGACCTACGTGTAACCCACCGAGCCTCACCAAGAGGCCCCGGCAAGGCCTCGTTGCAGTCGGTGGTGGACAGCTCACAGCGCTGGCAGTCTCGGCACGTGCGGCGCGTGGCCGGGAAGGAAGGCCCAAGCTGGGAGGCGCGGCCTCCCTATTGGTGGCTTCAAAAAGCCAAAAAAAACACTTTTACATAAATTTATATATTTTTACTCCTAAGTTGAAGGTTAGCTTCCTTTTGGTGAGGCGCTGTTAGGGGAAAAGCAGGGTGCTTTGGGGGCCCTGAAGCGAGAGGCAAAATTGAACCCTTCTATCCAAGGTTCAACAGGAAGCTTTCCTTTGGGGGGCAATTGGTTCCCTCCCTGACCTAAGGCACTTTTCAACCATTGCCTGGAGCGATGCGATAAATGTGTGACCATGTGTAAAAGGCGCCCTCGGCTTCCGGAACTGTTGCCAATTTAGAGGCTATATGCAGGCAAGCCCAACACCATGTTCGATTGGAAATGATTTGGTTGTGCAAGGATGCTCAGGCAAAGCAAATGGGAAGGTGTAGACAGCACTTCCAAGGCGGACCTTGAACCTTGGCTCCAACTACCATATTTGGAACTTGTGCCATGTGGCAGAAAGATGCCAGATGTTCCCTTGGCACCCATTTTTTGTCTTTTGATTTCGCATCGGACCTTTGACTCCAAGCGGAGGCGGTGAGATCCTGACGCCGGGTTTTGAGAACGCGAATGGCGCCGGGAAAAGCGGGGCACATCTCATGGCGTGGTTTGCAGGGCAGTTTCGGTGGCGTTGTATGCCTCCGCGCATGGAAGCACTGATGCATATGGATCACGAGAGAGTTCATAGCTGCAACTTTGCTTATCAGAGAAAGTTCTGCTCTTGATGCTAGCAGGTCATGCATTTCATGGCGTTCCTTTGGTTAGATTAATCACTGATTAGTCATTCTACTTGGTGCAAAGTTGCCCTGTGCGTCTGGACGAGTTCAGTGCAGGAGGAAACTGTGGACATCGACGCGGCCAGGCCCGTGCTACGACTTGGGGCGTTGGATGCTTCAGCCGCCGCTTGCTGTGGAATTGTGGGCGGGGCTGACCCTGGGGATGTGCCAAAAGATATTGAAATTAACGCTAAAGCCTCAGAAACTGGGGCGATGTCAGGGTTGCAATTTCTGAACGGGAGTTGGAAAAGTCTCTGTGGCTGAACACTCAACAAGGCCGACGTAGTCCTGTACAGTTGGGTGAAAGTGGATGGCACGCCTCCCTCTTTTTGGTTTAGCCATCTTCCTTGGACAATGATGCAATCTACTTTCGCCCTGGTGTACTCCATGAAATTACTGTGCACCGTGCGTTTTCCAAGGATGTGGCCAAACAAGCGATCGAAGACTTGGAGCTGGGCGTAGACGAGGCTCCTGAAAGGGAGAAGGTCGCATGTAGCAGGTTGACTTCCAATCAGTTGGACATGGACATAGGCAAATGCGCTTTCTTCTGGTTACCCTGAAGTGCCCTTTGTGCATCTTCAGCCTGTAAAGAAAAAGAAAGCACCCCTTGCCGTTCAGGAGATAAAACAACGCACTATTTGGAGAAGTACTGGTTGTGACACAGTCCCCGATTGTGGACTGCCTTGAGGTGCTGATGATGGAGCTCATCGATTTTGCGACCAACAAGGGCAGCGTGAGAGCGGTACAGGAGTTGATTGCGAAGGCACTGGCAGAGGCGGGCCGAAGGGATGCCGCCTTGCTGATCAGGCGAGTTGTTCGGGGCACAGGGAAGGAGAGTGCCGCAATTACACCTTCGGAAATTATCACCCAGGCAAGGAGGGAGATTCGTTTTGGGGCTGCGATTCACAATCTGCTGGAAGGGGAAACATGCAACGGACACGCCGTTTTTCTCCTCCAACCGGATCAAAACGGGGCGACCTTTCCCCCGCATCACTGGCCTCACGGAAATGCCTGCAGGTTCTCACGGAGCTGGACGACCCGCAGCACACGCAGACCGCGCTGGACTTGTTGACCCAGCAGTTTCGGGAAGGGCCGGAATCCAGGCAGGCGGGGGGTTGGCAACGGATGGAGGCTGTCAAGCTTCGCTGGCACCTGGCCGCTGCAGGGTTCAGAGTCGGAAGCACTAATTGCAATGAACTTGCTTCTGTCAAAGCTGCCTGCTGAGCATCAACAAGCCTGCTAGTCAAAGCAGGACCTTGACTGGGACATCTTTTGAATTGTTTCTGAAAATCCCATTGCCTCAGCTGAAACAAACTTGTTTGTCGAAGGAAACTGCGCTGGCAAGCTCGCCCATGCACGGGGCCGTGGCTGAAGGAAAGCCTATTGCCAAACAGATTTCTTGCCAGGTGAAGCAGATTCCAATTTTGTACCCTCCACCCAGGGAATTGGAGGCAGGAAGTGCCCGATAGATGAATAGTTAGTATTCAATGTCCCCTTTGTGGGGAAGATTGGGTACATGGAATTGGGGTAACTTGTTTTGAGGATATTTGGTTTTACCGATTCTTAGGCTGGCGTCCGCTTCAGCTAAGAAATTGGCTATTAACTATTAAATTTATGACATGAATCCCCCTAAAGGGTCCCTAGTTACACCCACATGAGCCCCCGCCTTCCACCGTGCAATCTGCAGGCTAACCGTGGCGCGCTGCTTGGAGAGGATCTATGCCACAAATCTGCAAGGTGAAGAGCAGGTGGGCTCGGCAGGGAAAAAGAGGTCGCTATTTGAATGACTGGAGCCGTTGGACCGGGTTAAGAGGGTTCCTTTGTGGTTTGCTTGGGAAAAGGGAGTGGGAGCGAGTGAGAGCGAGAGAGATATTAAATATAATTCCCTCTGGCCAAATTGTGGAAACAGGCCTCAGGACTGCTCAGCCTGTTGGCCTGCAGATGTTTCTCCATGAAACGGGGATTACTGGAACTACCAGTTTCCGACATGTTGGGCTTGCTAGTCGTGGAGGCGTGGAGCTTTTGCCAAGCAAATATCCGCCTGATGCTTTCTGACATAAAATAGCCTGTGCGCTGCTATTTGCGTGCCTCAGCATTTGCGAGCGCCAGTGGTTCCCTGTGTGCCATGCATGTTTGGTGCTGAGCACCCCTGCACATGCCTTCGCTTTAAGCAGGGAAATGATGAGCTTCGTTTCTCCAATCGGCAAGCACCGAACTTGGGTGCACCCTTGATCTCAGGAACAGAATGGCAAAAAATATTCGGGATGCAACAAGAACTACATGCTCCGGACCATACTTGTTTTCCGCATGTTTAACGCAAAATGCCGCCCACGCCCTGTCAGGTTGCACAGGCCTTCAAATTCCTGCTGCGCCAGGGTTTGGGCCTGACGAATGGCGCCACACCCGAGGTGGGCCTGAGTGGCGTGCGGTTAACCCAGCAAGCGCTTTGTTGTACGGATGCGTTATCAGCGGTGCCTCGCACCGTATGCTCCGTTTTGCGGGAGGCCAGCGAACTGCGCGACGTTCTACTTGCAGCAGGCACGTGGCACATTGCAGCACGCTGGCAGCAAGCCTGCGGTCAAGCACCTTACTCGAGATTTTGTTTGCAGGCATCGCGTTGATCGAGAAGCACGGGGAGGATTTCGCCAATGACCTTTTCAACATTGTGGAGGGCTTTGAGGATAGCGCGGCAAGCAGCGCAGCAGGCATGCACCAATTGGTTTGAAGAGGGTTGGGCAAAGTTAGATTCAACAAGCAAAATTAGTGTCCAGATCGACTTTACTTGAGACCTTCGTATTTTCCATTTGGCGAAGGCTGGTGCCCTGCCACAAACAGCTCATTTCAAGGTCTTTCCTCGGCAAGGGGGCAAGTCATGGCTTGTTTCAAAACCTGAAGGAGTATGTTTCCGCACTGATAACCCAAGGCAGCCCAAGCCGAGTGAAGACTTGACCGCTGGATGCAGGGGGTCATTCCTCCAGGTGAGTCTGCGCACCTGGGCATCGCGGTCTATTTGGGTGCGCTCTCCAAGCATTTGGGCGCGGACCACGCTAAGGCTTGGGATGCACTTCGGTTCACACGGCCAAGGCCCATAGGTTTGTACGTGGGCTTTCCCAAATGCACGTATTGCACACGGCGGCTGTGTTGTGGGCACAATGGAAGGACGCACTTGGGCAATGTTAATTGCAAGATGGTGCAACCAGATTCCCTGGTACGTGCAGGTCCCGGAAATCTTGCCTCGACTGCTGCAGAGGCGACGGGGGGAACAGATAGAGCTCGCGAGCACACGGGGCAATGCAGGCTGCAGGACAAGACCTCTTCGACTTCTGTGCAGAATGCCATCGTGAAGGCTCCGTGTATTCCGTTTTCCCCAAAGTCGCAGCAAACCGCAAAGCATGTCAGTAATTATATTAAGAGTCCCAGATCCATGGGGCTTAGACCTTACCTCAATTTATCTCAAATTATCTCAAATTATCTCAAATTATCTTATTTTTGCATCTAATGTGCAAAAAGATGCAAAAAAATACAAAAAGATGCAAAAAAATGCAAAAAGATGCAAAAAAGTGCAAACACATGCAAAACAGTGCAAAAACATGCAAACAAGTGCAAAAAATGCAAAAACAAATGCAAAACAAGTGCAAAAAAAACACAATGCAACAAAATGCCAAACAACTGCAACACAATGCAAAAAAATGCAACAAAATACAAAAAATGCAAAAAGAGTGCAAAAACAATGCAAACATACATGACACAAATGCAAACAAGGACAAACACATGCAAGAACATACAACATGCATTAAGTGTGTGTCACTCAATTCTATAATAATGATTATTTTTATTGTCGCATCAGTGAGTCGCAAGTCATCATGAGCGCACGTTAGCGCCAGCAACGTTGGACCATTCCATTGAATCATCATTATTCATTCTTGACGTCGCTGGCGAGCCAGCTCAAAAAAATACTCTGCCATGCGTCAAGTCAAGCGCTTTCAATAACTTGTGGCAAGGACAGCTGCACGGATCAAGGTCATCATCTTCACAGATCGTTGGACTGGGGTATTCTTGCACATAAGTCGAATCAAAGTTCGAGCAATGGGAGCAATGCATTGTCTTGCGATTGTCGTTGATGATCATGAGCACTGCGCCACGCATGCCAGTAACAAAGGTCACAGGTTCCCGATTGACGTTCAGCTGACTCGGCAACTGAACAAACGCTTCATGTCCAACCCACATAATAGTCACACCAGGACGACAACACATGCCGCGCCGGTCACCGGTCCTGAAATCTGTCAGAATAGATTCTGCAAAAAATTCTGGAAATTGTGGGCAAGGTTCACGTTCCAGTTCCGAGTCCAGCTCCGATAAATCTGACTGCTCGACGTCGTCATTGTCATTCCCCTGCTGGAGCTCCGGCTCAGTCATTTCAACTCCCCAGTCCCGTGGCTGAGCGTCAGTCCCGTCAGGCTGAGGAAGTTCGATTTGACACACTGTCGCACTGGCTTCAACTTCTGATTCTGAAGATTCAGTGTAACACACTGTCTGACTTGCAGGAGAATCTGTCACTGTCCGACGCTTCTTATCAGCAGGCAAGCCAGTTGACATGAGGCTTCAATGTCAATGGTTCACAAAATCTCAATCCAGCACGTTGAGTCAACTGCTACTGACAGGCTTGAGCCGCAAAACCGCATCTCAAGCATGACTGGAATGTTTGCAGCCTGAACATGGGTCATGGTTCATGTCATTCATGTTGGCATGTGCGCGCACGGCTGTTGCCATAAACTCAAATGAAGTCAGGATATTTATAGAGCGACAACTTGTTTCTTCCTCTTGTTCCATTGACTGCTGGGCCTCAAGTGAGCTTCCGCACTCACGCATCTAAACTCACTTGCGCAGCCCTGTTGCTGTTTTCCAAAGTCGCACACAGTCGAGTCAAGCAGTTTGCCGATCAGTTAAAAGTTGCAGCTCCGCTCTGTACTGGAGCAACACACTGCTTGTCTATTATTGGCTGAAGATCAATCCAGCACGAGGCCATGACGCATTGAATATGCACGAGCAAGCTTGTGACAGGCACATGAACACTGAGGGCCACAATGGTGCGCTAAGCCGCACGCAGAGCACCAAAGAACACGATCTCGCGCAGCCAAAGTAATAGTTCCAGCCCTGGCAGTAAAAAACCACACCTTTTTATGCATCGATGTGCTGTAGCTCACGGGCATTCGAACAAACCAGTCACCTTCGATGAACTTGAACTTGCGATCGGCAGTTGGTAAGGGCATCTGCATCTGGTCAGCAAGCGCTTCTTGAAGCACCACTGGGCGCAGATCTCCCGTGTCTGGAGTCGAAGAGCGTGGTCGTTTTTTTGTGGGAATCACATCTTGGGGTCCACTCAAGGTGCCCTCCTGGCATGTGGCCTCCTGGTGTTCCTCATCATCAATGGCAGTGTCATTGGCCATGTTGTTTGTGCACGGCGACGCAGACTCAATAATTATAGTAGCAAAACTACCAGCATCCTCACATTTCCATAGCTTCTGCCTTAGATAGTGTGCGCCCGAACCCCGCACCATCACTTTGCCTAAATTGATGACAGCAACACCTAATGCATACAATCATTATTAAGCCCAGCAGCGACATTGCGAGTTTAGCAAAAGTGGGAAGCACTTGAATCTGCGCTTTCAATTGACAGCACTTGAACCGAACCGCCACAACTTGTTTTGCCACAAGCAATTCCCGTACACAAGTGCAAGCAGGCCAATGACATGATGAGATACTTTGCACTCAGCACACCAGAGGTTCTCGCTATTTTATCAAGTCGTGCGCTACTCGCAAACGAGCAAAGAATTATGCCTTCTGTCTACAGCCACATGTTTTGGAAGACTGGATCCAGTCCTTAACCTGTAGCTCAGTCATTATAGCGCTGGTCCTCCTCAATTGGCCTTTTGATGGCCACTCGCCTGGCAGAGCGCCACCACAGCACAGAACTAAGACTTCAAGACTATTATTACGCACACACACACAAACAATGGTCATTATGATTTGCCCGCCTTTCTCCCAGTCGTAGCACCTCATGATCCAGGTTGGCTTGTCTCGGCCCCCTGGCGCTGGATGAAACTTGTAATGCCCACATTGCTTGCGGCAGGTATTGCAGGAAACCTCAGTCCAGATAAGCGGATCAAACACAGCAGGTTGCCGGGGTCCATGGTGGCCAGGCGACTTGATTGTGCACCGGCACCATCAGCCATAGCCAAATCATCGGCACTGCTGGAAGCAGCAATGACACTTGCCCCAGAACTTGGCAATGGCTCATCACTGTGCCTTGTCGATTTGCTTGGTGATTGGGTGTGGCTGGCAGGTGGCAGGTCCGCCTGCGGACTCAGCCTGTTGCCGTCGTCCGCCACACTGGCTGGCTTGTCTTCTGGAGGAGCCGTGCTGTTGTCCTCCGCCACACTGGCTGGCCGCTCTTCTGGAGCAGCCTCGGCCTGCGCAGCAGGCCTCGCAGATTCAGGGCGCGACGACACTGAGTGAGTTCTACGAACCACCCGCCGCTGCCATGGATTCGGAGTCACAGCTTCAACTTCTTCAGGGACTTCAACTAGCACGTTTCCCTTTTCATGGGTGTCACCTTCGCGAAGAGCAGGACAGTCTTGTCTTTTCTTCTTCAGTGCGCCATGCCAAATCTTCCTGCTCGCCTTGCTGGCCACTTTGGAGCTGCTTGATTTGGCAGTCTTCAGCCCCTTTATTATGTTGGCTTTGTTGCTTGCCTTGGCCTTGGCCTTTGTCTTGGCCTTGGACTTGGCCTTTGTCTTGGCCTTTGCCTTGGCCTTTGCCTTGGCCTTTGGCATCATGGCCTTTCTGACTACTGCCCATTCCTTCTGCTTCGCACGTGCCTGATGTTTCTCAATTGTTTTTTGAACTTGCTCAAACTCACGACGATCTTCTGGGTCCATGTCCTCCAACACCATTGCATCAAACTCAAGATCATCCTGATCAGCCTTGCAGGCACTCTCATCAGAATCACTGTCGTTGCCAGCGGGGGCATTGTTGTGCAGAGCTTGGACCTGAGCCACGAAGTTGGCCGTGATGTCATCAGTATCGCCATCCCGCTGTGACGTTTCCGCAGCAAGAACTTTCAATAGCTCAGGTCTGCTCATCGCTTGAAAAACTGGCACAGCAGTCTTGCTGCAAGCACGCAGGTCGATGCCCTTCAAGTAGCACACCAGGGCCGCCAGCTCTTTGTTCAGCATCTTCTTTGTCAGCCTGAGCAGGTGACAGCACAACTGACAACAAGACAACATCAAGCATGCTGCCTGACATGAGTGTCACAGCGCGACTTCATTCAGATCCAAGCAGCGTTGGCTGTGTAAGAAAGGTTCTCAGCAAGCTGCGCTCCACACCGGACGATTGCCTGGCCAATCGGAGACCACCTTGCCACTCAATGCAAACAGGCTGCGTCTCCACCACCATCCACATCTCTGGCTGCTCGATGAACATGAAGTCTGCCTGCCCTTCAGCATCCAGCACAAAGCACGCATCTCCAAGGGCACCACAGTGGTTCGCTTCAGGAGTGTCCACCACAATCACGGGCCACCCTATACAAGCCCATGTGGCAGAGCTCAAGCAAAAGCAGAATGACTCATCTGACAAATTCTTCATGACCTCCTGCCGTGGCGCCAGTTTGTTGAACACCCCTTGCCAGATTTTGATGCCTGCCGAAGATCTGTCATAATCGCCCTTCCAATGCTGAAGCCAAGACCATGCCGCAGCTCCTTCTTGAAGGCTTTCTTCCGACAGTGTGCCCCAGGTTTTCCTTGCCATAAGTTGATGCCATTCCCGAGGCATTTTGTGAGTCTTTGATTTGAACCCACATTTTCTCCGACTTGTATGTCCCTGTCTAAAGTCACCCACAAATTCGTCTCTGGAGATCTTCACATGCGGAATTCCACGGCTTTCAAAGACCTGCGAGCTGCGAGTAACATCTTGGATGGACTCATTTGTTTGCTTCTTGTTGCTTTGAAATTTGCCATCCCTCCAAATATCGTTGTGCACATCTTCAACAATTTTGTTGTCAGGGAATGTGCAAAGCACGCAGTTCAGCAAGTGAAGTCCTGCCACACTGGCTGTCTTGTAACCACCTGCTTCGAACGCCTCCATCATGATCCTGCATGGGTTTGAAACGATTAGATGTACACTTGCGGACAGCTTGTCGCAAATTCCCTGCACCAGGCCAAAGGAAGACCGACTAGCAAACACAGTTTCAAGCCACAGCAAAACCTGATGTTCCTTCTTCAGCACACGAACTGCTTCCTGCTGCACTTGCTCGTTGTCAGCAGCCAGGATTCCTGCATATGATTCTGGGGGACAGCCGTGGCGACTGAGCGACCAGACCCTCTGCTTCAGCAAGTGCTCTGTCAAACTAGTCATTTGCATGACCCAGCCACTCAAACCACTTTCAGATATGAACTGCAGAAATGTTGAATTCTGAAGCACTGCTACTGTCTTCTGCAAATGCTCGGACTTCTTCCAGCCACCCAGCACCAGCTGCGCGGACCTTTTGACAGAGTCTTGCGGGGTTTTCACTGATTGAATTTCAGCCGCATACCATGACCACAGTGGACGTGTGACTTCAAGCAAAATGTGGGAATGATAGTACAAGTCCTCCGTCATCAGCTTCAACGCAAGCTTGAATCCTCCCGTCGTTTTCTTCATGAGGCTCAGCTCTTCTCTGAAACTGATTTCCTTCCGTTTTGCTGCCGCATTGAGGAGGCCTTGGTCAGCTGATGTTGGGTCATTCATTGAAGGGCCCTGTCCAGTTGGCAACACACTGCTTGGATTGCTCTCATCGTCCAGCTCAAGCGAGTCCTCCAAAACCATTTTGAACGCATGATACTCAGCCAGCATTTCATTGCACACCTCGTTCCACCAAAGCACCCTTTTTTGAAAAGGATGGAAGTTGCAGCATTTGATCCCATAGTTCGTTGTCAGGGACGTTGAGGGATGAAAGTCCCATATCCAAAGCAATCAGCTCACGATAGCGGATCCAAATTTCAGAGTTTGTTGAGTGGCTCGCCAGAAATGACTCCAGCATGCTCTGCTTGTGCTGGAAGAACCCGCCTGGTCCGAATGGCTTGTAATTCAAGCTGAAGACATAGCTCGAGTGCAGCTGTGTGCGCAAAAACTGACCCCTGCACGCTCGCCCAATCGCCAATTTGTAGTCCCGGATTGATCGATGGATCTTGTCAAACTTGACATGAACCATGTGGTTCTGTAGCGCAAACGCCATCCCCGCATTTCCAACCGATCCCTGGTCCAGGCAGGCAACCAGACTTGGCACCTTCTCCCACCAGAAAGGCTCTTCAGGAAGGACAGGCAGTTGGGTGCCCCCATCCTGGCAAATAAATGCCCGACTGACACACTGTCTGAGTTGATCATCTTCGACCTCCTCGTCATTTGCACCAAACTCAAACACTGGAATGACCACTCGATGTTCGCCAGATTGTATTGGTCTGCACGCCTTGGCACGCACAAATGAACTAAGGGTCTTGGCACCATTGGTCAGCAAGCTCAGCTGATGGCTCATTGCTTGGAGCTGCCTGAAAGCTGCAAATCTGCTCAACTGGCTCTTCTTTGCCAAGGTTGCCAGCGCCGATATGTCGTGCACTTCACTCGGCAGCAAGGGCCCAATGGGCATATGTTGGATTCGTGCCACACATCCAACATCTTCTGCATGAGAGTACATCAAAGATACAAGGATGTCTTTTGTTCCATGAGTAGATCCATCAGCACAAATGTTGAGTTGACAACAACTTTCAAAACGCGAGGCACTGATTGTTTCATACAGCTCTCCTGCCCTCCTTGTCCACCTGTAGGCATTCTCCTGGCTCACTCCTGAGCAAGCCAGGCTTCAGTCACACACAAAATGAAGGCAGCAGCTCTCATTGCATTGCAAACAACAAATAGACTATACATTCGCCGAGCAACCTGCAAAAGCAGTGTTCTCAAGCTCCGACTGCATTGCCACTTCAGTAGACATTGACCTGCCTGCTGTGGCACACAGCCCTACGAGCGTCCAAACAGTGCTAAGATCCACCTGGGTGTACTTCCGAGTTTCCGCCCCACAGAACTTGCGCGCAGGAAGCATTCTTCCATTGTCATTATGAACCATGTACTGGCAGGAAATATACTGGTCCAAAAGATCGGACACTGTTGTCAGCCACGCTTTCTCCAATTCAGGAATCAGCTCATTGGTGGAGTGATTCGACTTGCATTTCTTCGCAAACACTGTGAACAAAACCAAGTCTTGAAGCCAAAGCCCATTCTGTCCCCAGCCATGCAGTGGCTGGGATAAATGCCCCTGCAAATGCATGGACGCCCAGAGCTCAGAAATTGAAGTGGCGCAGTTTCTGTTGCAATTGGCCAAGAAAATGTCTAGCCCATACTCCCTTGCTGCGTCACTCTCAAATCCACATGCTGCATCTGCATTCCATCTGGGTCAATCACAGAGCACACACGCGAGCAGATGCCCTTCAGCTTGGCAACACAATGTTTGACTTGGCACTCCTGGCGGCCATTCCTACTTTGCTGACAAAAAAACATCAGCGCGCCCTTTGTGTCCGACAAATACTGCTTCACACAGCCATCTGGCACATCAATATGCAGATCATTGTCCGTTGCAAGCCAAGACTCATCGATCATTTTTTTGACATGCCGGACCCATTTGGGCAATGGCCTCAGCTCCTGGAGGTCCTTTCTGAACCTGTCAAACATGTACTCCAGGCGCCACCAATATGTTCCCCTCGCCGAATAGGCACAGTCACTAGGGAACAACGATGGGTCTCCAGACAAATTGCCTATCACAGCGTCGCTTTCAAGCAGGTAGTTATCTTCCATGGCTAGACACGAGGACTCTTTGTCTGCCCTTGCTGCAATGCAAAACTTGCATTCTTGGCTGACCAATGTAGTTTCATCCTATGCTTATCATATTGCCAACACGTGCTATTGTGGACATGAAGCAATCAAGCAAACCTCCATTCATTGGCTCGTTCGTTCACCTGCATTGATTCACTGCAACATGCTCAACACAAGGGCAAAGCAATAATAAGCACACGCGGGCAACAGCACCCAGGTAGGCTCACCTTTTTTTTCCTCTGCTAGTCACTGCTTCCTGCAGGCGTGAGGATTGAACATTAATGCACTGCACATGCAAGCACAGTCTCAAGTTGGCATTCTTGTTTTACCCCAGCAGCCTGCTGCAGCACACAGTGTGTGACTCCACACGTTGAGTGCTTTGCCACACTATCAGCAGCACACATCCCCAAGCCCACTTGAATTGTGGAGCATCACGTCCTGTGCTCACTGATGCAATGTCACTCACATCAATTTGTTGAATTGATGCTGGGCCATCATGTTTGCAACCGCTGCGCCAAACGCAGGAGGATACCACTCTGACACATGCAATGCATCTTTGATGCCTGTGAAGGACCCAGTCTCAGGATTCCGAGTCACCAGGGCAGCACCACAAGCAAATGCATCTGGCTGTGCTCTTTCAAGGCTTGCCACATGCCTGGATGTCGACCAAATCATCCAAGGCTTCCCAGTCTCGCCCCCAAAGGCAGCTCCATATGTCCGTGCGCTGCACACCTTGGTAAAGCCCAGCACCAGCTGCATTGTACTCACCTTCGCAAGCAGACTATCCGCAGGCTGCTCCAAGCAGGGAACATTCATGAGGAGGTAGCTGACAAAGAACAACAGACTGGTGACATTGCACAAGTGGTTGCCCTCCACAATGAACAGTCGACTGGTGTCCCCCCAGAATTGGTTCTCCTCTTTCCGTTTTGCCTGCGCAGCACACAACATCACAAATGAGCTGCACCTGGCGCCAAACCAGTTCAAGGAGTCACACACTGTGTTGCTTAGTGCATCCACCCACAGGCGAATTCCTTGCGGGTAGAGAACATCATGATGTTCACCATACAGCTTGTCCAAAGCAACACAGTTCTTCTTGCGCCGCATGAACTCATTGGTCAGGTTGCCACTCCCTGCGAAGAACTCCACCATATCTAGATATGAGTAACCTGCTTTCCGATGTTTCCATGCTCTCAAGCATAGGCCAAGCAACATGTCCGCCAGCCTCCATTCCTTCAGTTCAGGAAACGCTGCAGCCAAAATCGGATGCCATGCCTCAGAAGCCATCCCCTTGTTGCACTCAGCATCCTGGTGCAGAAACCTCTCAATTTCTTGGGTCAGATTCCTCCTGCAGCCCGAACCGCCAAAAGACCAATGGCCCTCATCATCAATCGGGAAGTTTCCAATGGCAAAGTAGTCAGCCGTCACGCCGTGGCTCACTGCGTAGGACTCTTTCTGAATGCGCCAGGATTCAGCCTGCACTTTGGCAGCTACATTCTCCACAACATTGGGTGTGTTCTCCTTGTCCTTCAGCACACTGTTTGTCACTGCTCTTGCCCCTTTGCCCTTCTCTTTTTGCGCATCCAACTGATCCTTGGACAAGAGTACCATGGCCGCAGGAAGCTGAGAAAGCTGGCCAATGCCTAGCTTGAGCAAACCCGCACTCACACACACACACATTGAAGGCGTTGCACTACATGAAGCAATGCAGCACGCACATGCACTGTCATGCATTGCCAGCCGCCTGGTCGCTGACCTTCATCATCTCATGCAATGCGCACACCTCGTTGGCACTGTTAACAACTCAGTGTCACAGCCCCGCGCAACACACATACACAGTCCCCAGCAGGATTGCGCTGCTGTAACTCTAGCATGTTAGCCCATTGTTTATGACATCAATGTCCCCATCATTGATATGTTCCCAGTTAAGCGCAATGTGTTGGGAAAGTTAGCCCAATATATGTCAGGTCAGTTCATGCTACATGCGCATTTGAGATGATTTGAGATGTTTTGAGATGATTTGAGATGATTTGAGATGATTTGAGATGATTTGAGATGATTTGAGATGATTTGAGATGATTTGAGATGATTTGAGATGATTTGAGATAATTTGAGATAATTTGAGATAATTTGAGATAATTTGAGATAATTTGAGATAATTTGAGATAATTTGAGATAATTTGAGATAATTTGAGATAATTTGAGATAATTTGAGATAATTTGAGATAGGGTTTGGGGTGAGAGTTTGAGATAATTTGAGATAATTTGAGATAGGGTTTGGGGTGAGAGTTTGAGATAATTTGAGATAATTTGAGATAATTTGAGATAATTTGAGATAATTTGAGATAATTTGAGATTGGGTTTGGGGTGAGAGTTCGAGATTTTGGACATAATTTGAGAGCATGCTTGAAGACTTTGAAGCACATGATAACTAAACAAATTCAATAAGGTGGACAACTGTGTCAAAGAGCATTTGTGGCTTACTCATTAACAAACAATCGATATATCAAAATGAAAAGCTACTTCATTGCCATGGCAGAACCAAACAGATGTGTTGAAGGCCCCGTCACCTCCTGCCTAAGGTGCACTGCATGCAGGCCAGCCCATAATAATGTTACAGCTTAGCTTTGGCACTCCACCATTTTTGACATCATGTCAGCACTCATCACAAAAATAGTGACAGTGATCTGGCACTGCAGACCACTATGCCACACTGGCTGACTCACAATACCTGCCACGAATGATCAATCACATCGCCTTCTGCCAGTGCTCCATGGCTTCGCCCACACCGGAAAGGACAGGCTTGACTCTTTGGAATTCCCGCATGAGCCATGTATCGGTGAATGCACTCCGTGTGGAAGGTGTGTGAGCAAGCGAGTGCTTCTGCCTCCTGCCGCGGCAACTGATTCCAAAGCAACACAGTGTGTGCAAACCTCACTGACCTTTAAATACAACACACAAAACTGCCCACACACAACTTGACCCAAATTAGCCAAGGCTCAGCTGCATCTAGGCGCTCAAAACAAAACTGGCACTTGGCAGCTGCTTCATCGTCTTGCGACTGTGGCACCTCGGCCTCGCCCGGAACAGGGAACTCCGCTTTCTGCTTCGCCAGGCACATCAGGTAGCTCAGCAGCTGCATCTGGGGGAACTGCCACAGGCCCTGCAGCCGCATCATCTGCATGTGCAGCATCTGCAGCTGCATCTGTAGCTGCCGGTGGCGCTGCCTTCGGCACTTGTCCAGTTCCTGGGGCTGCGCTGTCAGCAAGCAATGTGTTGGCAGTGGCCTTGGGCGTTGGGAAATTGAAGATAGGAGGCTCTGCTCTCCTTGCCTTGGCTGGGGGCGGCAGGCTCGGCACCTGTGGCGGGCTTGCGCTCGTTGCCACACTGGCTGCCTTTGGCACTACATAGGAATTCATGGCGCCACTCATGGATGTCAGCAGTGCCTTGGCTTTGGCCTTAGCCGTGGCTGGCTGTGTCATCCACACATCCTGCCAGCCAAATTCCCGGGCCACTTGCTCAACTGCCTCATTGCTTAGCACCACTGTGTCCCCCAGCATTGTCTCGATTTGGGGCCATGAGGAATTCGAGGACCGTTTGAGTTTGTTGAAAGTCTGCCGAAGCACCTTTGCCAGCTGCAAGTAACTATCACCACAGCGCAGCTGGCTTATGCATGTCGTTGGCTTCTGTTGGGTCGTGAGGAAGATCAGCATCAGGAAGCTTGTGACAGACAAGTCACTTGTGGCTGGCGCAGGATTGATTGCTGTCACAAGCACGCCGAGCTGCGCCTGCCAGGGTTTGGTTTGAATGGCAGGCACTCAATCACTCAAGTTTGCAAATGGCTACACTGTGGAAGTTAAGTAGACAGCAGGCCACAAACATAAGCCCGTTTTGGTCTAGCAGTTTGCACAACACCAGCCTTGGGAACCTTCTTCATTACTGATGTGCTCCGAGAGATGGAGTCTGCATTTGCATACGGATTGTTGTTGTCAAACAAAGCTAGGATCTCAGGTTGCAGTTCGTTTTCTGATTGCGATTCGCTCGCCGACCTCCGTCTGCGATCACGGGCCTTGCGTGACTTTTTAAGACGGCGCCTGTCGCGAGTGTTGCGGTCTGAGCGGCTGTCACTCCTGCTGCTGCGGCGCGGCCGAGACCTGGACCTGGACCTGCGGCTCTGGCGGACCCTGCGGCCGAATCCCCTTTGACTGCGGCCATCATCACTTTCACCGGCCGCGCTTGCACCACACTGGTTGCCGCCTTCAAAGTCCTGATTCTGATTGTCAGCCTCGTTAACCAATGACTGCTGGAGCGGCCAGGCGGCAGCATCATCCCTGGCGGAGCAAAGCCATACATGGGGTGGCCATACATCGTCATTTGAGGTTGATGTCCTTGTACGCTAGGCCAAGCAGGTGCTGAGACAGCCTTCGGCAAACTGCCCCTCTCCTGATGCTCCATGGTCATGGCGCTAGTGCAAAGCGGAGTGTGTGACGAACTCGGTTTTCCCGAGCCCAGCCCTTGCTGCAGGCAATCTCAGACTTGCTCACACCATGAATGACTACAGAACTCTCACGCTTTGCATACAGGAATGAACTGAGGCTCAGGCAAAACTGCTTGCTGATAACGATGCCACCTTGCATTCATGTGTTCAGTTCCATGTGTCACATGACCTGGTGTGACATGTGAGCACTAGCAACTGAATCTCATGGCAGAATGTTATCTTCTTTTAGCGCGCAGTGGTATTCGTATTATATCGTGGCGCGTGGTGGGTACTTTGGCAGGGGGGCTTGGGGGAAGAAGTGAACCGGCAATATCTAAACGGGCTGGCGGCTGCGCTGCGATGTGGCCCTGCATATGCCCCCTGGCTGTCGTGGCTGAGAGACTAGGGTGTCGGGTCCCGAATGAGCGGCCCGCGGGGGGGGGGGGGGTGGGGGTCGGGGCGGGGGGGGCGGGGGGCGGCGGGGCGTCGGCGGAGCGGCGGGGTGGGCGGCAGGGGGGGGGGGCCGGCGAGGGGCTGGGGCGTCGTTTGGGTGAGCCTGCGGGGGCGCTGTTGGTTACTTCTTGGGTCCTGTCTCGTTTTTTACGTTTTTTGTTTTTTTTTTTTTTTTTTGGGCGCGATGCATCGGCGTTTTTGTTGTGCTGTTGCCAGGACTGCCATGGTTGCTGCCAGCCACTGCTCCATTCCCATGACCATGACTGGCCCCACGATTCAGCGCTGACGTGGCCACTGGGTGGTCGCCAAAGTCCAAGGGCTCCTTTCGAGCCCCGTGTCTGACATATTGCGACAGGTCGTGAAGCACCAAATAGAATTGGTTTGTCGCCTCCACTGCCCACTTATTGATTCGAAGCGCCCACTGAGTTTCAAATTCCTCAGTCTGCGGCTTCGCATTGAACTCAGTCTGCAGCTTCCGTGCCAGGCTTACGCACGCCTTTGTGAGCTTCCAGCGCAGGGCGTTTTGCCCGCTTACCCAATGAACCGGCAGGGCGTCCTGCAGTGCTCTTCTGAGACCCGCATGGACGCTCTCTTTGTCGAAATGCACCGCCCATTCAAGGACCGGAAGGTCAGGATCCATTTCAGTGAGGTGAGACCCAGGTCCGTCAGGTACTGCCACACTTGCATGGTTCTCCTGGCTGTTTTGAAGGTGCTGAAATCTTGGAGGGCGGCCTCAGAACAGTCAATGCCATCCTGCCTCAATCCACGGTTGAGCACTGCGAATAGCACTCGCACCAATTGTAACAGCACGCAAAAAGTTTGACGCTGTTTGGCTTGCTGGGTTAGATTGTCATATCTCAAATGATGTTTCAGAGCTTGAACTTGCTTCGGCTTCTGAATCAATCAGACGATCCGTGACTCCCCTGACAGCACTGGCAACCTTGATAGCCAAGCACAGCCATTCATGAGTTGAAGAACCTGGAGTCGTAAGGTACCTAACCACCGCCGAGATACATCCGCGGATCCGACTATCACTGAAATTCCGTTTCAACTCGTCCGTAATGTCCTTCCACTGAATCTGCAAGTCCTTCAGGCTCATGCTGAAATGCGTCATTTCCTCAATATCCTTATCATCAGCGCCAAATACTTTGAAGATTGCCAGGATCAAAATCCGTTTACCCTTTGGCGCCAACGAATGCCATTTGTTGAAGTGGAAGTCGTTCTCATTCTGAGTCTGGCCATAAAGCATCAGACGAAGAGATTCCAGGTCCTCAGCCTCGTCATCATCCACCTGCATGGCCGGACGTTTCTCGATTCTTGCAGCAGCAGGACTCTTCATCGCTTTGGCAGCAGGGCGCTTCAGTATCGCTTTGGCAGCAGGGCGCTTCATCTTGGAAGCGAGGCGGCCTCAACACTACTATGGGCAGGGTTCAGTCACCCTCAGATCCAACTATTGAATTGCAGCAATGCATTTGTTGACTCGACAATGTCACACACAATTTCCGTAGCACAATAAATTGCAAACACGTCCTGGAGTCAGTAGCTCAGTAACAGGTCCATGAATCAAAGTCAAAGTCGCATCAACGCGCCAGCCAGGCCTCTCAGTCATTCAACTTTCTGAGTGAAGGGAGTGTGACAAATAACTAATTTCCTTTTTGCAATGCAAAAAATGAAAAGTGTGAACGGACGATCGTGGGTTGTGACACACACACACATGTCACATGTCGTTGCTCATTTCGTAGCAAAGCCTGTCACACACAGGTGAAACTAAGTTGGAGCTCAAAACTCACACCTGGCTCAGAGTCTCAGAGGTCTCTGACAAGATCGAATGTTCCAGTGCCACAAGAGCTTCAATGATGTACTCCCTGTTGCGCCACATTCGCAGCGACTTTCTCTTTCTCAAAATGCATTGGACTGCAGTTTCAAGGCTACATCGATGGTGCATCAATAGGAACGCCACAGCTGCAGATGTGCTCCGATGCGCTCCACCATGGCAAGATGCTGCGACAACGCCCTTCAGTCCAAGCCCGTGTAGTTTTGATGTCATTATACATGTGCTGCCAAGTCCGATTGAAGTCGTTCTTGAAGAGGTTCCACTCCTCACCCTGTAGATGGGTTTTATCCCACAGGCCATAAGCTAGGCGATCTACTGCTGCTGTGTTTTCCACACGTTCCATGCCATGCTCGTACTGCCAGTCAGCTGCATTCAAAGCAACGACCAAATCCGGCTGCGCAGGTTTCCCGACCTGACTTATTTCACCCAACTCATGGACCCGCAGCCCGACAGCCAAGCTTCCAATCATGATTTTGAGAGCGTTCGAATTTGGACAGGAGTGATCATGGTGGTCACTGTCACTCTCGCTTTCGTACATCACACTTGCATCCAGTGGCCACCTGGTCACCTGGTCATAGCCCAGCCCGTCCTCTGCAAATCTTGCCCACTCCTTTTCCAAATGCAGGTCCATGTCTGTCCAGTCACTTCTGTAGTGTTAAAACCCTCTAGGCCCCGTGCCGAAATTGGGTAGCTGTTCTGAGGTCCTTGTTGGTGTTGCTTCCCAAGTTCCATTGATCGCCATTTGGCTCAAGGCTCAAGACACAATTGAGGTTCAAGATCTGATGTGTGACTGCATACATACGTGATCGGCATTGAGAGCGAAAACACTTTGCTTGCGCTGCATTTGTCAGGACAACTGTTGTAACTATCATTCCTTCTCCCTTACAACGTTTACACGGGTTCGGCTATAACGGCATCGTCCGTATACACCTTTCTACGTGGTTGGTATTACAGCTTGAGGGTTCGGTGCATAGCGTCCCACGGGACGTCACCTTGCCGTCTCTTGAAAGGTTATCAGCCGTAACTACAAGCTCTACACTGGACTGGGAGACAGCTGGTTTATTGCGGGTACAGGGACAATAAAGGAACGATAACATACACAGTACAATGGCGTCTTCGGCGTGCCCAAGTACTGCAACTTTTGGGAACAGCAGCTCAGAGGGATCCAATGGATTGATGGCTCTTCCTGCGGTGATGGATATGGTTGCAGATTCACAGGATGAACCTGGGAGCGGAGGTTCCGCGCTATTCAGCGACATATCTACTCCCACAAGATCATGGAAGCAGATCGAT
Source organism: Effrenium voratum (assembly GCA_963377175.1). NCBI lineage: Eukaryota > Dinophyceae > Suessiales > Symbiodiniaceae > Effrenium > Effrenium voratum. The sequence continues at coordinate 124,812 of CAUJNA010000796.1, read as the reverse complement.
GTTCATCTGGAGTCGAAGAAAAGAGAATCCCCACCGAGAAGATCATCATCTTCGCCTGCGACACCACGGACGTCGCAGAAGGGCGTGAGATCGACATCGAAGGGTGGGAGGTCAAAATCACCCACCAGAGCAGATTTTCGCGCCGTGATCAAAGAGAAGAATAAGATGGAGGTGGAGATCGGGGAATATCAGAAGACACTTGATGAGATGTCGGCAGCAATGGCGAATCTTTACCAAGAAGACTATGGAAGCACCATCCGGATCCAGGAGCTGGAAAGACGATGCGAGATTGCCAGCAAGCAGTCGGGACATCTAGTGAGTCACCACCAACACCACAGGGCTGAGGCATGGCGCAAGTTTGAGGAAGAAGCCCAACAGATGCGCAAGGTGGAAATGAACGCATTTCAGTACGGGGAGAAGAAAGACATGGAGTCGAATATTATAATGCAACAGATGAGGCAAGCTGAAGGAACTATCATGGAGCAGAAGCGGGAAATTGCATTGATGAAATCCTACATGGCAAGCGAGAAGTCGGCCGCGCAGGAATCAGCTATACGTGCAAATCAGATACACCGTGAGGCTTCACAACAGATATCAGCTTATCAGCAACAGATCAGAGGCATAGAATCTTCTACATCTATCGAGAAGTTCAACGAGGAGGAGATGGTCCAAAGTCTGAAATCCCAGTTGGAGCATGCACTCGTCAAGCGCCCCGAGACGTACTCTTTGGAGGACTCCAGGGAACAGCTGATGGCGAGGCTGAATGACGTTACAGTATTTGCGGAACATGAATCGAAGAGAGCAGATTGCTTGCTTCGCGAAAAAGAAGAGATCGTCAAACAGTATGAGTCCGACGTGTCGATGAAGGACCAGATGATTGCTGTCGAAGGTGGTCATCGTCAGGATGCGATCTTGGAGTTAGCCCAGGTCAAAGAAGAGAAACAAGTGGAACGGTGCACGATGGACGAGAAGTCGAAGGAGGCTGAGTACTGGAGATTGACAGCTAAGGGAATGTACGATGAGTACCTCGAGGAGATGCATGAGCTTCAGGGACAACTGAAGGAAAGAGAGGCAACGCTCAAGCAAGAAGAGAGTTTTGTACGCCAACTCGATGCTGACAACGAGGAACTACGTGCACACAAGAAGCTGGAGACACAGGAAGCCTCCAGCAGCAAAGATGGACATCGTGAACGAGCAGTAGTGAAACGCGCTGAGGGAGGAACCCAGGCTAATTCAAATAGGATAGACATGAAGGTGGCTGGGTCAGTCCCGTCATCGTCTTCAAATCAAATCCCTAATTCGTCGCTGATGCCAGGTTCGATCCTCTTTCCGTCTTTCGGTGATCCAATGATCGATGTACACCTATCCCGGATGCAAGGGGTTGTTGGGCATGTCCCACAATCCACTACTACGACTGGTGGTGGTGATGGGGGGGGGAACAACGGTACTACGCCCCCATTGGATTACGGTGGATTCCCGCCCAATGGGAATGGGCAGGGAGCGGGTCGACGTCAGTTGAGCCTCGCTGGTGGCGGAGGAGGACCTCCTGATGATCCACCCGATGATGAGGATGAGGATGACGACGACGAAGGAGATGAAGAAGACGAGGAAGAAGAAGAGGAAGAATACGATCGGACACGGAGGAGACGAAGGAGATCGAGAGATAACCGAGAGATCAAGAATGATCGACCGAGAATCTCGAGGAAAGAGGCCGAGAGAGTATTCCGGCCTGGCCAAAGATCCATCAACTTGATACCTGGAAGATGCAACTGCTGATGAATGTTCTGAGCGCATGTGCGGATCCAGATACCGACGCATGGACGAAATGGCTGGAGCAGGCTCTTGGGTTGAACCCAGACCTGGATTTGCTTAGCGATTCAGGTGGCGACAGATTTGCTACGATAGATATTAAGATGGCCCTGGGCATGCAGAACATGCTGAAACAAGCACCTGACGAAGCCAAGGACGTATACCTCGATGCTACACGACACTCTGAACTACGACATCAACAAGGGGTGATCGTGAAGGGACGAGAGTTGGTGGCATTAGTTATGCAATCATTCAGACCTTCCGATAGAACGGATCTTGTCTACCACATCGAGCATCTATTCAACCTTGACTTTCCTGGCGACAAGAACTTGGTCATGTTCAGGAACAAATGGTATGATTTGCTGCTGAAGATGAGGAGCGAGGACAGACCCAGTAAGCTGGCTCTCAGAGACATCCTTTACAGGAAGATCAAAGGGAGCAAGAAGATGGAGTTCGGCTTCAATGCCTACCATAGACTACCGGACAAGCATCCTCAGAAGACGTATGAATTCTTATTGGCGTTGATCGACTATCAGATCAAGGCAGATCGGGAAGACCTGATGCTCGACATGAAGGAGAAATCGGTCAAGTCGATGATGAAGTCAGGCGGGAAGGATGCGGCTCCAGCATCTGGCAAACAGGAGAACCAGGGTGGCAAGGGCAGAAAGGGGAAACCCGGTGGACCTGATGCCGCTCCTGTGCTCCCAAAAGCCAAGGCAAAGGGCCACGCTGGCAAGAACGGCAAGTCCGACGGTGCCAGCGACAGAGGCAAGAGTCCGGGCTGAAGCAAGGATAACCCCTGCTGGTACCACTTCAAATCGGCGAAGGGGTGCGTGAAAGGGAATGAATGCACTTTTTCCCACAGCAAGAAGACGGAGCATAAGTTGGAGATCATGTCCAAGGGGAAAGGAAAGGGCAAATCCAAGTCCAGATCATCGTCACCAAAGAGGGATGATGGAGCATGCTTCGCGTTTCAGAAGGGGAAGTGCGATAGGGGAAGCGCTAGTAAGTACAGGCATGAGCTCATCAAGAACAATTCAGCTCCAGCAACGTCAAATGACAAGGCGCAAGCCAAGTCGAAGGCTGCCGCCAAAGCCGCAGCGCCTGCCATTGCGAGGTGGGCCATCGCAATGCCCGCGATAGTCCTGAAGCAATCGGCTCCTGCAGGGAAGGTAAGCTTCAAGAAGGACGTTGATCAGGTCGAACCGGACGAAGCCGAGACTGTCTACCACGAGCACGATGACGACGCGATGAGCGAATCATCGAGATGGTCTGGCGAGTCCGAGATCCCCGAGAAAATGGTGTGGTTCTAGGAAGTGCTCGACGTCGACGAGAATGGGGAGATCACCTACCTCGAAGACGAGAGAAGGCAATGGGAACGAAAAGGGGAATGGTTCGGTTATGAGGACAATGAGAATGAGCCTTATCAGTACGTGTACGTCGACGAGAAGAAGTTCAAAAGCAGTGATCATCGTGAATTGTCAGCCTATCAAGTACAACGATCATTGATACGTGCGAAGATACTGAGAGAAGTAGTGGATGATGTATATAAGAAGCACTACTTCCCGGTGACCAAGGAGAGCAGCATAATGTTCGAGTATGATCGGAACAAGGACGAGATCCAGGAATCGGCTGTCGACTGGAAGAAGCAGCATGGTATGCCGAAGAACGTTTTCGCCATGTCAACGTGCATCAGCAAACGGGTGAAATGGTTGATGGACACCGGATGTGGTCATGATCTCATTGGAAGAGCCAAGGCGAAGAGCCTGGGTGTCGTCATCGTGAAAGATGACGACGAGATCGTGTTCCAGACCGCGAATGGTTCCACTTCCACATCTGAGGTGGCCAAGATAGTCGTGGACGAGTTGGACGAGACTGTCGAGCCGCATGTATTGGATGAGACACCCACGGTATTGTCAGTGGGGAGGAGATGCATGAAGATGGGTTATGCATTTCACTGGATGCCTGGTAAACTACCTTTCTTGGTTACGCCAAAGCAGGGATTCGTGCACTTGCAGGTCAAGGACGACATCCCGTACCTAGTGAGTGATGGTAAGCTTCGGAGTAACAGGCATCGCCCTACGATAGACGACCTTAAGGAGCACTTTTCGGAAGTATTGGCGATGGTAACGAACGACGAGGCAGATCAGGGAGGTGACGATGAGAACGACGTCACACCCGCCGCTGTCGGTGAGTCCGCGGAGGCCGAGGGCGAACACCACGACGGGGCATTCGACTTCGGGCCACCCGGAGGAGCCGGTCCGGTACGTCCGCCTCCCGTGGCTGAGGAAATACCTGTAGATGTTGGGTCAGTCCCGCATCGACATGGTGATGCCGAAGCTCACGAGGAAGAGGCTGACGAAGATGATCCAGATGCCGGAATCGAAGTAGACGTGTTCGAAGGATCATCAATAAAGAGGAAAGTGGGAGTCCTCAAGAAGGACGCCAACTCCATAGCTCATTTGCTTACACACAGATACCGAAATCCCTTCTGCGGATCATGCGTCAAGGCAAAGATGAGACACTTCAGATCACGAACGGGAGCATTCAAAAGAGAAGTGAAGACGTTCGGTGACCTGGTGACGTTCGACTTTGTGACGGCATCAGGAGATCATGAAGTGGAAGGCAGGTATGCGCTCATCATCCGGGACATATATACCGGAATTATCATGGCTTATCCCACCGCGAGAAGAGACACTGACTCAGTCGTCAGGGCTATCAAGCACTTACTGCGGGAGGAGGAAAATCAAGCAGGTATATTCGGATGACGGCCCGGAACTGATCAATGCGTGCGTGGAGCTGAAGCTGAACCACGACCTATCGCTGCCTGGACGGCCGCAGAACAATTCCCTTGCTGAAAGAACAAATCAATTCATCATTGACGGCTTGTCTAGTACATGCCGGTCTACCCACGTGTTATTGGGTGCAGGCCATCACCACTCTGTGCCATCTCATGAACATCGAAGAGGTGAACGGATCGAGTGCATGGATGAGGCTGCATGGCGAGGAGTTCAAGGGCGAGAAGATACCTTTTGGTGCGCTAGTGGACTTCAAGCCGAGCGAAGCACGAGGGGGAAAGAGGGAGAAGTTCGAGCCGAGAGGGGAAACTGGTATATTTGCTGGATATGTGTTGAGCACCGGTATGCATTGGGCAAACAAGTATCGTGCTTGGGCACTTACTGCATTTGCGGGTGCAGAGCTGAACATCAAGAAGGCAAAGGTTCCACCTCGGTTGAGAATGCCACATCAGACGGAGAGGATGATCCTGAAATCTCCTCTGACATTCCCAATACAACAGAAGTACAAGGTTGCCAACGAGACTTTGGAAGGAATAGAGATGTCTATCGATGCAATCGGTCTGGATGCACGTGACCGCCTGATCGAGGATGAGGACTACGAGCCTGAATTGCTGCAGAGTGACGAGAAGCGACTGCTTGACGATGAAGTCGATCAGATCGCTGGTCTACTGCTCGACGATGGCCCGGAGGTAATCGCCGGAGATCGGGGGGATCATGCAGGAGAAGAAGATGCTAGACCGAGCTCCTCAAAAGGGAAAGGAGATGGACACCCTAAGGGCGATGAAAAGGTTGCGAAGTCCGACCTTCCACACGTGTCAGTTGGGCTACCCGGGGATGGTATCACGTACGTCAACGACGATGGCAAGGAGGTTAAGATCGACAAGGCCGGGAGACCGTATCCTGTCGGGAAGGACGGATTCAGGCTAATGAAGACATCGAGACCTCCAGAGTTCACTCCTGAAGAATGGAAGATGATGAGTAAATATTACACCAAGGAAGAGAAGGCCGAGGTGAAGGGCGGTGGCAAAAGGAAAGAGGAAGATCCCAAGAGTAAAGAGTCTGATATTTCCGCGCCGGCAGAGGCACGGACATTACAGATGCCCGGTGGTAAGAGAATTCGAGCGATGCTTCGGAACCGCTGGGGTGGAGTAGAATGGCAGTACAATTGGGGATTGCGGAAGAACATATCAAAGATCAAGAACCCAATGGATGGGAAGCACTTGGCTGAGCTTGAATGGGTCAGGATTGTTGTTAATCCTGTCGACGGGGTGGTTGTTCTCATGGATTCCAAACAGTCCCAAGACGTCATGAGACGAAACGTTCAGCTTGAGAAAGAATTTGAGTGTCTGGTGGTAATTTATGCCTGGAAGTTCAAGTCTGAGGAGCGATCAAAGTCGACTCCAAACTGGACGAAGGCGGTTGCATCAGTCATGGAGAGTCATAAAGACGAAGCTGAGACAGCATCGGGGACGGATCCATCGGTCGACGAATCGACGGACCTCACCTGGTATGAATGGGAGGAGTCTGCTGAGATAGTTTCTGGAAAAGTGCCACTCGCAATGCCTGCGATAGGCGAGGACGGTGAAGCCAAAAAGTACCCATCGATGCCGTGCGTGACTTCTGAGCGAATACAGCACAGAGAGAAGGCTGTGAAAGTTGTACGATTCTTCGACGCTTTAGTATCCAGGCCGGTAGGCCGGAAAGAGATGTTGACCAACCCTGATGCATTGGCATCAATGAAGAAAGAGTGGTCGGGATTAATCGACCAGGGGGTCTTCGATCTTGGCGCGGTGCGTGAATATGACGCTGTAGCCAGAGAAGCAAAAGCGAAGGGGGAGGAAATACACATGGCTCGCGCACATGGCATTTGCGTTGAAAAGCACTCACAGTTGCCTGTTGGTGATCCTAAGAGGAAGTTCAAGGGTAGAGGCGTGTTGCTGGGGAACCAAGTGAAGAACCAAAGCTTTGAGGCTGCGATGTTTCAAGATTTGGGGAACTCCCCTGCTTCATTTGAAGCCTCGCGTTGGGCGGATTTTTTGGGTTGTCATGATGGCTGGGATGTGCAGATGGCCGACGCTGTTCAGGCGTATATACAGGCCACCTTGAGAGGCACGCCGTGTTGGATTGAATTGCCACCGGAGGCCGTGCCAAGTGAATGCAAATGGGATAAGTACAGAAGACCAGTCGTCCCGTTGAGGAAGGCGCTGTACGGACACCCAGATGCGGGAACATTTTGGGAGCAGCACTGCGATGAGTCGGTGCGTGCCGTTGGTTTTGAGCCCATCGGCGAAGAATGGCCTTCAGTGTACATTCATGAAAAGCTCCAGCTTGTTCTGGTTGTGTATGTCGACGACTTTAAAATGGCAGGGCCGCAGAAGAACCTTGCCCAAGGGTGGAGCATGTTGCGTACACGTTTGAAGATTGAGCCCGAGACTGGACTTGACATGTACCTTGGTTGCAATCAAAGCAAGGGAAACGTCACTCTCGGGAACGGACACCGAGTAACAACGGTGACCTATGACATGGAACAGTTCCTACGTTCCTGTGTCGACCGCTATCTTGAAGTGGCGGGCGACGTGAAGTTGAATAAGGTTGTCACCCCTGAGTTGCATGAAGAAACAAAGAATCACGTCTCACGGAAGCCTGCCAGAGAGGGGCCGTCAGTCGTGTGCAATTGGTGTAACAATCTTGTGCCCACCGACGGTTCTGCCACAGTGCCGGACCAACGGGGAGGGACTCCTGAGTTGGCCATGAAGGAGCCCGTGCGTGGACACCTTGCTCCGCATGCCGCTAGCGTACTGATGAAGTTGCTGTACGGTGCGCGGATTGCTCGCTTCGATTTGTTGCGGCAAGTGAATCGCCTAGCACGGAACGTGCATAGGTGGACTGACTCCGATGATCGGGGTTTGCATCACTTGATGTGCTATGTGCATCATACCAAACATTGGCGCATGGTCGGTTGGGTTGGAGACCCTATGGACGATGTGCACTTGGCCTTGTATGCGGACGCTGACTTTGCGGGATGCATTGACTCGCTGCGTTCCACCTCCGGTGGACACTTGAATATACAAGGGCCTAATACCCGGTTTCCGTTGTCTGGCAGCTCTAAAAGACAGGGTTGTGTGAGTCACTCCACTCCCGAGGCCGAGATTGTTGCGGCCGATGTTGCCATGAGATCGATGGGTATGCCCGCTCTCAAGCTGGTAGAGCGGATTCTCAAGAAGTCACCGAACTTTGTGTTCTATGACGATAACAAGGCTATGATCGGTGTCGTGCGATCGGGGAGAAACCCCACGATGCGCCACCTTGAGAGAAGCCATGGTGTTAGCATTTCGTGGATGCATGAGATGTTCACACGTGATTACATGTACTTGGCGTATGAGGTCACCGACAGGATGGCGGCCGATATTTACACCAAGGCGTTCAATGTTGGGCGCAAATGGAAACATGCATGTTTGCAGATTGGTCTACTTGACCCGAGCTTGCTGTCTGACCCGGATACCCTCAAGGCGCTCACACCCACGTGTGATCCCATAAAGGGGACCATGCAGACCGCTTCGGGGACAGTTGACGGAGTTCCAACATTTCCGTACACACACATACCGATCATGCCCCCGGACCTATGGTGGTCTGGATTAACATCTAAAGAGGGATTGCATGAGCATGAAGGACATGATCCGGTTGTTGTTGCCAAGGGACCCAGATTGATGCGTGTGAAACCTCCACTCGCGGTTATGACACCGTTTGGGAGCAAGTGGCTTCGTTCCACTTGGTTTCTGAAGAATGGGTCATGGCTCAAAGTTGAGGATAGAGTTGACCCGGGGCTACAATGTGTGCGAATTGATGGTTGGGTGAACGCGCAGTTTGGCAGTTTCATCCCGTACCGGTCGCTGCACCGGCGCGGGAACGGTCTCCACGACCACGACCAATTCACGTCGGGTCCGGGGATGTTGACATGCAGTCCGTGCTGGCCGCATTTGTTGAAGACTGTCGAACGAGCGCATAGAGTTGAAGTGTGTTAACGACCTTGCTTTGGAAACGTTGCTCCGATTGAAATTGCTCATGCGTTGTCTGCATATCAATCACGAGCAGCTTGTCCCTGGTCGTTGTTTTGTTCCGTATCGCATTGCGGTGAAGCACAAGCCACAGTTAGCGCCGGGTATTGAACTCGCGATGGTCAAACACGACGGTGGTGTGCTTCGCGCTCCTGTTCATGTCTCGCTTCCTGGTATGAGAACTCGCACAGTCGTCACTCTTTACAGTGTTGACTTGGCTCGGCCTATCGTGCTGATGGCATGTTCCGAATGACGTAACTGGTTCACTGCTCTTGCCCGCCATGACGGGCCGCAGGTTGTCACCATAACTCTGGTTGATGACTTACTGAGCGAGTACGGGGGGAGAATCGCCAGACATGTGCTTACCAAACCTTCCGATTTGTTGTTCTTCGCCGGGCCTTGCACGGGGGGATCATCATGGGCACGCCTCAACAAGACTCGCGGCATTGACACCGCAGAGAAAATCGAGGCCAAACAAAGAGAATTTTGGAGATTATTTGAACGGTTCGTTGAAATTAAACGGCATGCCATGACAAAACGAGCTGCGATTTTGTTTGAGTTGCCTGGAAGTTGTGATTATTGGAAAGATGAGAGACTGCATGAGGTCGTGCATGATGGGACTAGTCACGAGTTTGATGGGTGTCGCTATGGCTTGAAACAAAGATATGCAAAGAAACCCATGCCAATCAAGAAACCATGGAGAGTTGTATCATGGAACTTTGAACTTGGTGGCTCGTTGTCTAAGAAATGCAATGGAAACCATGAGCATGGACCTTGTGCTGGTCGTGAAACCAAAGAAACCCAGTTGTACACGTCTATAATTGTGGGTGTGATCCTTCGCCGTTTTCGTGCTCGAGCAAGGTGCCTCAAACCGGCACCGTTGAAACTCGCTCTTGCTTGCATTACGCGAAGGAGATCGCGGAAGCACCAAGCTACTGCGAGCGAAATCTGCACCACCCCAACTGCACAACCGAGGTGCTGGGTCAGTCCCGAACCTCTGGTGCATACGGGGAGCTGGGTCAGTCCCGAACCCCAAGCTTCAAGGAGGAGCTGGACGAGTTCGTCACCTCAATCTGAAGCTGGGATCTTATTGGGACAATTCCGTGGCTTCATTTGCAGCTGCTTATTTTGGGTTTTCCTGGTTCTGGAGAATATCATCAAGATGACTGCCAATCCGAATGTCGTCAATACGAATGAGTTCTTCTGCGTGCCTGTTGGGAAATCTAGGCAAGCAGCAATCTTCTTGGGAAATTTGGTGAAGAACGCCATCGAGGAAGGCAAGAGGATACCCAAGAGGATGGAGGTGAGCAGCGACCTGGGTACGTGCGTGAAGTGGATCGAGGACATCGGCGTCCCCGCTATTTATGCATACTCAGCGTACTATTCTGCCAAGGGCCGCGGGATGATGAAAGGTGAAGGGCAGTCTATGAGGGTTGCCTTAGAGTTCATCAGCAAAGTTTTCGGACAGCTTTCTGCCGACGAATGTATGCTTGGATGGAGGGAATTCTGCAGCAAGGGGAAGAAGATCGTGTCGGCGCTGAACCAACTTTGCGGTGAGGCAACGATGCTGGCGAAGAACCCCGAGTTGCTCAACGTAACCAAGTACTGCATGGAAGGGGCGGATATGTTGAGATCAATCGCGAACATCTGGGATCTCGCACTAGGCGTGGCCGAGGACAACGATGAACGGTCGTTCAAAGCAGCATTCCACCAGAACACCCCGGTTGGGGAGGTGTACAAAGAATTCATCAGCGACGAGTCATCCAGGGCATCGTCATCGAGAAGGTGGAGGAGCTCCGAGGAGTTCCAGACGACTGCAGAGTTTGAGAGGCACGATCGGAGAATTGCAAGGTACAGAGATCGAAACTGGGGGAAAGTGTTCACGTTGAGCGTGATCAAGGCTCCCAAGATCGACTCCTACGGTCGTGGTTCCAAGGACGACTACCAGAAGAATTGGGACCTTGGGTTGGTCTACCAGAATGAGCTGCAGGCATCGATGAAGAACCTCGCATATGCACTGAGGAGGGATGAGAATGCCAGCCAGAACAACCTATTGCGCTGGATGATCTGTGGGTCAACCCCCAGTGACATCTCTGACGCGTGCATCGGAGCGGTCAATTCGCTCATGTGCGTATCTTTCATCATGAGGAGATTGCAGCCATTGCTCGGTGAGAAGGACTCCAAAGATCAGTCGTATACAGCTTATTTCCGTCCAGACAAAAGGGAGCTGAACGATCTCTACCGGGAGATTGAGTACGCCAGGGATTTCCTATGGTGCATCGATATGATCTATGAGTCGAAGCTGCCTGCGATGAACATCAACTCCATCAGTTTGGCACCGCACGCGGCTGACAGGGCCGCTGAGAACCAAGATCGGCGCAAGTGGGTAAGCTGGATGAAGGAGATCGAGAAGAAGGCCGAGAAGGACGTCATGATCGAATTCTTCCAGAATAAATACTGCACGATTCATGAAATCGAGAGGGAACTGGAGAAGTACCCCGAGGATTTCGTGGTTGGGGAAGAGCCGACATGGTGGGTGATGGGCTCATCGAAGACGGAGCCGCCACGGAAGACGGAGCGACAGCAGAAGTCGGCATCAAGCTCCGGGCAAAGGAGTCAAACCGCTGGTGGGTCAGTCCCCCAGCCGGGAGCTCCAAGTGGGGGGTCGCAAGCCAGCGATGCTGTCAAGATCGACAACGAGATCATCGACTCCATTTTCCGAATGAACTCTGGCGGTGACGACGACAGATGGGTAATTATCAACCCAACTGCTGGACACGATACCTACACTTCATTCGAAGGGGGTACCACTTTGGGCGGAGCGACTGTCAATGTGAAATTCAACATAGACAACAATACGGGGTACCCAATCATACAAACTGTATTTGGGCCGTGTCTTGCAGAAGGCAAGAACGCAACATATTGGGAGTGTATGCTGAGATGCCTGACCTCTTCGCTATTGCACTTCGAGGAGAAGACCAGCGCGGAGAAGATCATTCTTTCCTATGTTGGGAAGGGAAATGCGGCATGGCTACAGCTGTATGCTTTCTTGTGTGCCCAAACAGGATGCTTGATTACTGGACGCCTTCCGGGCGCCAAAGCCATCAACGCGTTGATTCAGGCGGAGAAGAACCCGGACAACGCACCTGGACAGTTGAACCGGATTATCAATAGGCAGAAGAGGAGCCCCATTGGCGAGGCGACGATTCGCGACATGATGATCCACAAGAAGAGCTTCTTGGTCCTGGATTGGCCCCTGAGGGCCGTCAACTCGAAAGGGAGCACGAAGACCTTCCAGATGATGGTCAACGAACAGGGATGGACAAACATCGAGGAGAGATCATACTATGGGTCGAGTGAGCAAGTCTCCTCACCCAACGACACGTTGAATATCATCTCCCGATTGCAGAAGCTGGATAAGCTCATCGCTGAACGGCGGAGGCGAGACATGGATGACTCACCAATGTCGGTGCACATCTGGATGTCGCTATATGATTGGGTGTGCATGAGAGGATGCGGATGGCAGGTGACCGCCAACCCCATCATCGACTCCCTGCAGAAGGCGATATCTGACCTCGTCAACACATGCAAGGGCCTGGTCGTGGTGTGCGTGAATCGCGATGTTGCTTTCCATGGTGGAAGAGGGGACTTGGGGACGATCGCCAACAAGGTTAGCGAGATCTGCAAGGCGGCAGGCGCGCTGGTGACCGAGAACGATCGCCTGTGGCGCGTGGTCCATGCGCTCACAGGAAAGGAACTACAAGATCCCTGGGAGCTCGAACTTGCAACACTTCCTCCTGAAGCGACTGCTGATTGAGAAATCCATCGATGCGGTCGCACCAAGCAACGCGTTTGTGTGTGAGCTGGAGGGACGTGCATAAACGAGCCCGACCTTCGATTCAACATCCCGAAGAACATGGAGGAATCGAAGGTGAAATTCGAGTACAAGCCGACCTTCACTGCACAGTCGAAGAGGAAACAAGAGCAGCAAGATGAAGGACACGGCGAGCAGGATGCTTTTGGGAAAGCCGATGTCGGTGATCAACGTCTTCGATGGTATACGGTCACGGAGCTCAGCAAGTTTATCTGCGAACTTTGCGCTAAAGAGATGCAGATGAGCAAGTCGAAGGTGCTCGGACCGAATTCGAAGTACAATCCCTCTTCTTGCGTGAACTGTTGCGCGAACTGGAACGCGGACACGAACGGTATTGCAATGTCTATCGAGGGGAAGAAAATGTACACGCGCCTCTTCGCGGAATGCGTGGTGGCAATCCCCGACCTTCAAAACCTCATGGTGGACGTCAACAATATCCAGGCCATGATCACGATCATACGGGAGCTCGTGTATTCAAGGCTGAAGAAGGAGCTTTCTCACGTGGGATTCGTGAGCATGACTGTGGATCAAGCAGCGCAGTTCTACAACAACGGTCACGGGAAGCAATTGTGCGCATCCCGGGATGTGATCGTGTGCAAGAATTCCGAGGGAGTCGAGGAGAGGATGTCCATCTTCTTGATAGGCAAGGATCTTGGCAATGTGGCATATTCGTCCTGGATCAAGAGTGTGCTCGACCAAGGAACGATGTATGAACTCCTGGGACAAACCACGAACGAGGAATCCTTGGGAGACGTCGTCGAGATGGTGTTGGGATTCTTTGAGGTGATGTCGTACTTCCAGCACGAACTGCCACTGTGGAAGGATGCATGGAAGATCAAGAGGGAGTTCGAGCAGTCAATAGTGCGACACCTCGCTGGGAACGTGACCCACACGACGGGCCAGAACAGAAAGCGGAACAGACCGTCCGCACAGCTCGGCGTGCCCACGAAGGAGGTGCTTGACATCATGAACAAGGTCAAGCCCAGACATCCACGATCCCTGATCACCGAGCCCTCTGCACAAGGTTCCAAGAGAAAGGCCACGGAGGGCGAAGATGAGGGTCTTGGTCAAGCACCAGACCCGAGTCGAAGTTCTCAAGCCAATGCCGAGAAGGAAGACAAGAAGCAGCGAGTGATCGACGGGCGGAGAGCGGCACTAGGATTCCTGGAGTCAATGGAGAAGTGCATGGGAGATATGGGGATCTGTAAGAAGTGCGCGAACCTGGCCCACGACGGCGACTGCAAGGACATTGAGGAGGCTGCTGGAAATGAGAAGGCGATGAAGGTGCTCCGTGAGCTACTCAGCAGTGACCCTGTTTCATCTGATGAAGACATGGGGGATACGGAGGAACCGTCCTCATCAACGTCCAAGGAAAGAAAGAAAGGGGGACAAGCAGGGAAAGAAACAATTGAGATGTACAGCTACACTATTAATTTGGTGGAGATGGCTGACACGGCTGAGGGAGGAGAGCTACAATGTGGTGGCGTCGACCTCACCTACAACCCGTGCGGGGACAACAGGACATTCAAGAAGACGCTTGAGATGGGATGCGACACCATCCCGTGCTACATCCCGAAGTATGGCGATGTGAGTGATGTGCACTTGCCATGGGCGTATGCGTCCATCGTTGACCCCAAGTACTTTCCCAAAGGTGCAATCCTTGAGCAAGTGGACGTGATGCAACTTGGCAAGAGTGTCAACTTCTGCATTGCTCCTTTCGACGGTGCTCCACTATGCAGGATTGGTGATGATCGCTCGGTATTTACTACAAGGGACCAAGCAAACCAGCTATCTCACGACCTATGCAGAGTCCTTCGACACAAGATCGGCAATTGCCGAGGAAGTGCTTTCAGGTGCGACGAGGGTGGATGGGTCGACATTGATGCTGTCATTGACGACCGGAACAACGACATATTCCCACCATACACCACGAGAGCGAAACGATACATGGGCATCATGGAGGTGATCAAGTGGCAGGAATCCGGAAGCAGAAAATCGAGATTCCAGGTTTTGGCAGCAAGGTTTCCGAGCATCATGAACCCGAACGACACGAGGGCAGCCAGGGAGGAAATGACCGAAGCTGGCGTGGATCGGGACGACATCGACAGGATGTTCAACAGATGCGATGGATGGTACAGACCTTGGTGCATCCGAGTCACAACCGGTCACAGTGATTTTGGATTCATGAGCTCATCCGCACTGGCGAATAGGTATTCCGCAAGAATGGGTGATTCTCTCGGAGGAGCATTCCATGTGACGTATGTGGAAAACCTGCCAAGCATCGTACGCTGTGGGTTAGTCCCCGGCGGAATCGATGGCGGCAACAGGCTAGCACTGCACTTCGGGGCGTTTGCTCCATGGGATGAGATGAACGTGGCGACGAAGACAACGCTACGGAACGTGAGGAGAGGGGATCCGATTGCGATCATCTATATTCCCAGTGCAACCCTCGCGCGGTATGGGGCTGGAGTCGCGGCTAATGGGACTTTCATGGTCTTTGACGTGATCCCGTTCTATGAGGTCAAGTCCATTTGGATTGGCAAAAGCAACGGAGGGAAGCGCCTGGAGTACGCTGACATCAAGAGGGCGTACTCGAAGTGTGTGGAGAACGAGATCTGCCCTGGCTTTGTCAACTCTTCCCAAGAGTCGGCTGCGATGTTCCTCCAGAACGTCGCAAAGATCAGCGAGAGGATGCCGGAGACTGAGACAGGTGCCGATAATCTGCACTACATCGTTGACATGGTTAATCGTGCCTGCGAACTCTATCGAATCAACAAGATGGAAGAGTTCAATGCACAGGTCAACGAGGTCCGGGACGAAATCAGCAAAGTCGTCATCCTGAATGACGAGACATGGGAAGGACTGAGGTGCCGGATATGTCCATCATGTGCGACCGCGATCCCCACCTGCTTCTGCTTATGCCTGGAATGCGAAGCACAACTGATCTCCATCGGAAGATACTACATTCACATCAAATCCGATGACGAGGAGGACAATCAAAACCCCAACGTCTCTGGAGATGCCAGGCGTGCACAGGAAGAAGCTAACCACGATGCGGCAGCACAGGAGGATGAAGACGAAGCGGAGGAAGTTCCGGGAGAAGATGACGACATGGACACGCAAGGATATACATCCGGCTATGCGTCAGAAGAAGAAGACAGCGGTTGGCATTACCGCGACACCGATCTGGCGTCACGGGACATTATAAGTTCCCAACGGATGGCGATCTGCCTTGACGAGCCGCGTGAGGCTCAGTACATGGCAGGATTTATCGCACTCCAGATGTCCAAGATGTGGGGGATGTTCGAGGGTGGTGAGGAGAGAACGATGAATGCCAAGCTCGAGGGGAGAGAGGGCTGCCCTTACCACAATGATTTCAAGAGGTACCCCAACATCACTGAGCACGATCAGGAAGGTATACTTTTGCCATCAACAATAACGAAGATTTCTCAGTCGGAGAATGTTCGGACAAGAGCCTTCCGATCGGTTGAGGAGCGTGACGAATATATTCGTATGATGGTGTGCAAATGCGAGGGACTTTACACATTCTACAAGCTGTGGATTGCAGCGAGAATCCTCGATGTCACCAAGGAAGAAATGAAGCTCCTGGTCAAGGACCGAGTGCACCCGGTGGGTGATATTATTTTCAGATGCTTTGCACTAGCTTTCAACTGTAAGTATATATCATTCGTGAGGGATGGCCTGAACCTTGGCAAACATGGTTACACGGTCAACGTGAGCGCCATCATCTCGGCCGTCGACCCGAACAAATGCGACACACCCCTGCTGGATTGGTGCCTTCGGAAAGGGCACTGGTTGCCAGAGGACTACAACAAGAAGTGTGTCCGGGCACGAGAAGCCCAGAAGAACTTGGACGAGGAGTTCCGCCGACGTACCCATAGGCTGTCCATTGGGGACAGGTATGCTTCGTGAAGATGCTGATTGCGGTACGATGTGGGTCAATCCCCATCTGTTACTTGCGTCACATCGACACTGTTTCGGTGGAACGACTTATGTCATGATTTATATTCATGTGTCCAAGATGATTGGGTGTGTACATGGTTACATATTCCGATGACTATGACGCTCTGGATATTCATGGATGGAACTATTACCTTATAGATGATATCTTTTCATTATTTATGCATTGTCCATGGTATCTGGAATGGCTATGATTTGCATTGATTACTCACCGATGTTTCTTTGCCGGAATTATGCAGACCGATTGCGAGCAGGCGCCTCTGGTGGACTTTTTTCGGCCAACCCATTTATGGATGACAGCTGCGCGATGCGCAAATGCGGCAGCTGGATTGTTCATTGGTGGTCAAATGACGCGACGATTGTGTATTATATACACCTGCATATGGATGTGTGCTTCGATTGGAGGATGAATGTTTCACTTTTCGTACAATCGAACCCGGCATGTTTCACAGCGAATGAACGGTGTAGTGATAGCAAGTAAAAGAATGCACGACACGATTTCGTAGTTGAAGCCGTGGCCAGTGGAACGTTTTGTGGTGTTTGGACCGCATGATGAACAATGCGACCCAAATGGGGGATGTTAAAACCCTCTAGGCCCCGTGCCGAAATTGGGTAGCTGTTCTGAGGTCCTTGTTGGTGTTGCTTCCCAAGTTCCATTGATCGCCATTTGGCTCAAGACACAATTGAGGTTCAAGATCTGATGTGTGACTGCATACATACGTGATCGGCATTGAGAGCGAAAACACTTCGCTTGCGCTGCATTTGTCAGGACTACTGTTGTAACTATCATTCCTTCTCCCTTACAACGTTTACACGGGTTCGGCTATAACGGCATCGTCCGTATACACCTTTCTACGTGGTTGGTATTAAAGCTTGAGGGTTCGGTGCACAGCGTCCCACGGGACGTCACCTTGCCGTCTCTTGACAAAATCAAATGACGTCAGCATACTTTTTCGACCTTTGTCTGGTAGCGACTTTGGGTGTTCTGCAGCTCTTGCAGAAAGCTTCTCGGGTCTCCAAATATGTCTTTACTTTCGGGTAGGCGAAATGAGGAGAGTCAGAAAACATTTCCCTCCTGCCCATTAACATGGAACCTGACCGAGGGATCCTGGAAGACTATTTTCCAATGGGCAGGAGGTAATTTCCGTGTCCCCTGGGCCCCTGCGAAAGAAGCAAAGGGACTGCATCCAAATGAGGCCAGCAGATGGCTTCCAGGCATGCGACCTATTTTGGGCGCGGGTGGAATGGTGGAAAACCCCAAATCCATTTGTGGGGTGGGCTGGGCTTATTGGGGGCACGCTGGACTTACATAGCTTAAACACGGGGTGAAATATTTGTGGGGTGAGCTTGGCTTAAATAAGCTAAGATGAAACTAGATGTTCAGTGTGTCGCATAGGAAAAACCAAATGGTGATATGGTGAAACAGCTGCTTCATCAGGTTTCACATGGTAAGATCACTGAACAACAACAACAAACAAAAAACAACAACAACAACAACAACAACAACAACAACAACAACAACAACAACAACAACAACAACAACAACAACAACAACAACAACAACAACAACAACAACAACAACAACAACAACAACAACAACAACAACAACAACAAACAACAACAACAACAACAACAACAACAACAACAACAACAACAACAACAACAACAACAACAACAACAACAACAACAACAACCACAACCACAACCACAACCACAACCACAACCACAACCACAACCACAACCACAACCACAACGACGACGACGACGACGACGACGACGACGACGACAACAACAACAACAGCAACAACAAAAGTAAAAAACAAAAACAAAAACAAAAACAAGAAACAAGAAACAAGAAACAAGAAACAAGAAACAATAACCAAGAACCAATAAACAAGAAACAATAAACACGAAACAACAAACAACAAACAACACACAACAAGCAAAAACAACAAACAACAAACAACAAACAACACACAACAAACAACAAACAACAAACAACAAACAACAAACAACAAACAACAAACAACCACAACCATAACCATAACCACAGCCACAGCCACAACCACCACCACAGCCACCGCCACCACCACCACAACAACCACAACAACCACAACAACCACAACAACCACAACAACCACAACAACCACAACCACCACAGCAGCAGCAGCAGCAACAACAGCAGCAGCAGCAGCAGCAGCAGCAACAACAACACCAACGACAACAACACCAACACCAACGCCAACGCCAACGGCAACGACAAGGACCACGACGACAACGAGGCCCACTCCTTTGGCAAATGTACGAGTGGGGGGGCGTACCCTTATGTACGAGAACTTGCTTTGTACATTTTGGAGGCGTTTCTGACGTTCGCGGATCTGGCCAAAAGTTCTTGCCGCACGTGCAGTTCCCAGCATTTCCCGGCAAATCCCGGCAATCCCTCTGCAGTTAAACTGGCCACGCTTTTGCTGCAGCTCCTGTCATGTCCGACAAATGTGCGACAATTCTCCGCAATCCGTTTTGGTTTTGTAGTTTGTCTGCACGTAGGCTTAGCCCCGGTCCCGGCAATCCATTCCCTGGCACCATTGTCTTGCCACAGCTCCCGCAGTTCTTGTCGCACACTTGCCGCATAGTCTCCGCACGGTGCCCGACAAATCCGGCAATCTTCTGTAAGCAGTCTTGCCGCGCTTTGCATTGCCTGGCAAAGTCCTGGCAATCCCCTTGGTTGGTTAGTCTGCCCGTAGCGGCAATTCTTGCCCTACTCTCGCCATAGCCTCGCCGCAACTCCCCGCAATTCTGCAGACTTGCCAGGGCCTGAAAACACACCTTTCTCGACGGGAAGCTAAGGATGTTGGCTTGGCTCCTCCTTCATTGAAAGATCTGTGACGCGCGCTGGGGATGCTGGAAACACTTCTGACAGGGGACGTTAAGGCTGCTGGCCCGCACCGCCAGGGATGCTGAGGATGTTGGCCCGGCTCCTCTTTCATTGAAAGGCGTGTAAAGAGCACCCCTGAAAACACACCTGCACAGGGGATGCTGAGGATGCGACAGGGGATGCTGAGAATGTTGACCCCGCCCCTGTTTGGTGTTTGAAGAGCGTGAAAACAGCCGTTACCGCGCTTCCCGGCAGCTCCCGGGAATGCGTTGCGCAGACTTCCCTTGCCGCAGTTCCCGGCAATTGCCGGCAGATCCCGGGAATCTCTTTTGTTAGTAGTCTTGCCGCGCTTTTGCTGCAGTTCCCGGCATCTCCCGGCAAAGCCCCGGCATTCCCTTTTGTGGTTCCAGGCGCCTTGCTGTAGTCTTGTCGCAGTTCCCAGCTTGCCTTTTTATTTCCGCAGAGTCTTTTCGCAGCTTTCCCAGATTCTTCACGTAGTCTGTCCGCAGTCTTCCCGCCGCACCCTTGCCGTAGTATACGGATGCCTGTCCTGAATTGCATGCTTTTGTTGGGGTTGGGGTTTGGGCCGTTGCTTAATAAAATGAAAGGCACTTTGAACAACTGCACGAGCTTGCTGAAAGCCTTCAACCAGCTGGAAATCGTTATTGTCCACTGCAAGAAGACCCGCCTACTCATTCAGAGTTGTAGGCCCGCCCGCTCACCTCCTCACCTCCTCCTCAAAGCATCTAATGGAGATCTGGCTCTGTGACCAAACGCGCCAGCTTTGGCCAGTGGCTCCTTACTTGGCTGAAGAAGGGCGCGTCATGATGGATGAAGACAACACGGAGCAGCTGCCTATAGCCAGCTGGCTGGGCCTTTGCCCGTGCTTCCAGCCTGGGCCCGGCCACAATCACCCTTCTTCGTTATTGTGACGTGGCGTCGGATCTTAGAGGCCAGCAGCCATGGCAGGAGTTCGGCGTCACGCTATTGGTATTGCAAGTAAGGGCAGCGTTGCTGGTGGCACTTGATGAAGAGTGGCCATCAATCAAGGCGATCTCAGTTGCTGGGCAATCTGAGAGGCTGGCACGGCAGTGGCCCGACCACGCGCACAGGTTACGAATCCCGCCTCTCCCAAAAAGAGCAAAACACGTACCAAAACTCTGCAGAGGCGGTCCCAGGTTGTGAATCTTGCTGGGATTTGTAACCTCGCGGCACCTCTGGCCGAAAGTATGGCTTCGCGCTGGGTTCCTGGAGAATGATGGCTCCAACATAGGGCTTGGGCAGACTTTGGCAAAAACCAAAAAGACGTCAAAAGATTGCCGCCGGCAGGTTCGTCAGACAGCAAGTCTGTGTCTCCGCTGTCAATGCTGCAGCTGCCGCCCGCTTGTTTTCTGCCGCAACGGTGGGCCACAGCGAAGGCACATACAACACTGCAAGAACGAAATGCCAACAAAATATATCAACCACCTTTGGCACGGTTTTCGGGCATTCAGGAGAAGATAGGAGAAGCTTGGACTCATATTGAAAGTGCTTCACAGTCAACGTCAGTGAAAGTTGGCAGCCTGAAAACACGTCTCACCCTGGTCCTGCAGCCACTGTGAGAACTTGTGCACTTTTGCTACACCATACCGTTATTCCAGGGCCCAACACAGGTGCAACTGATTGCAACTGAATAGCTTCGGAAGGTCTTGGTGCATCATGACACTAGGTTGCACACTGCGTGCAAGCACCGTTGTCTCTCTGAAACGCTTGATGAAGTTGCCAGACCCGCATTTCTGCTTGACCCCTTGACCAACAAGATATTGAAGACGCACGCAACAGACTCGCACCTGTGGCCTGCAATGTCCTACAGCTCGCCACATTGGCAGCCAGCCGACGCAATCTAAGCAGCTAACAAGCTAAGCTGCCTCAGGCGGCTTGGTGCGACACACGCCGGGCCTTCAAAAACAGCAGGAGTGGCAGGGTTTTATACGGCTTCGTCAAAAATGAAAGCAACTTGCTCAGATTGACTGTGCTAAAGGGCGGAGAAGCACTTCGCACCAACCAACATGACGTGATCTCAGTTCAAATCGCCAGCACGTGCGCAGCCCAGAATGTTGTCCACTGGAGGGCCAATCTCAACTTGCGTTGCCGGCGGCACGGACCCTCGCGGCGGCTGGCTTCCAGCGAGCTTCCTTCCACTTTGCAGGGTTTTCATCGAGCAGCTTCTGAACCACGACGAAGCATCGCTTGGCCGCCGCACGATCAAGCCCAATATCAAATTTCTCGCTGATCAAAACCAGCCGGCGTCCCCAAACGAGAGATCTTTCAGCAAAAGCGCTTGCCCTCCAAATTGCGAGGTTCCCAAGTAGAAACGCTATCTGAAACGATTTGTGAACCACTTGTGGACACGCAGCTTTTGAACAGGACGGTCCAAATAACCCCTGTGCCCATGATGGTTGGCAAGAGGGCGAAAGCTTTCAGAGGCGAAATCGCTTGTGTTTCCAGAGATATGGAGCCGCGCGTGTGTTGAATTGCGCGGGCTGGTTCAAAAAACCTATGCAAAGAGTTGGCAGCAGCGGACGCAATCAACTGCCACGTTGATCTGCTAGACTTCTTCGCGCAACATGCTTCTGCAGAAACATGAGAACGTCGGCTAGCCGCAAGCAGCTGAACGGGGGCAGCCAACAGCTGCGACCGGTAGCTTGATGTCCTTAAAGTTGCCAGGACTGTTCTGTTTGAAGCACTTACACTTGCTTGCTCTTGCA
>CAUJNA010000796.1:40173-97673 GCA_963377175.1 Effrenium voratum | reverse complement strand
TCAAGTAGCGACATTGCAAGGCGTGGCTGCCACATGTGAGACTTCAGCTTTGGAGATTCAATAATGTTGGGAAAATCCATGAACATACCATACCAGACCTTATTGGCCTTGATGGCGCTTCTTCCACGAGTCTGAATTCGTGGGCTGGCTGCACGGTGCAAATCCCTCAACTGGGCTAGAGATGCTATATCTCGAGGCAGGAAGGTGCCAAAAGGTTTGCGCTGTTTTTGTACTAATCGGCAGGGCCAGCACCGGAATCCCGGATTCCACAGTTAACCACGCAACTGCGAGCAATTTGGTGTCAAGCACCACAACCTATCGCGCA
Source organism: Effrenium voratum (assembly GCA_963377175.1). Classification (NCBI taxonomy): domain Eukaryota; class Dinophyceae; order Suessiales; family Symbiodiniaceae; genus Effrenium; species Effrenium voratum. The sequence continues at coordinate 97,348 of CAUJNA010000796.1, read as the reverse complement.
AATACGCCACTGCGCCAAGAACAGGCAGGAAACATCTAGTTCGTATTTGGCCATGTGTCAAAATAGGGTGGCCCCCCAAAGCCAAAAAACGTGGGTGTCCTTTCGGTGTCCCTTTAAAGCCAGGTGAAAAGAGTAATTACGCTCAAACGACACACGCAAACACACTTCACCTTTTTGAATCTGATTTGATTTCCAAAAGTTCCGTCAGGTCCGTTTTGGGAGTTTGCTTGGGTCGAATTCACGCCATTGTTTTTCCGGCAGTTCACCCTAATCTGTTTTCTCTCTCTCTCTCTCTCTCTCTCTCTCTCTCTCTCTCTCTCTCTCTCCGATCACTTCTTACCTGTCCAGACCTATCTTTGGGGGACAGGCCATCTCTGCTCATCCAATCTCCATTTCCCTTTATCTTTGTTAGCAAGGAAGTGGGGGGGTGCAAGTCTAGGCGTTGTTCATAGTGGTTTTCGACTTGTTGTCTGCTGTTCACCGTGGTGATTATCAACGTTGCTTTGGCTTGGTACTTTTGTCGTTGTTGTTTGTTTCTTTGCTTGGGTCTCTGGGCGAACTCGCAGGGAAGCACCCAAGCACCCAAACCAACATCTTGTTGGGTGGGAGGGTGGTCCCCCGTATGTTTGGAAATGGGAGCCAACAGCAACATGGCAATACCGGAAGAATGATTTCTGATTTCCCCCAATTTGAGAAACAGGCTGATACATTTTGAGGGTCGCCAAAACAACTTCTGGGTTGGTGGTTGCCGATAAAATTATGAGGACGGCGCTTTAATGATCATGAAGGGTGACTTTTGGGTGTGCTTGCATCAACATCCCCAATTAGGTAATTTTGAGAATGTCACATAACCGATCAAAGAAGTGGATTACAGCGGAGTGAGCCGAGTGCGTGGAGTGCGTGGAGCGCGTGGAGTGCGTGGGGTGCGCGGAGTGCGTGGAGTGTTTGAAGGTGCCTGGAGTAAGCGGAGTGAGCGGCTGATGTTCCCTTAGCCTCCCTTTCAGAAAGAAGCAGCAAGCCTCTGAGGGTTTTTCTTGTATTACACCCTGGGACTACACCCTTGGGAAATTATCCAGAATGGTTCAAAATAGCACGGCTTTATCCGGAAATGTGCTTAAATGGGGTCAATACCCAGCGGGTGTATCCCCAGGGTGTAATACACAAACCCTTAGAAAGCAGGGATCGCAGCTCCGAAAAGTGCTGCACTTCCGCCCATTTGGCAGGCCCCGCAGGGCGAGCCTGCAGAGGCCGCAACTTACAGGGGGAGGGCGCGAGGTGGGTTGGGATATTTGATCAAGGGCCCTTTGGTTGGGATATTTGATTTAGTGAACATCCCAATCCCCACTAAAATAGACCAAAATGGGTGGCGCGCCTACCCCAAGCTGGTACCATTGGTTTTCCATAGCCAAGTCATGTCATTCTTTTGTTCATTTGGGATTCAGGACAGGGAGTCTCCACAAAGCCTTTCTGGGTTGGTTCAAAGGCAAACCGAAAGCCAGCCAATCATTTTGAGTGCAGCGCTTCGGATGAACATGAAACCCAAAAGCCGCTAGTTGTAGTGGAGACACCTTTTGGGTGACACCACCTTTTGCAGGGGAGTAGACTTCACCATGTTGATCGCTCGCGCATCTCAGCCCCGATCAGGTCCTGGTGTCCCAAGGATCGCACGCGCCGTTGCCTCGGCGTTGCCTGCGGGCGCGGCGGAGGTATATGGATAGGGGTCTGCCAATCTTTTATGGCGAGCTCTGGTTGAACAAGCCGAACATGATGTAGGTCCTTGGGAGGGTTTCGGCTCAGATGTATAGATTTAGCGGCCCTGATGGGGTACTTCGCCGCAGGTGCCATGACATTCGATCTTGGAAGGACTCTGGAACACCACGTGTGGGTCTTTCTTTTACACACTCAGAAGAGGTCCGGATCTTGATCTCTGTGCACCGTGTGTCGGTCTCGCGAGCTCACGCAGCTTGCGTGTTCACCATTGCTTTCGCTGCGAGCTTCGGTCTTGGTTTTGGCGGCGCGAACGGAGGAAACCTGGCAAGGTTCCGAGCAAAGGGTGGCAATCATGCCTCGCAAATCAGTCGCAAGAGAAGTGTTGCTGACATCACCCGCGCATGGCGATCACCGGCAAATACCGTGATGACATCTTCCTGCACGATTTAGTGCATTGGAAGGAAATCCTGATGCAAACCAACAACCCATCAAACACTTGCACTCTGTCAGTTTCCGGGGCTGTACCGTGGATCGCTCGGTGACGCGTGTTTGCTGAAGGCGATTCACACTGCGTATGCCCTCGGTTTGAGCGCGGTGTACCAATTGTCTACATCTTATGTTTTTGGCTTTCAGCTTCGGCGCGGGGCGGGCCATCACAAGAAGCGTGGCAGGCCCTTTGTCTGGGAATCCCGTATTCCAAGTTTGGGAACTAGCGTGCAATTCGCAGAGGAGCTGTCTTCAATACAATTAGGCGCATCGGTTTCGAGGGTGCCCTTTTCAGAAAAGGAACGAAAGGCAAACCACCAATTGGAGGGTCCCCAACCTTGAGACAAACCCATGCGGGTGTTTCTCACAGGCCCAAGACTGACCTTTTCACGTTTCTCCTTTTTGTTTGTTTCTTCCTCCCCCCCTTTAAGCAAGCAACGCGCTGACTTGCCGCAGGGCAGTCTGGCCCAGTTAAAATAGTGGTCCCTAGGGTATCCCTGTGACTAAACAAAGCGGGGTCCGCCGTTTTGAGCCTTCAGAGCCTTGTTCTGTTTTGCAGGGTTCACTAAATTGCGGACAGAACGGGCTCGTTCCCATCTTCCGACTTTCTCTAGAGCGGCCTAGTAGTTTTAGAACACACGTTTGCTTTGATTCGTTGAACTTACCCCCAATCATACATATCATAAACTTTACATTTGCTGTTAAAATTGTAAACGCGTCCACGACCACGCTCAAAAGAACCATATTATGAGCAATGCAGACCCGAGCACATGATGCCGGCGGGGCTGAGCAGTCTGGTGGGCTGAAGCGCTTGAGCTAGGGCTGGAAGGGACGATGTGCCTATGCCGTGCTAGTTCCCCATCGACGTGAGCGTGACCAGCCCGGAACTTTGCATCAAGGGCCGGCGCTATGTCTACCACTTGCCAGAGGTGCGTGCGTCATCTTTGGCGGCATCGGGCACTTGCGGTCTGCTGATTTGCGGGCAAGAGGCGGGGCTCCTGGAGGGCCAAGCTACAGACAAGAGTGCTGGCTCAGGCGCGTGCAACTTTTGGCTGGACTGAATTGTGCTGGGCTGAATCTGAGAGCAAGGGCCGGAGAAATTACGGGGTGGAAGCTTGCTTCTGGGCACGGGGACACGGGTGTTGAGGGGTTGCGAGAGCCAAGTGCTGTTGATTCCTGTTTGATTTTGTAGTTCATATGACATACATTTTGCGTCTTGCATAGTTCTCAATCGATCTTCCCCTTGAAGGTATGTTTTTAAAAGACACCTTTTGGAAAGGCTAATTTAAAGTGAGGTTCCTTTCGGGTTAAAGAGCAATGCGGGGAACCCACACTGCTTTGCATCGCCATTTACAAGGGGTACCGAAAAGGGGGGCCCTTGTTGACACGCCCTCGACTTATCGAAGGTTTCCTTTGAGCCTTGCCATCTGAGGTCATCCGCAGGGCGCTCAGATCGCCTTGCATCTTAAACGGGGCCCCCAAAAATGGTTGGTTCTTCTTGGGTTCCTCTTAGCTTCCATTTGCTTGAGGATATGCTTGGTTTCCCCCTGGGTGTTCAAGGGTAACAATCATTACTGGAAATCCTCTAAGGGGCTTAAGCAACTGGAAGTTTGTTCTCCAATTGAAATGACCATTGGCGTACCACCAAAAAGTAGGCGACATGATCACCGAGGGTTGTGTGCAGGTCCGGTCGTGATATGCAGCCTCGCCCTTTCTTTTGTCCCTGATGATATGGACGAGCGAAGCGACGCTTTTGGGCTGACTGTGGCTCGCGCTGAGGCTGGCTCATTGAGATAGGTCTGAACCTGAGTTGGGGGGTTGGGCACGCACACGCCCACAGCCACAAATCCGGACCCTTCAAGTGGCCCTGTACCATGAGTAATTCATTAGCTTTGACGCTACCAACTGGAAAAAATCATGCAAGTTGCACCGGCCTTGCTTGAGTGAAGAGGTGCACTGAAGAGGTGCACTTGACAACTGAGGTAACTTCCCGAGAGCCGCCAGTTGGACAGCTCTATGTTCACGTGGGCGTACCCCTTTTCCAACAAGTATGGAAGTACAGGAGGTGTTCTCAAGAGGAAATAGCAGTCTTCAAAACCCTCCTGTCAGCTTTCATGATTGTTGGGGGGAGGGTGGCGATGCCGCCCTAGACTTCTGCAAGATCTGCCCGCAACCTGCGCTTGACCGATGGGTCTCAAAGCTTGTGTGCTCCGGAGAGGCCAAAGGACTCAGGAAGGCTAACGGGAGGATGGCATTTGGTTTCTTGCCTACTTATTTTTCAGGGGTTTCCCCCCCGGCCCGCCGTCGCGCTTGCAGGACCCAAGGGCTGTCTCTAAGTTGCCAAGCTAAAGGTTTGCTGGGCGCCGCTAACGCGCACATCTTAGATGTGAAGCCACTACGCAGAATTCGTCACGAAGGCATGAGCCTGAATTTTCTGTCAGAACGGCACGCAGCGCTGGAGATACCTCACTTGGCAAAAACAGATACGTCCTCACTGTGTTTCTTGCCTTGTTTCCAATCAGCTGCGACGCGTTATATGGACTGCATTTGCGGTTGTTGCAGCTGTGGAGATGTCTTTTTCTGCGCCAAGATTGTTACATTGTTTGACCCGTGCCCGCTCGCAGTTGTATCGCCTAAATTGCGACACGACTGGTTCCAGTTTTCAACATGCGCCTCCTGGCCGACATCGCGTAACATAGCTACATAGAGCAAAGCCCTCATGCGGCCAGGAGCCAAGCCAGCAGAGCTTTTTGCATCTTGACCAGAGCGACTCATGTAGGAGCAACATTGTGCCTGCAGAGAAGCCTTGGCACAGCAGTCAGGAGCGGAGTTCACGGTCTTGATTCCACATGTTTTGCCCAACCACCCTAGGGTCACTGGCCCAAGTTTCGCCCTACTTTTGGTCGCTGGAGTTTTCAGCCGGGCACCTTCCGTGCGAGCTGTCAAGAGGTTCTCAGATCCGCTGGGTTTTTTGCAGTTCACCTTTCGCCCGTGTTACCCTTTCAACAGCTTGGGCTGGCCAATGGCCAATTTGAACACTTGGATCGAGTTTAGACAAGTGTTTGTTGCCCAAAGCCAAAGGCCAGGGGCAAAGAAAACAGGGGGGTGGAAAGCAAATTCCGCTCTTCGAACTGCTCTGCATGGCTGAAGGACTAGCTGCATGGACTGTGCTGGTCTGATAATGATAAATCAGACCAGCATCAGCGGTTTGAAGCCAGACAAGGCGCGAGTCTTTTCGACTCTGAGGAGTTGACATCCCTACGAGATCCTACGATCCTACGAGGGTGACTGCATGAAGTGACTCAAATCTCAAAAAGCTGAGCTCCGGGTTGCATTGGATCACTGTGCCCTTGATATGGTGACAGGATTTGACTCAAGTTTGTGGACCGCAGGTTTGTGCCCTTTCCTTTGGAAAACCAACCTAAAGGGAGTGCCGGGCTGATTTCCCTCAATCCTGGAGTCCCAGTTGTACACGGCTCGCAGCACGCTAATGGAGAGGCAGCACCCTATGGCAGCAGCTAAGGTAGTCCTGCATCATGTCTTTGGCCAGCAGCAACTCGCATGACTGAATGTCAAAAGGCAGTTGGTGACCGCAGATGCCACAAAACCCCCTCATGTTGTTTTCATCCCCCCCCCTCCCTTCCGCCTGGGGGATTAGGGGGAAGCTTCCAATCACGCTGAAGAGAAGTTGGCGAACTTGCCAGCAAAAAATGCCATCTCCTATCACCCCGGTGTACGCCTCAGAAGAAGCCTTGTTCTGCCGGATCGCACAAAGTGGCAGCGGGCCCATGACTCGCGATGGTGTACCTGCGCCAGCTGATGCCTACTCGCGGCTTCCTGCTGGGCTTTTGGCGTAAAGGCCAGGGGAGTTCGCGGAAAAAGGGCGGAAAACGAACCATTCCGCGCAGAAAGGGCGCTTACCTTGGAATTTCTTCGTAACGGTTGGCGACCTACAGCCAAAGGAAGTTGAGCAACAACTTTGTGTGGTACTGAGGTGCAAAAAGTGGTTCAAACCAGTCACGGGGCTTCCTGAACCAAAAGGAACAACTAGGTCCCCCGGCTAGGTGCCCTTTTTTACCGTTCCTTTTTTGGTTGGGGGGGTTCCCCTACTAGGCTGCCCTTCTTCTAACCTCTCTACTGGACCTATTTTTATGAGCCTTGAGCTTGCTTTGGAAGCTAACCTGTGAAGACTGGAGGACCCCCAGGCCGGCGCTGGATCCACGCAAGACCCGAGCACACCTCGCAGCAGCTGCAGCAGAAGCTGCTCACGCGGCCTCGGGAGGATCTCCTTTCTCCTGGCAGGAGCTGGCGGAACTTCCCCCAGAGGCCCTTTGACCCTTTTTTGGTGGGGAGGGTTCCCCTACCAAAATGGACTACAGAAAAAGGGTACCCTTATTCTAACCTCCGCAACATGGTTGTTGTCGGGAAGCATTGGAAACATTTTTGCTTGTTGTGGTTGAGTGGTTGAAATCCAACCACTTAACCGCTGAAACTGAAATTGATGCTCCCCTTCCAACGTCAACCAAGCAAAGGAAGGCAAGATGAACAGTGCTTAATTCTTCTAGATCCCTTCGCCAGCACCCAGGAGACAATTCTACAGAAAATTTGCAAGTGCTCTAGTTCACGCGCATGAAGGTCGCCTACTTTGGGATTCCTGTTGGTGACTTATAGCCGAAGGAAGTTGGCTAGAATCGGTACTGGCACTAACTCGGCCGCTTTCTTTGAGAATGTATGCGCTTGCGCGTAAAGAAACTAAGGGGGCCTAGAAAACGGGAGAGCCACACACGTGAGAGAAAGAGAGAAAAATAATTCAACAAGAAGCAAAAAGGGAGGCGGAAAGAGAACACGGAACAAAGAGAAGGCTGAAGAGAAGTAGAAAGAGAAAGGGAGAGAAAGAGAAGGAAGAGAACAAGAGAGAGAGAGAGAGAAGAGAGAGAGAGAGAATGACAGGGAAAGAGAAAGAGAAAGGGCAAGAAAAAGAGGAAGATAAGTAAGAAAGAGGAAGAGAGGAAGAGAACGAGAAAGGCTTGACGATATCAAGAAAGAGAAAGTGAAAGAGAGCGAAGAGAAAGCAAGCGAGAGGGAGACAGCGGAAGAGAAGGAAGAAAATGAAGAATTGACAGAAGATAAAGAGAGAGAGAGAGAGAGGGAGACAGCAGAAGAGAAGGAAGAAGAAGGAGGAGAAGAAGATAAAGAGAACAGCAGAAGAAGGGAAAGAAGCACAAGAGAAGGAGAGAGCGAGAGGCGTGCTCCCACGGCAACAGTTCCTTGTATTTGTCACACTTCCGCGGGCTTCGCTGGCTTTACTGGTGGTGAAAACATATCCATGGGATACCACTGCCACAGGGTACAGGGGTCCCGAGTTATTTCCCTTGGGGATTTTACACATCACCTTGTTTTTGCCATGAGAGGTGAGCGTGATGCTCCGGGAAGTGTAGGGAGCCCTGGGCTACCACCATTGGTGAAGCTCATAGGGCACCACATGACCATAGCGCTTGTCTTCAGTCAAGGATTCCAGGCTTGTGCCGGACAGAGGTGCCTGGATTTCAGATCAAATCAGGTTGATCCAAAATGGTGCAGCAGGAAGCTGCAAGACACGTTGACTATTCCTGCGTCCCTCAACGTGAGCATTTTGAAGGGCTTGGCAAATTACTTTTTGGGAGTGGTTTTCCTTCAAACTACCATTTGTTGGAACAGTTTGAGGGCGTTACTTTGCTGGACCCAGCATTCCATTCGACACATGCCAGTACAAGTGCATGCTACAGGCCACGCTATGACCAACTTGAAGGCTTTTTCTGCCTGCGCTTTGCGCAGGACGGGGCGACTGGGCAGGTCGCAGTCCAACTTCATCCCGGCCCCCACGCAAGAGCCAGGCCCCAAGGCGACGGCGGCAGTTCGCAAGCAGCTGCAGCTCAGCAAGTACCCCCAGGACGAGCCATGGATCGGCGAGAGAAATGGCAGGGCAAGAATCGGAACCCCAACATGGGACCCGGGTAAATGGAACCAAAGACTGGAGCATGCGGTTTGTCTGCTGGTTTCATTTTGACCCATACCCAAATTGCGCGTCTTGATATGTCCCGAAGCGTGACATTTTGAATTCTTTGGCCCTAGGGGTCCCTAGGCTTAACTTTCAAGTGCTTTCAAACTTTGGGTCATTTTGAAGTGCGTCTCTGGCTCTCTCTCTCTCTCTCTCGCACTCTCTCTCTCTCTCTCTCTCTCTCTCTCTCTCTTTTTGTCTCGTGCGGTGTGTTTGTTTGGACGGGCCCCCCTTCGTTTCGTTCTTTCTTTTTTTTTTTACCTGGCTGTGTTTGATCTATTTCCCTTTTGATTGGGGATTGGAAAAGGTCGGGTTTACCTCTTGCGCTTCGGGTTCCCTTTTTGACCTTCTCTTCACCCTTGCAAGCCAAACTGTTTAGGATGAGACGTATACGGGCAGGATTCAAGTAAGACACGGCATCCGAGTCTTGACACTGAGTCGCCATGGCAAGGAGGTTTGGCAACCCCCAAAATAGACCCCGGCTGCCCTCGGCTTTTCCTTCAAAACACCGACTTTGTATTTGCCACAACGCACCGCCATTCTGGGCGTGTCCATTTTTTCCCACAGCGTGTGCGCTGGGGCCTAGATGGCGTGAGGTTCTCCAAACGAAGGCCTGTGCCTTCCCTTGCGTTTCTTGGGGCGTCCATGGATACCCTTGAGCAGATTCGACATCAAGAGCCTAGTGCCTGTCCTAATTTGCTGATCTCGTCCAAGGACCTCTTCATGGGACTCCCGTGCCCATACCATAGTTGCTCCGTTTCAGACGGTTGATCAAAAACGGATGTGTGTGGATCGGAAGCAATGCCATGGTTCCATGGTTCTGGCCCCTTCCAAGAATAAACACCCTCTTGCAGGAGCGGACCCCTAATTGTCCATCAAAGATATTTCGGCCCAGACAACGCAAGCCTCGCCCCTCCCGGTTGTCCTGTTGCCGCGCATTTGGCCCACCTGAGCTTTTGGTGACCAGGATTTGTTGCAGCACTTGGAGCGTGCAGCGGCAGAAGGCGACTTCGTTGTTCTTGGTCTGCTTTTCAGTTTTGTCTTCTCTGATCATGTCGATTTTGAGTCGGGGGGCTGCAATATGTTTTGTTCGACAAGATGCCATGGTCAGGTAATCCTTAGGGAGGGCAACCAGGACCTTTTTGAGGGAAGCTGAACTTGAGGCAAGTTGGACCCGACAGTCATCGGCGCCGCCATGAAGCGTTGCGAGCAGGGCAGGTTTTGGGATGCGCTGCTCAGGGCGCGAAGCCTGCAGAAGAAGGAGAAGATCTTGTTGGGACCTGTGCAGGTCAGGGCAAAATAAGGGGGTGGCTTTTCTTGAGGGGACCCTTTTGGTTGGTTTTGAAAAGGAAACCAAACAGAACACCGAAAAATATGTTTTGGAGGTCCCAAACAATGACGCGCCCGTATGTTTCAACAACCAGCCCTTGCTTGGTCCTCTTTCTAAAGCCAAAAGGCTTTGGACATGAACAACTCAACCTGGTTCAGAAATGGGTGAGTTTAGTCTGGAAGCCGTCCATCGAGCTCCCTGAGGTCAGCATCTACTTGACGGCCTTGGCCAGGTGGGCGAAATGAATGCCGAGCTGGCCGTTTGCTTTCGTTTTGGGATGCCGTTCAGGGAGCGCCGGCGTAGGGGCCAACATGGTTCGCGCCGTTTGGGCCGTTTGGGTGTTCGGTCGCAGGATTAGGTGTGAGGGGGAAACATCAGCACCCCTGTCACCAGTGTCACCATTTATGTATGCCCTGGTTGCACATGTTGTTGCTGTCGGGGATGCCACCTCCCCTTATTTCTCTTGTTTTTCCCCCGTTCTTTGGGCGTGGCCAAAAGCATTGGTTGTGTCCGTGTCAGGTGCGCCAGTGGTGAACGAGGCTCAGTGCAAGAGGCCAGGCGGCGCCAAGTCTTTGCTTTGGCGCGGGAGGCATTCGATGGCTCCGCGTTCGATGGCTGGGACTCGGTCACTGGCAGTATCGTCTTGAACTCTGCGCTGCAGCTTGGCAACATCGACCTTGGGAAGTTCTTCAAGCCGTACATTTTTTTTTTTTGTTTTCTCCGTGGTTGGTCTGGGGTGTTGCGATTTTGACACATGTTTGGTTATTGAATCGACCTTTGCGGGGGTGTCTGGATTTCGCAAAAAATTAGCCAGCTTTTTTCCAGGTCCTTTGGGCAGGTGAGGCACGCATGCTCGATTTCAGCCGACCCTGACGCCGCCCGATGGGCCAAAGACTTGTGGGAGACGGCTGCAAGACATGGGGTCCAACACAGCAATTCCAACTACTCGTCGCTTGCTACCTTGCACCTTGCCTGGGATTGTAGCGTGCTGGGGCCAGTTTTTGTGTTTTGGTTTTGTTTGTCTTTGTTCTTGCTTCTTTCAGCCGGGGGGGGGGGTGTTGGTGTTGCAGGCGAACTAATGAGCACATCTACCAGGAATCTACCAACTAAGACCTGCAATTCCCTGAGCACCCGCGATCATGCAGAAAGACGTGTTGACTCCATATTAATATGGCAAAAAGACTGATGTGACTCGTGTGACTAGCCGTGCTTGCTGGATACGAAAGCTAGGCGAATTGATGGCAAATTGACAAATGGCGTCTGCCTCCATGCAAACATGTTCCCCGCCAAAGGGAATCCTCGAAAGAAAGCAATGGGTCCCATGTCTGGGTGTATTGGCCATAGACCATTGCAAGACTTAGCTCGCTGCATGCGAGCTCAACTGAAAGGGACACCAAACGGAATCCGAACTGAAGCTGAGGGGAACCCACAATAAGCCCAAAGAAAGCCAAAATAAGCCCACAGAACACCCAAGACAGCCCACAGAGCCCCCATGATCCCTTGAAAGGCGCGCCCAAAGCGAGAAAAACCTACCTCCCCCCCCATGGAGAAGGAGTTCGAAGGTGGGAGAAGCTGGGCGCGGCAGACGCGGTGGATGAGCTCTTGGCCCTGGCGGCGCAAGGGCCGCCGCGCTGGCGGCCCAGCCACGTGACCCTGGCGGCGCTGGTGGATGCGGCCGGGGAGCGCAGAGACGCGGCCCAAAGTGAAGGAAGGCGCAGAGGGGGGGAAGCTTCCATTTCCATTCTGTCCAGGAAGCCATGGAAACCATGGAAACCATGGAAATATCCATTCTGATCGGAATATCTTTTCAGGAAACCATGGAAAAGCCCGAGGAAGCAACTAAGGAAGGCGCAGAGATCTCCACCCCCTCAGACGAAGATGGAAGCTCCCAGAAGGCCGATCCTGCAAATAGAAGCAAGTCTTCCAAAGGGGTCTGGGAGCTTCATGTTAGTCTGGGGGAGGGTAGGGGAAGTTTTAGTTTTATTCTTAATCATGGAAAAACAAAGGAGAAACATAGGGGTGCGTCCTTCAGCCCCACGAATTCCCCCCCACCCACCCCCCCCACCCCCCTCTCCTTGAGGTAGGGGGATCAGTAGAGAAAGCTTCCGTTTCCATTCTTAGGGATCCGCATATAACCATGAAAAACCCAGGAGCAACATCGTGCTGCGTCCTTCATCCCCCTTCAAAATGGAATGGGAGGGGGGATTTCGGATTTCGACCCCCATTTTTGGGTTTTGGGAAAGACTGGATGAATGGAATTTGGAGCCCGCTTGGGGTAGGGGGGATCTTCCTTCACTCATTTTGGAGTGGGGGCCCTTGAAAAGGAACTAACTACAAATATCAAGCCTTCAGTGGTACCCTTTTTTGTTTGTCTTTTTTTTGGGAGGGGGGTCGCTCTAAGATCAACTCACAGAAAAGCCCACAAACTCATGCAAATCGGGAAAGTTCCACCCCGTGCAGAAACTGGGGTTGAACAATCTAGGGATTGGGGTTAACATTATAGCCACGCCCCATCCCAAACGGTGCTGTTGAAGGCTGGCTCTTTGGCACATGCCTCGAAGCAATGCCTTGAGAGTCAGCGGCCTTTTGGAGCCAAGGGGACTGGAAGCGAGCAGAAGCGCTGTGGAGCAGGCCAGACTGCCCAGACTGCCCAGCTCCATTTGCTTGTATCACGCTGGTCGGCGTAGTTTGGCATATTCTTCAAAGACCGTTGGGCAAACCGCCACGGAGCGAAGACCAGAAGCATGCCCAAAGCCCAAAAGCCTTTTCTTTCCCACAGTTGTAGAAGATTGGGGTTCGGTGCCACCTTCTGTCACACCAAGGGAAGCACCTTCCAAGTGACAAACATGTAGGAATAGGAATCAAACCACTTAGCATCACAAACAAGATGCCATTTATGTCCATTCAGATTTTCCACAACCACACCTTGTTCTCATTGACGGCTCGCTGGTTGATTTGCATGTTGCCCTTGGAAGGCTGGTTTTAAACCGCTCAAGAATACGCTTCGTTGTCCCTGAACCTATCACTGGTAGACATACTTTCTCATGTTTTCCAGGGGGCGCATTGGCAAATGAAAGTACCCACCAACTAACATAGAAGCCCACAAGCGGTTGAACATCACCTCGCTGGCCTTGCCTTCAGCAGGGGTCCCTATATTTCCCTTTCTGGTGGTTTTAAGCATCATTTGTTTTGCCCATAGGTGAGCCTCCCTTCAACATGGGTGATGTTACAGGGAGCCCTGTTTGTGACAAGGCGGATATTCTTAAGGGCATGTAACATCACCTTTTTGCCCGAGGGAGCCCGGCCCTTCGGCCGGTGGCAGGTTGGTGCGCCTGGGTGTGGCGCCGCAGCTGGCGGCCGCCGCCCGTGCAAAGGCGCACCTGCTCTGCGGCCGCGTGCACGCCTGCACCCAGCTGGCCGCTGGCGAAGGAGCCGGAGGCGGTCCGAGGTCCGTGCGGCTTCCAAGGGAAGCGGCTTGCCCCCTTCCTTCAACGAACATGGATGTGCCAAAATGGCCCTTTCCAAGAGGATCGTCTTTCTACAGGGGTCCACTTCCATGTTAGCTGGTGGGAGGGCTTCCTCCAACTAACATGGCGCTTGTGGGGAGGTACCTGGAAGATGAATTTGCTTTTGAAGGGACCCCCTGTCAGTTGCCATGTCAGTGGGAAGAAGGGTACCTCGAAAAACACGCACCGGGGAAGACGTGGGGCTGCTACCATTTTTTGGAGTACGGTTTTGGGGGGGGTTTATTTTGGGGTGGGTGTAAGCGGAAAGCTGAAGGAGAACCGCATCCTATTTTGGGGGTCCCTCATGGGGAGTCAAGAATATGACACTCTTTCCCCCGGATAGCTGACAGCGAAAGGGGTTCTAGCTTCTAATACTTCTAAAAAAGAGGGGAAGGTGATTTGCCAGCTGGGGTGCTGGTGCAGATGCTGTTCGGGAGTGCTGTTTGGGGAGCTATTTGTGGTGCTGGTGAGGTGCATTCTTGCAAGATTGATGGCAGGGTGCCAGCGCATGCAGTTTGGGGTGCTGGTGCTGGTGCTGCTTTGGGGTGCTGTTTGGGGGTGCTGGAGGTCTGCTGTTTTGGGACGCTAGTGCGGGCGCATTTTTGCGAAATTGACAGCCGTGTGCTCTTCGAGGGGGGCTTATGTTTCGCTATTTGGGGTCTATGCTGGGGCATTTGTTTTGTTTGAGGGTGTGTGTGTGTGTGTTTGTTTTCTGGACCCATTGATCTCCATGCAACACGTTACCATTTTGGCTCAAGGCCTTTCATGTCACACCTCAAGCAGACCACTTTCAGGATAAACCACAACACCCAGTTTACCAGGGCTCATCCAGTATCAATCCATCAGCATTGACACTTGGAACTCTCCGGAATAGATCCAGGGCCACCACATAAAGATCCGCCACTACCACAAGGAATCGGTTCCCTTCGGGGATAAGATACCCCTGCCTCAACTTGTGGTAGCGGAGCGGGTTTTCCGCAAGAGATCCAAACAAGATGTCATCCGATGGAGAAGGCTTCATGGAAGCCTATTCAAGTGTAGGCCGATCCCATGGCTTCACTGAAGAGACGCCTCCAGAATGACCTTTTGCAAGATCCTGAAGAAGGAGTCAACTACTTCAAGAACACGCTGAAGAAGTTCTTCCTGAAGGGAACTTGTACTTATACAGACTTCTCCAGAATGATGAGATTGAAGGCAGCCTGGATGTTTGCAAGAAGAATGGCCGCGCATCAGCAAGCCGCCGGTGTCAGAGCCACGCCTCCAGATCTGCTGTCCATAGGCAATCCAGAAGTACTCAGGCAGTACCTCAACGGCATGCAGACAAGACGCGAGGACGCATTTCCCCTCAGCGACAATCTCATTGCGCCATTTTGCATCATCCAGAGTGAGTTGTCAGATCGGCAGAGAGAAAGACTGATCAGCGCAATGTGTTTGAGAAACATCTCGCTCGAGAATTACACCTACAAGGTGATGAAGACTCAGTACCACGATCTCTTCATTACAACGAGCACATCCATCCAAGATCCATCCATCCGACCTCCAGGAGGAAATCGGAGTAACACCTTCTACATCCTAGAACAAGGGGAGTATGAAGGCGAAGAAGGTTTCTGGGTGGAAGACGAAGATGGAGCTGAAGGATTCATGGCGAATAATGGTGAAGATACTTTTTGGGTTTTGGAGGAGAATGATGCGTTCATGCAAGGAAGGTGTCTGGGCGCAATTTCAGACTTAAGAAGAGAAAAGGAAAAGGAAAATCAGGAAGCAAAAAGGGGAGTCACCAACGAGGTGGCTTCAATCCTTTCAGAAAAAGTGGCTCCGGCGGGAAGGCCAATATGGCCAACGAAAATCAGGATCCCTACGACCGGGCATATTGGGGAAAAGGCAAAGAAAGAAAGGGAAGAAAGGAAAATCAAAATTCCAGTATCCCTATGATGGAAACAAAGGTTATCCATCCTATGACAGTGGCAAAGGAAAAGGCGGACATGACAAAGGAAAATCCAAAACGTTCGGAGAATTTGGAGGAGCAGTCCGCCAATGAGCAGATTGCACCATGCCTACCTATGCCGGTTGGACAGACCAAGATTGGGATCCATCATGGAATTGGAGTGAATCAGGCTGGTACTCATCCCACGAGACATCCAGCACAAAAAGAGGCCATCCACAAGAAGCTGATCCAAGATGATACAGTTTCAGAACGCAATCTGTCCGTCACAACAAAGCAGAGCCTTTTGGCAACTATGCAATCCAGCGTTTTACTCAGGCCATCGAACCCATGAAAGACAGCTAAGGTCAGTTGGACCTTGCGTTTAAATATCACACAACTCCTCCAGCCAGTGCCAACATCGACATCCTTGAACAAGGCACTGCACCGATCCTCCTCAGCATCCGCCAGATGCGGAACCTCTACATGACCATTGAGCACACACCTCAATGTGACAAATCGAGATTGCTGCAAAAGGACTCACAAGTTGTTTCTACGATGATGACAACAGCATGAAGTTTCCTTCCGAGGATTACTTTTACTCCAAGAGAGAAACGGTTTGTGCATCCAAATCATCCGAGACAAACGAGGACACGGCAACTCCGAAAACCAGTGTGTCTCTAAAGCAGGATCGTTGGATACTCGACAAGAAGAACAAGCAGCTCATCCGTGTGCACATCACGCCTCGCAAGGCGCTGTTCACACCAACAGGAGCGAAGGAATGTCCAATCAATCCTGACAACATCAGCCAAGAACGTGCAACAGAGATCATTGATGCATCTAAGGGCGGAGATCCAGACATCCTAGAAGACAATTGGAGACTTACTTCCCAGGCGAACAAACCAATCATCAACCTGTGGATAGGTAAGACCATTTTCACTTTTGCAGACAATCCGCAAAAAGATGAAGAAAGGTCCAGGATCAGCAGCAGACAGGATCATCAACAAGACAGGCCGGTCGACCATCGAGCCAGATCCTATTGCACCATCCGCAGACGAACCGACATCGTTACCGCTTGCCTTAGGCAGAATCCACCAGCGATTGTCAAAGCCCGAAGAGTTGAAGAAGCCCCACCTTCAGCATCATCACATGACTACCTGCCAATTTCGATTCAGCACCCGCGCTCTTCACTTGCCGAAATCTACCCATGACTTATGTGACAAAATCCGAAGTGAGTGCGAAGTTTGCCAAGCAGCAGAACCATCCAGAAGCAAAACTAGTGGACTTCGAGCGGAGACATTTGGAGACATGACATTCATTGATCACTGTCAAGTTCCCCTCGGAACGGAGAACATATCATTGTTTTGTCATCCTGGATGGAGCAACGACATTGCTCGCTGCAGTGCGTGACAACCACACAAGAAGTGGAGAACATCACTGTCCTCAGGAACTACCACTTGCAGCCCAAATCAGTTGTTGGAGATCAAGCCTTCATGACGGAAACATGGAAACATTTCTACCAATCCCTTCGTGGGACCGAACACACCATGGCCGAATCGAGCTGAAGCCATGCTCAACTTCATCAAGGCAGGCACGGCACCTGCAACCTTGAAGAAGGTAACATACCGACAACTTGTGAAGGCAGCTGCAACTGTCAGAAATCAAACAGTCACCTACGGGGGTGCAACCCCTTTGGAACTTGCATTCGGACGACAACCAGCAGATCTCATCCAGCTTGATGTCGCAACTCCACATCAATTGACGATTGACAGGAATGAGCAAGAACTCAGATGTCTTAAGCCTACGAGCTTGATGCATTGCTTACCTCCCGAGGGAATGAGACCGACTCTTCGGACGTGTAAGAATGTTACCAGTTTGGTAAAGCATCAGCATCAGCACCTTGAAGGAAAAGCTGGCACTTTCGGAAGCAGCACAAAGCTGGCACAGGTTTACCCTTACCAGTGCTGTCAGGATCTGGTGCACATCATTCTGCGTCACCTGAACGTGAAACCGCTTGACAACGAAGTGCGCCTTCTCGAGGACATCTTCGAGCCATTCACCAATCAGCAGATTGACCTTCTCAGGAAGGAAATGGAAGCCATTGACAAGGAGTTCAACATGACTAGCAGCAGCGACGCTGTTAAGATCCAAGACTCCCATTTAACAAGAATGTTCATCCACTGGACATCCAATGAAGCAGCACCCTCCGGCACTGAAATCGACACTTTTCGACCGGATCCAAATGACCGGCGATGTCACGACTTGTGGAACGGTTGCAAGAAGTTGAGACAACTTTGCATCTCATCCACCCAGTACGATGCATGCAGGGCATATGTCCACACAATTGGCATTAACATGCCTATAACATCATCTCCGGACGATGCATACATAGCGTTGTGGCGACCAGATCAGCTGAATAGAATTTGGGTCTTGCCTGCACCAAAATGCAACTGGGAGGATTACAGCCCGAAGATGTGGCATGCAGTCATGCTTTCCTCCGTTCATCACTCCTTCTCGGATGCACCAGCTATCAAGCCAATGCCGATTGTGGTGGGTCCCACGGACTCGCCCGATGAACCACGTCAGCCTGACGAAACGCAGCCACCAGATGAACCGGACCATCCCATGCCAGATCCAAGACCTCCGATTCTACCGGACGAGTCCGCCTCAAAATCCTCCAGATCAGCCTGATCAGCATGATCGACCCGATCATCCCATGCCACCTGCACCGCCAGGTGTCTCGCCAGACAGGTCAGTAGATCTACCACTGCCGCCTCGCGACAAGCAAAGACAGTCCATTTCGTCCTCAAGTGCACTCAATCGACTGGGGGGTGATGTTTCTTTGCCGTCTCAGCCGCAGCCATCTCAACCGATTCTTCCGACTGTCGTGGTACCTTCACCTCCGGCGATCCTGACGAACCCGAACCCGGAAGCAGAAGAGAATGATGAAGAGCTTGAACTGCCTCACCTTGAGCAAGAGGAAACAACTCATCCAGTGCAGGGCAGTCCATCAAAGAAGCAGAAAACTGGGAAGAAGAAGAAACCTGGTGACAGAAACGAACCTGCAGCTTCATCTAATCTCAATCCGAACAATTTCCCGATGCATTCCGACAGTGAGGAAGAGCTCATTCCTCATGTTCCTTCCAACTTCATCCAGCACGGGAAGCTCACAGAGAACTTTACAATATAGACTGATACTGACCAAGAAGACGGTGAATCCGAAGACTCTCACAGGACGAGGCCATACGATGATCAGGAAGCCGACCTTGTTTTAGATGAAGCACATTGGTCACTCATGACAGCCGAACAGAAGATCTGTGCCAACACAGGATCCTTTAAACTTTACGGTTCCAAGAGACATTGCCTGTCCTTCTTGGACGTGTGAAAGGGACTCCCTCATCAGAAATGCACAGGCAAGAAGCATGTTGATCAATTGTGCAAGAACATGACCGACGATGACCGAGCACTTTTAGTGTTGTACTCATCCAAGCAAGAATCCTTGAAGGCTTCAACCACATCCGCCCTCATTGGGAACAAGCGGAAGGAAGCAGCAGCAACAGAGATAAGAGCCTATCAGAAGCAGTTTCTTGAGGCTAAGCATCTTGAGTTGCACCACGCAGATGGTGGAACATCCTAGATTCGGCACTCCGTTTATACGGATGAGTGCCAACACGAGCAGATCGTTGTACATATGTTTACCACGGTAAACAGCTTCCGAAATCAACGCCGGTCAGCGAAAAGAAACCATCCAACACATTCGGTTTAGAAGGCGCAGTTGATTACCTTTTGGATCCTGTTTCCGGTAACAACGCCAAGAATCGAAAAGTTCATGGAGCTCTACCACTTCATGTTGATGATCTTATTATGACCGGTGATGATGTGTTTGAGAAGGAGATCATGCGACGACTTCGTAAGGATTTCCAAGTTGGTTCGGCACATTAATTTTCACCAGCGAACTTCAGGAGATTGCATTCGACAAGAACTTGAAAGATGACACTCCACCCACGCCACAAATGCGCACTGCGCATACAGAAGTGTTCTAGGTCAGATCAACTGGTTACAATCGCGGGCACAATTCCAAATTTGCTAAATACTCTCCAGGTGCGCATCCAAGGCAGCATCACCGACCAGTGCGGACGTCGCGCCATCAATAAGACAGTCAGAACCATCAAGAGCATGAGATTCTGGCCCCTTTATGGGAAGACACGCATAGTTGGCTATCCAGACGCATCCTACCGCAACAATGAAATTAAGTCGTCCCAACGTGCACATGTTATCTTTCTAGCAGAGGAACGAGATCTCTGACGAGGTACATCGAACTCGAGAGGTTCACTGGTTGATTACGAGACGCATAAGATCACCGCTACAACCATGTCCACAACTGTTGCAGAATTACATGGACTCATGCGTTGTTACGGTTCAGCTTTGTTTCTTCACAGCCTCGGGTCAGACATTACAGGCGAAATTGCTGTTCACATTCGAAGGACTGCTGCAAACAATTCGGTCACGACAGCATCAACGACCCATCAACCAGAACAGAAAGAAACCATGCACTTCATTCAAATGTTGCGAAAGGAAAGCAATAGCGGACAGATGCATGATCTTGCACATGTACGAAGTGAAGATTGCCAAGCCGATTTGCTGACAAAACACTCAGCTAAGCCAGACGAGCTCATCAAGGCCGTCCTTACGGGCAATCTGTTAAATGTCGACGCGCATCCGCCATTTCGTACCATGTTGCAGAACAAGGCGTTCCTGGTTGAGTGAGCACGGACCCGACATCTCTGCAAAATTTCTGACTGTGGCTCCTCCGAAGTCATCGACACCGAAGCCTGCATCGAAGAGAAGGGCATCACCATTGAGGGATTCTATTGTCCATGATGAAAAAGAAGAACTTGATGACATCCCCATGATCGAAGCAGATGAACGATGAAGATCCTGCACCATCCAATGTTCAGGCAACCAAGGATGTCGACATGGACCAGGCCGATTGCGATCAAGAATCCGACTCTACGGTGCAAGAATCCGACACAGAAGAAGAAGAGAAGAGGAAAGAGCAACTCCTTGCAGAAAGCTCTCAGCCAAAGCAGCAGGCCATGCCGATGAATTCACCGGCGCTTCGATTGACACCGAAGATCAAGGCATCGCCTCAGGGCGCCATCGATGAGGAGACAGAGTCCGACAACTACCGCGACAACCGGGCACCATTGTCCAGAAGCCCAACAGTTTTGACTACACCTCCATCCACCGATCAATCAAAATGGATCACATCAAGCAAGCCTGAGAGGATGACCATTCGCTTCCTGAAGGGAATCCCATCATCCTGATCCATCCAGGGCTACACCAGGAATGCTCCACCATTCCTGAACACGAACCGAATTTCAACTTCGTTCCAGAGGATGAGAGAGACCAGAGAGACAAGGTTTTCTAGCTAAAGGCACGCTTCGATGCTTGGTGGGCTCCTACATTCCAAGGATATGGGCAGCACACAGAGAGTGCCTACATGGACTATAGCACGAAGATCTACAGTATTTGCTGCCATGCCAATGCAGATCCGGAGGATTACGCATCAAATATCATTCCACTGGTATGTCACAACAGACAGATCGACATGAAGAAGAACCTGGATGCATCCACCGAGACCAAGAAAAGACGGCGTTCGCCTGACAGGGGCGATGATGATGAGCCAGGAATGGAACCCGCCAGGGAAAGAGTCGTCAAACACAGGGTCACGATGGAGAACCTAAATCCTGACAATCTCGCCGAGTTCAACGAGGAATTCCAGCAGGTCGATCTCGACCGCGAAATGAGTAAAACTGAAGCAGAAGAAGAACTCAAGATTACCAAGGAAAGCTTCAAGGACTTCATGCAAAAGTATGAAAAGAATCCGCAAAAGGTTCACAAGGACCTCAACCAGTGTGAGATTGATGCCCTGAGACAACCAGTGTGAGATTGATTTTCAGAGACACGTCGATCCTGACGAGCATGTTGATGAAGAAGTATTCGACTTTCGCCACAGCAGCAACAAGGCATCCATGGAAGAGAACAGAGCTGCACAACCGGCATCCGGGTATCCGATTCGACTGCCACTTGGACTGAAATCTCTCAGGACACAAGACGATCCCGATGTGATCAAGGCATACACGGATATCTCGGATCCTTGATGCAAGCAACTGAAAACCCTGTGATGGACAAGCTCCAGGCTCAAGATTGCCACTCCTCCATGACCCTCAACATACTCACTATGAATCATGGAAACCTCACGAGGAATCCTAAGCTGGACAGCAGAGAGTTGAAAAACATGCCCATGCAAGACCGACGGATCACGCGGATGCTGCTGCACAACAGTGCTCACATCATATGCCTCAACGAAGCGGACGCATTTCTCGATCCCCAAGACGAAAAAATGCAAGGAGCTCATTCGCTTGTTCATCCTCTCAGGATACAAGGGCATTGTGATCAAGTCATGGTCTGCTAGACCCATCGCATGCTTTGTCCGTAGCAATAAGCACGCCAGAGTCGAACATTTGGCAAGATACATCTCCACGAGATCCCGAAACTGGGGAACCACATTCGGAATGTTCATTCGACTGCCTGGCGACGACAGGTCCTCACATGTCCAAGGAAAACCTCAAGCATTATGTCGGCGAGAGACTGCCACCACGAACTTCCATCCAGACCTATGGACAATTATGGACACAACAAGGAAATTGTGGTGATTGAGATCGACCAGAGTAATGAGTTCCGAGGAGCACTTCCGAGATCATCCGAGACTCCGAACACGGATTACGACAGTCGACACGTTCTACAATCAGAAGAAGAAGGAGAATACCTGGCGAAGCTCGTGGTACAACAAAGCTTACGGCTACGATCAACCTGGATGGAAAGGCTATGGTTCCTCAACTTGGTGCGACTATGACTGCCAATCGGAAACAAGCAACCATCCGTGGAAGCGATGAAGGGTTTTCAGAAGCTCGAAAAAGAGATCACACGAGAAAAGTATTACGGATGACTACCAATTCATCCTCACCATCAGCAAGACTATTCTGTCAGAGGTCAATAGCTTCACAATGATGCTGCATGTAGAATTGTACATCATCTGTTGATACAATTAGATATCCGCAATGAGTACAGCGTATTCTTTTCCTTGTGCCAACAAAGACATTTCATCCGCGCCAAAAAGGGGATTAATACAGTATTTTAATTCTGACAAGATAGCACATTCATGGCTACGGCACACACTTGAATGGCTACGGTCGAAGGCCAATAAGCCAATATTAATTCAGTGCTGGAGATCAAAAGAAATTTGTGTCTGTTTTGCGTTTGTTTTCTGAACCCATTGATCTCCATGCAACACGTTACCATTTTGGCTCAAGGCCTTTCATGTCACACCTCAGATGTACATAGCTCACTGAGCCATTGCATCCGTCATACAATTACAAACGTGGCGGACCACTTTCAGGATACCAGGGCTCATCCAGTATCAATCCATCAGTATTGACACTTGGAACTCTCCGGACTAGATCCAGGGCCACCACATAAAGATCCTCTACTACGACAAGGTATGGGGTCCCTTCCAAAAACTGGCAGTGGGCCTCAGGAGAGGGGGTTGGTGTTGCTTTTGCCTCTTCTATGGCCCCTTTTTTTGGATTCTTTAAAGGGGTACAAAAGCGGGAATAGCAAAAAGGAGCTTGTTACAAGCTGTGATTTTCGGCATGCAATGTGTGTGTAACGCTCAAAAGTAGGGGGAGACGACATCCTTGCTTGTATTCTCCAGTTTCCTTGGGGGTTTGGTGGTTCGGCGGCGGAAAGCATCTTAGACAGGGTGTAATATAAACTTGGGCCCCACCTGCGTTTTCACCACCATTTTTGTGTGGACAGTTTGTGGTGGTCGATCCGTATTTCCACGCGCTGCTAGTGCGGGTCAGGGTCCCACCCGTACCCAGAGATAGATCAGCGCCCTAGAGTTGAAAGGTTGAGGGCGTGGGGCCCTGGTTGCTTCACTTTCTATTTTTGGGGGCCCTCAAAATGGTGGGTGTCCTTTTGGGCTTATCACGAAAGCTAGCTTTAGCTAGCTGAAGTTTCTCCTTGCGTAAGCAAGGTAAGGGGCTCAAATGCCGAAAGATTGAAAAACATCAATTATTTAGACCCCCCCCCCTCCCCCCCCCCCCGGTCTCAGGCTCGATTCCTCCCTGGTCCATCCCCCCCCCCCGGGCAGTGACTCAGTGTTCAGCAGTCTCGGTTTGCCAGTTTTGGACTTGGTGCTACGAACTCTTACATGTTCCACCGATTCAGCTTGTTCATTTGAGACCTCAGTCTTCTCGGTAAACCACCTCGCAAGAATCTGTGCACACGCAGCATGCAGAACCCAGAGGTGCTTTCAGACAGCTTCTGACGCCTCTCGTTGTTTTTATTTTTCAAGGTTTGCCACGCCACCATGTGCGTTTGCGTGTCGCATCCTACGAATCTTGCCGGGCCTCTCGTTGTACACAAGCTACCTATGAATCTACTCTGTCACCGACCCATCTCATGCAACAACTGCTAGCTTTCGTTCACCCGCTCCTCAAGTTTAACTCATCACCACAACAAAGGGCTACCTGCAGAAACATGCTGGGCTGGCTGCCATTGGATGCCTCTCAACTGTTTGATCACAGCAGGCATTCCATTAGAAGGGCTTATGGCTGCGTTCTTAGTTTCGGACGGTGCCTCGGATGCAATTTCCCGATGTTTGGGATACACAACAACATGAAACAGAATCAGGGCACGTGATTTTTGGCGTTGGGGCCGGGTTCGTTGAGTGCCAATGTCTGGCGCCTTTGTCAAAAAAATGATGGCAGGCTACAAGCTGGCAGAGCTCGAAGTGCAAGCTTTGCTGGTCGCATCTTGGCGTGCCATGAGTTGGACATGTGTCTAGGGTGCCTTCCCCATTCTGAAGCCAGGGATCCGAATCTTGCCAGAGAACCTCCGGAACCCCAGGGAAAACGGATCCGGTTCTTGAGAAGAACGATGGTTGAAAAGAATGGGGAATCAACCCCTAGAATGTTGCGGAAAGAAGTATTCGCGTGTCATGCGGCAAGTCGCCCCTGGTAGGTAAGTAAGCACCCGAGCAGCCATCTCGGAAGCATTCCAAAGTGCACGAATCAGATCCCTTACACTCATGAGTAATGACGTTCCAATGGTTTTCACCCCCCCCCCCCAACCACCAAAAAATAGAACGTACTTTCATAGCGCGCATGCTACCACCATTTGGGAACATGCACACAGGTCAATTGTTTCATCCGGCTCAGGCGTACCACTCGGCACCAGAACCTGCGATGGAAGAGCGCTTGCGCGCTGCGCTGCGGAACGGGGAGGACTGCTTAAAGCGTGACTTGGCAGCGCCGCACGGTTTCGTAGGCCTTGGGATGTGTAGAGTTCAGTGGGATTCTCGCGCTAGCGAGGAATCAACAAATCATGGGGGCTGGGGGGGAGGGAGGGGAGGGGGAGGCAGCCCTCCCTCCCCCCAGCCCCCATGAACAAAGCACCGAGGTGAGTCCAGCCACCGACAGCTTCGAGACTGGAAGCTGTTGCGGCAGACGCTCGTGAGCTATTGGGCGCGGGGCGCTGTTTCGCTCGAGCTGAAAAGAGGGGTCCCTTGCGCAGGGCTCCTTGAAAGATCTCCATTTTGCAACCGTTTGAAACATGTTGCTTTTTCCACCAAAGTAAAGGGACACCACCATGTACAAGGCAATGTTCAGGTGGATAATGTAAGGATCCGTGTTGAGGGATGGGGGCCTCAAAGCCCAGGATATTTTCTGCAACTTTTCAGCCGCTTGACCATGCGCTCCGGCGGGTACAGGTAGCCGGCTGGGTCGGACGCGTTGGGAAGCTTGTTTGGTTTACGCTGCCTCGGGGCAGCATTTTGCCCCATGTGTACATCTTTAAAAACATATACATAGAGAGAGAGAGAGAGATAAATGTATCCCCTGCGTGTGCTGGTTCACTAGGCAGCCTTGAGACATGTTCCACCTATGGACAAGTCTTCTTCACACAAAATTGGTTGTGGAATCGACCGATTGCACCCTGCCACATCTCGTCGCCAAGCGCACGCCGTCTCGTGAGCTTTGGGTTTCTCTGCACTCCTTAGCCCTTGGTTTGGCCTGGCTCATGCCTGGTGCAGTTTTGAGTGTCGTGGAAGTGTTGCAAGTGCCACCATGGAATTGCTGATTTCCTTTGATATTCGACGCCTTAGCTAAACTACCAGCTACATCCTGCAGTCTTACCACTGCATGTTCATTTGGTTGCAGGGATCTAGGGTAACCAATTGGACACCCATGAGCTGCCTCATTGCTGACCCTCAACGCGTAACAATCGCGACCGCATGCGACCGCTTATTTGCTTCTGCTATGTTTCTCTCCTAGTCTTTGGGCATGACATCGTTGAACAATTCAACATTCTTGAATAAGGAGTTGAATCGCCCAACCCTGTAGCAAACCACCTGTGTCCGGTGGCTTAAGCCACCCTTTTTTGGAGGAGCCCTACTAAAGTAGACTACAGAAAATAGTTGGCACCCTTATTCTAACCTCTCTACTGGAGGACCTAGCCAGGGGCTAGGCTGCTCTCTGCCAGTGGCTTGTTTCACTGGCCCGCCGCTCGGTTTCTGCTCCACACTCCGAGGGCGGGTGAGTTGCTGCTGGCGGGGCAGCCGCAGCTTCGGCTGCGGGAGGTGCTGCTGAGCTACATCGCCCGCAGGTCCGTGATGATGGAGTGGCCCAACCACCCGGCAGCCACCCGATATCTGCACCCGGAGGCGCCGGAGGCGCCGGAGGGGATGGAGCTTAGGAAAGGGGGACGGAGCTGGCTTTTAAACACGTGAGGCCCATTGGTTGAAACGACATGCCGAGAGAGAGCCAAGGAGCTGATAGGAAGTAAGGGTGTGTGTGTGTGTGTGCGTGTGTTTTTGGAGGGCACCCTTTGGGTTTAGAGGGAGGCCAAAAGAACAACCACGCGTCTTGCCGCTCCCCACCCCTCCCATTGCGGCAATCCATGCGTTTGAACCGCCTGGAAATTCGCTCCCTTAAAGTTTTTGAAGGAGGTTTGTTTGAAGCATGGTCGTTCACCGACCCCGGCTAGAGGATCTGGATGTCGGGATCCGGCCTGAAACCTGAGGGCCATTCCGAGTGTACATATGGCGTCCAGACAGCCCAGACACAGGAAAAGTGGTTGCAATGGAGTTGCATAGCAATCTTGGGCCGAGGCGTGCTCGAAGATCGTGTTTGGTTTGTGTTGTGATGCCAGCGTTGGGAAGTGGGAAGAACATGTTGGATGTCCAATGATTCAAATGCAAGAGCTACATCAGCGCATGCTGAAACTGATCGATCATCAAATGTACCCTTTTTGGACTGGGTTAAGTGCAGAACATGCACGCGTATCGAAGGGTTTGCTCATGAAAGATGCACATACAGTTGGAGTGTTGCGGCCCGCAGGTGTTTGTCGCCGCTTTTGCGGTGATGTAAAACTTATTTCTCCTCAACTCTCAGCGAGTGTGAGGACATAGTCAATGAATTTGCCTGCTCACGCAATCTGTTTGGGCGGTGATGCCATGTGTCGTGCATTGCCGCACGTGTCTGCGAGCCGGGAGCTTCAGGGCTGGGTTTGTCCAAAGGTCGTTGGCTCCAATCAGGCTGATACCCACCGATGGTTTTCCCCCACAAAAATGGAGCTTCACGTCACATCCCTTGCTTTGGGTGGTCTGAAGCACCCCCCCCAAAAAAAAAAAAAACACTGCGAGTTTTTCTGCATGGGATGTCGAAAAAGGCGACGTGTGGAGAGTCTTGGTGAGTCCTTAGCCCCTATTTGAAGCATCCAAACGGAACCCATTCTCAGTTGCCCAAAGCCGACCTATCTTTAGTAAAGGCCCCGAAAGGTTAACCTTTTATTCCTGGGTCCTCTGGGCGACTGAGCATTCCTTAGCACCCGTTCTACAGGTCAAAGTGAGATAATTCAGCGACGTATCAACAGCCAGAAGCAGGATTTTGAGAATTGTTGTGCAGGGACTTGGGGCAAGTTCCGGGCTAAAATTCTGAACGTGGGAAGGGCCAATCTGAAAAATCAGAATCTGGGGACTCCACTAATAATATTATAAGCCCCCGAGTCCCCTGAGAGCCTCGTTGGCCTCGTTTAGCTTGGAATTTCGTGGACGCGAGCCGAAACCGCGGCCTCGTGCGGCCTCGCGTGACGGGCGCGATTGTGTTGCTGTTTGCGTGGGAGGGCGCGAAACTGTGTGGTTGCAGCGGCCTCGCGGTGGCTCGTGGCACGGCCTCGTCGGCCTCGTTTAGCTTGGAATTGCGTGGATGCGCGCCAGAAACGGCAGCCTCGTTCAGCCTCGCGCGTAGCGCGTGAGTTCGCGAAACAGCTTGTCTGCAGCGGCCTCGTCTTGGCTCGTGGCACGGCCTTGTCGGCCTCGTTTGGCTTGGAGTTGCGTGGGTTTGCGCCAGCCGCAGCCTCGTTCGGCCTCGCGCGTAGCGCGTGAGTCTCGCTTTCTGCGCGTCGCACGGCCTTGTCGGCCTTGTTTTGAATAGATTTGCGTGGGAAACGGCTTTCCTAACGTTCAATTGAAGGGGGGCTTGCGCACCAGGAGAGAAACACCGTCGCAGGTTTAGACTCGGACAAACAAGCAGCTTGGTCAAGTCCCGCTGGAAAACATGACCGAAAACCAAAGCGGACCAATCCACGAATGCACCCAAATGGCCCCTTTTGTATAGGTTTCTCAAGCAAGGCTGCCTCGCTGTTGACACATTCCTTTGATTGCCTTCGTCGGAGGGCTAGCAATGGCTGCATGCCGTAACTGCACCCATGGCAGGGCGTCGACTTGGACGTGCCTTTGTGAGAGGACACGAGTACTGCTACACTTGGTCACGATTCATCAGGAAGTTCGAACAAGTATTTACCTTTCCAGCAACTGCAAGTACTCCTCATGGGAATGCGAGTGCCAACGCAATGCGTAGTCAAGACCGATCGATTGCTCATGGAACCATGAGGGACACGAACTTTGGGAGAACAAGCAAAGTGAGAAGAAGTCATTGAGGTCGCCACCTACCACAATCGCGAGAAAGAAGAGTGTGAAGAGCCAAGGTTGGAAGAAAGGTCAAAACCACCATCAACGGCGAGCGAATCCAATGCGAGCAGGAGATGGAATTGGCCGCCAAGACTCCGGCAGTGCAACAAAAGTTGAGGAGCTTGAGAGAAGTTGCAATCTTGCCGCTGGGCCAGTTGCTTACTTACGGCAAAAGCACTTACAGGAAGCAGGCAGGGCACAGTTCGGAGAGCAGGAGAGAAGGAAGAACCTTTCAAAATCGCAGGCGGCGCGGCGGCACACCTCGTAAAGGCCTTTCTTTGAGAAGAGTGAGGAGAACATTGGGAAGTATGAGAAGAAAATCGAGGACTTGTCGTGGTCCGTGATGAATCTTCGACCGGCATTTTATCAACAAGAAGCGGCAACCAAATCATCTCGGGTTTACGCTGAGGAAGTCAACCATAAGGCATCTGTTCAAGCTCTACCGAACGTTGAAGTCAGGACAAAGTTGGAGAAGATCCGCGATGAGGAGACTGCAGTCCCACTGAGTCGGTGCGTACAATTATCAGGAATAGTGAAGCATTGGTCCAGGTTGACTTCGCGGGCAGAAGGTCAAGCAGAACTGTGCCACAGCCAAAAGGAGATGCGGGAAGAGGAGGCCAGATCGAAACTGCGCAGCGCGAACGATGCATTGATACGGCAACCGAAGGCAAAGAACATCATAGAGAAGAGTTACGTCCAACAGCTCGATACAGAAAACGAAGAGCTGAGGAGTGGCACATTGGCATCCGCCAAGAAGCCATCACCAAGGAGGGGATCGAAGACAACGGAGCGGGCAACAAGATCAAGACGAACGGATGCGGACAAGATCTACTGAGAGGCGAAGCTTCTAGGTTCAGCGGTGTAGGCAGCCATGAAGAAAAGTGGCAAGGCTCATTGACCAGGGGGCATAGATCTATCTGTAACTTGGGGGTATTGTGCAGTCACCCGCGAAGCAAGACAGAAGAGCAAAGATGCACATATGGCTAGAGCGCACGGTCTGGTTGTGGAAAACAATCTCAGCTGAAAGACGAAGACCGATCAGATCCTCGAAGCGGCTTTGCTTCAAGATGTTGGCTGCGCAGGCCTTTATCCAGGCGGACCTGAGAGGGACCGAATGTTGGGTCGAACTTCTACCTGGCATGTGATGGACACACCACGTGTCCGTTCCAGGTGGTGCATCGATGGGTTTTGTCCCGGTCTGACCTCTGATCATCGCCTGGTTGTCTCGAAGAAGACCAACAGCATCTTCTCCAGCAAGCTCAGTGAGAGTAGACCCAATGAGCGCCTCGCCATATTGGCAGGTGTGGGCTCGCGTATTTGGACCTTGCAACGTCATGTGACCACCGGAAGTTGGCAACACATCATGATCTGGTTACGTTGCGTGCCAGACAGTTGACTTAGCGGAGGAGATCGAATCGAGCGACCCGAGCGCTGTAGAGAATGTTCATGAGAACGCGGGCCGCGTGAGATGCTGGTTGCCCATGCGCAGGCTCCTTGTCGGCCGAGTCCCTCCCTGCTACTCAGACTTGAGTCATCACCACCATGCACATGGTTCTTGCACCAATAGCGTTGAAATGAGGGGCCTTTCTGTTTGGGCTTTCATGAATAATACATTGTTCAGTTCAATGTTGCCCGCCGCTTCTTGGCAGAGCCCAACGCAAGAGCGTAGGAATTGCCGTGTCATAGGCCACCAGCCCAAATGCAAACCCAGGCCCGTCGTGGTTTCGATCTTGAGTTTGGTACGTTCGTCGACGTGCACCGCCAGGACTAGCTTTAACTTCTTGTGGAGATAGACAAATGGCCACTCTTCTCCAACGGGCTCGAAGCCAACAGCCCTTGGCGTTGTTCCCAGAATGTTCCGGCATTTCTGGAGATGGGCTGCTGTGATGCCACCTGATCTACTGTGATGCCACCTGATCTTTGGTGGCCAGGTCTTTGGTCCTACCCGACCATTGTGCTGGCATGTTCCAAACCTCACAACTGGTTCACCGTTTTAACCCGCAAGAGGATCATCCAGCTTTACATCCCACTACGGGGGATGGTCACCATCATCAGCAAGCCGATCGACATGCTTTTCTTTGTTGGACCTGCGCCGGAGGTTCGTCATGGCCAAGACTTCTATAAGTAGCGGACCCACCACAAAAAGGACAATTGTGCAAGAGCAATAAGTTTGTTGCAGTTAAAGACCGTGCCAAGAAGAAGAAAGCTTCTGTTCTTATCGAACTCCCCAAAAGGTGATTACTGGAGTGACAGGGGACTCACCAAAACCACTCAGGACGGCATCGCGCACGAGCGAACTCCCCAAAAGGTGATTAGTTTCTGGAGTGACAGGAGACTCACCAAAACCACTCAGGACGGCATCACACACGAGCTCGACGGATGCCGGTCTGGTTTCAAACAATCATATCAGAAGATCCCATTGCCAAGCAAAAAGCCGTGGCGAATCGTGGAACCTTGACTTTGGGGAATCCCTTTCGAAAAATGTCGTCGCAACCACTCTCATGGACCCTGCGCTGGAAGGGAAACTCGGGAAACCCAATTGCACACTTCGAGAATTGCGGGTGCCATTCTGCGGCACTTCAGTGCTTCGAGCGAAGGGTTTGCTTTCTAGTGCCGCCCCTATCGCTGCACCGTGTGTGAGGAGGTTGGCGCTGCGGAAGCACAGCTGTGGTTCATGCGGGCCGTTTGGCACAGCTGGCGCCGAGGTACCTATACATCTGCACGTGATCTTTGAATCTGGTGGAAGGAAGGAGACGTGGCCCAGATCCGCTACGAAACTCTTTATCTGGGGGATCAGGACATCAGGCGCTGCATCGCAAGCAAGGACGCCTGGTTCCAAGAAGAGAGAATCATCTTCTCTCCAATTTGTACAAGGCGCTCTAGGTTCCTGGCCGTTGGATATTCGTTCTGGCCTTCTGCTGTGGCCTTTGAAAGGAACATCATGATGGAACCTTCGGATGGCGTCAAGTTTCGGTTTGTCCCCACTTGAGCCACAATCAAAGCAGCTGTTTCAGCCTCAAGCCTTCCCGCGGTGACAGCTGTTAGCTGTTCGGTAGGACCTGACCCCTCCTTGGTCATGGCCCCATCACCCGGACAGTTACAGATTTGGGGACGGGGGTTGATGTTGGCCTTTCTGGTCAACTTTCTCATGTTTTCCATATCCTTTGGAGATGTAGATGGGGGGGTTCAGGAGGAATCCCGAGTTGGAGGTGACTATTCTTTTGTTGGTCTGTTTTCAAAGATGTTCTTGGTGGTTTGGAATGGTATTTGTATCTCTCCTGGTAAAGCAGCTTATTGGATCTCCCTCATTTGGAGCAGAGTGAGGATCAATAAGGACTGCAGAGATGAATTGGTGCTATTTGGTATCTATGATTATTGCTGGGTATTGGTATGTATTCTTCTTCGAGAGCGACCTATTGATGCGGTCTTCGAGTACCTCGTCATTGGTGCCATTGGTATTCTCTATTTGTCCATATGCCGATTTCTTCGTGGAGGAGCTGCAGTATTGGACTATCTATTTGTGATTATTCTTCGTGAATTGGATGAGATACAGGCCGGGTGTCGTATTTGGGTGCAAGGGAGATGTCGGCTGACCCTTGGATACCCTTTCGGCTCCCTATTTTTGTGATGTTATGGGTGTTATGTACCCTCGCCCTGGATTGGTTTATTCATGGAAATGTTCCTTGCAACGAGCCCCCCGGATATGCAGTGATCATTTATCTGGGACATGCAGAACCGCTGTTTCCTTCATATGGCTCAACCAGATTGAATGTGAGTCCTGGCCCCTCGGTGGGCCTCGGCCATGGAAGCTGCCTTGGAGGCGTGAGACTTCTGCTTGGCTGGATGGGCGTGGCCTTATTCTTTTGGGGATGGATTCAGGTGGTATTCCGTCTCTGGGAGCTTCTTGGCCGAGTTTGCAGTATAAGAGGTATAGAAGATGAGCAGCTTGGCGGGTTGGACATTGACCTGGACAAGTTTGGACGTGATTTGGAAGGCCCTTTGGCGACGTATGGCTCAGTGAAAGGGAGAACCTTGAACAATGCTGGGCGCGGCAACTGTTTTTGGCACGCTGTGAGCCAACTTCGTTTTGGGCATGCCAGGAGCTGGAGGAGGACCAAAAGGCAAGTGCTCATGGAGGCCAATCAGGTAACCAAGGAGAAGCACAAAGCAGGTGGTAAATGGGCTGATGAGGAGGCTATTCAGGCTACAGCCAATTTTCTTCGCCAAGAAATTTGGGTGATCACTTCGGACAGGTGGTGAGGTTTGTGCCCACAACTCAGGATCAGGAGATCAAGCCATTGGTGCTCAGGCTCTGGAGCGACCACTTTGAGGCCATCCGGGTGAACAGCTTTTGGCTTGAAAATCGCGAGGTTTCATGGGAAGCCTACAAGAGATCGCCTCTTGACTTGTGTGTCCCTTGTTTCGAGCTTGGAGATATGGAAGATGGCGGAGGCACAAATCCTTGTGGAGATCTTTGTGGAGGTGGCAAAGGTCACAAGAAAGGGAGGAGCAACTCACAGTTTGATGACATTCCTGGAGTTACGTATGATATCAGCAGATACCTTTCTTTCGTTCTTCGGCATGGAGCAGTGAAGGAGGGTATTGAAATGGACAGTGAGGGATACGTGAAGGTGGAGGATATTTTGGCCAGAAAGCCACATGCCTCGATCGACAGCGTGCTATTGGCGGTCAATCGGGATGAGAAGGGCAGATTTGAGGCACATCAAGGAGAAGATGGGTGGCTTATTCGCGCAACCCAAGGCCACAACAAGGAGTTGGACCTCAGCAATGAGATGCATCGCCAGATCACAACGCCGGATGAGGTGGATCAGCCCACTTTATTTCATGGCACTTATTTGGCGGCGTGGGGGTCCATCAGACGTCAAGGGCTGCGATGTGGTCACAGGCAACACGTGCATTTCAGCACTACCTATTTTGTGAACCATGGCCAATCAGGTATGAGGCCGGGTTGTGATCTGGTGGTTGCAGTGAATGTTCAGCAATTGCTTGATGCAGAGATGCCCTTGTACAAATCAACCAATGGGGTCTATTTGGTGGGCCAGGACATTCCACCGGAACTTCTGTACAATGTTTATTGGGCTCGTGGTCCGCACGACTACAGGATGATTTGGCAATATGGATATTGTGTGCTACATGAGCAGATTGATCGAGATGAGATATTTGCTGCCAAATGTCGGAGACTAGGCTTGGAGCCTTGGGGTTTTCTTCAGCCCCCAGATGATGATGGTGCAGGTGAAGAGGAAGTGAAAGAAGAGATGGAAGAGATGGAAGAAGTCCTCGTGGAAAATGAGGAACATGAAGAAAGCAAAGAGCATGAGGAGCTGCATGGAAATGAAGAGGTAGCTGATGTTGTGGATCAGGCCTCGGGTTCCGATGGATATCGAGGCTTGGGAGAAGTGTGGAGTTTGTCGGACGCGCCAGCTTGGCAGCGAAGGATCCGATTTAAGTCACGATCCCGCTCCCCCGGGGGGAGGCCGCTTCATAATAGTCTTCGGACCCCGCTCCCGAGGAGGCGCCCTTTGCCGCGGTTGAGGAGAGATATCAGCGGAGCTGGACTATGGAGTACAGAGTACAAGGAGCAATGGCGCAGTCTCAGGCTTTTTCTCTTTATGGTTTGCTTCCTGGCCTATCTCGGTGCATGTGGCATGGAGATTACCCGTCATATTTGCGGAGGCGGTGGAGACGATTACTCCTACTACTCCACCGATGACGAAACAATTTGGCAGAGCAATCAACGTGAGGAGCCCACGAAAAGAGAGTCAGCGTGGAGGAAGCACGGCAAGGACCGTCGGTGCATGAAGGTTCACTTCGCCGTCACCCGGACATTCACCATGGCCCCAACCTATGAGCGGCCTCGTGAGGGCACCCCGCCCCCTGCTAAGACGAGTGGAGGTGATGATCGGCCTCACAAGAGGAAGAGGCGCAAGCGCAAGAAGATCTATGTTGAAGACACAGATCCCCGGCCCCCTCTCCCCCGCATAAGACGGGTTGAGGTGTGGAAGAAGGACGAGCCTATGCTGGGCATCGATGGACGACCAGCCCTGCCTCGCAAAAGATCTTTACAGGGGGGTATGCTTGAACAGGAGGTACCTTTGGACCTTATGAGATTGGGGCAGTATTTGCAGCTCACGCCGTTCAATGATGAAATTAGGGACCTTTTCCCATTAAACCGGTATCAGACCTATGCACAGATTCTGGCTGAGAAAACCCGGGTTGTTATGACGCTCACCAAAATGTCTGAAGCCCAAGTCCTAAGCCTCAAAACAGCGTGTCGGAAGCTCATGGGCAAAGCTGTTCAACAGACGAGGGCCAAACAATTTCTCGATCAGGAAGATGAAAGAGATGTCAAGGATGCTGTTGCCTTGGCCACCAGGCATGTTTCTGATGGGGATCAACAAACTCTTGTTGGCAAGTTTGTGAGTTGGAAGATCAAACCGATGCATTTCATCCCTGAAAGCTCGCCCTCCACTATTGCTGGTTTGCTGGGAATCGATGAGTACACTGTTGAAAAGGTGAGATCCATTCTCCTGGACTATTTCAGTTTTCCCCCAGAAGCAGACCTGGCGCTGGGATGGTACTTCGACGTGACAGGTGGACAGACTGACATTGTTCCTATTTGGGCGAACTCCCTCGGGCTTATTGGTGGGGGTGGGGAACATGACGATGAGTCTGTTACTTCGGATTCCTCTGCCTTTCACATGCTCAGCCGATGTAG
Organism: Effrenium voratum; assembly: GCA_963377175.1. Taxonomy (NCBI): domain Eukaryota; class Dinophyceae; order Suessiales; family Symbiodiniaceae; genus Effrenium; species Effrenium voratum. The sequence continues at coordinate 62,526 of CAUJNA010000796.1, read as the reverse complement.
GGATGCCCAAACAGCTTTTGATGAGGCTATTCAACTGCAAAGCACGCTGAGAAAACGGAATCGAAGATTGGCCAAGCATTTGCAGAAGCAACAGGAGGTCATTGAGGATCAAAAGGCTACTATTTGCAGTCTTAGGCACACCCTCTCGCAGCTTCTGCCCACTGCTGGAACTGAAGGGAGGATTGTTGGGGATCCACGACCCATTCCGCTCGGTGATTCTGAAATCTCCCCTACGGTACCCTTCTTTGTTGATGAAGGATCTCAAAGGGGCCTAGGGCCGGATCGTTTCCGTGACAGGTCCAACAGATTGGCTACGCAGCCTTATTCTATTGCATCTGGAAGACTGGAAATCAGCAGAGATGCTCGACCTATTCTTGCAGTATCAAGCGAGCCCATCGAGGACCTCTCAGACGTAGAAGGTGGTATGAATGATCCCATTTGCATGATTATGCTACATCGTCTATGTGGGATGATCGATGCGATACCTCACACTATTCCTTCAGTGCTACATGACCCTTATTGTGAGTTATCAGACCTGGGGAGTGGTATTCCCATTCATCGGCTGATGCAGTATGATGCTTATGGCATTATGGCAGAGCAAATCACTGGAGGAGGAGGAGCAGCCGAAGCCGAAGCAATTGGTAAAGCTCAGCAGAAGGTCATGAGGGCAGAAGTTGAGTTTGCCCCCAAGCAGATTAGAGCCCTTCTGGTTCTTGACTCCAAGCTTAGGGAAAAGATCCTTAGCAATGACGGGCAAAATCAGATTCGGGACATGATCAGGGCCTCTGCTAAGAAGATCGGGATGCAACCTGACAGGAGTGCCCCGGCCCCGTCCGAAGAGCAGCATGCCCCGAAAGGGAAAGCCGAAAAAGGGGGCAGAGGCAAAGGGAATGGCAAAGCTATGAATCAGGATACCTCTAAAGGCAAAGGTAAGCGCAAGGAAGATGCTGTTCAGGAAAGACAGGACAAGGGGAAAGGACGCGAGGCAGGAAACAATGCAAAAGGGAAAGGAAAAAAGGGGAAAGACAGTTTACCTGAGCCTACCTTCGAGCTGATTCCAGAAGACTGGAACTGCCCAATCAGGTCTATTGCTGATTTCAATCCGTCCGCCCATGGCTTATATCTTATTCAAGATGCAGCGGTGGCCCAACAACTGGCCAGCAAAATCAAGAACGACCAACTCAATGTTTCCTTTATCATGCCTCAACCTCATGCTATTGGAAAGAAAGCCCCTATTGAAATGCAAATTCGACTGTTCAAGACGCAGGGCACCTTTCATGATACTGTTCTTTTGACGGGGCATTTGCATACCCTTTCTGGATCAGTTCCTGAAACAGGACGCAAGTTCATCCAAACGAGCACTCAGGTTACCCAGCGTACCTTTGCATTGAGGATGCGGTTTGGATCTGAGGACAGGGATATTCAAAATGCTATCCGACAGAAGCAGTTCTCCGCTATTCGCCAATGGATGCAGCATCAACTGGCTGGCATTGAGCTTATCGATATCTGGAACCTGAGGAATGTTGATGGACAATGGGGTATTAATGCTCGAATTCCAAAAGGGAAGCTGGATGAGGTTCTCAGGAAATCCTCCCCGGTCTTGGAGATTGACACGCCTCGAGATTGCCCGGTCACCACTAGACCTGTTTGGTTGAAAAGGGAAAGCCTTCCCCTCACTGTCGAGCAAGTCTTGGAATTCGCCAAGGAAGTTCCTAATCATTACGGGATCTTTAAGAAACAAGACTGTTATGCGCTGCGGGTTTCGCAAGCTGATTTTCAAAAGACCAAGGAGGCCCTTGGACAGGTCAGCGCGCCACTGTTTCGGATTTTTGGCCTGCCACAGTATTTTGTCGCAGAGGATGTCATGGAACTACTGCAAGCTATGGCTTGGGAAGCAGAAGTGCAGCCTGGAAGTAGGAGATTTCGCAATGGAGGGGTACAGTATTTGGTTCGGAGCAGCCAGACTCCTCCCTTAACTTCGGCCCCCTTCTTTTTTGGCTATGAGAGAAGAGTTGTGACGGTTGAGCCCACGGTCCGGAGCGTTGCGCCGGCCCCTAAGGTTGACCCTCCCAAAGTTGACCCCGTCAACTACCCGTCCTTCAAGAGCCAACTTCAGAAAGGCAAAGGGAATGGATCGAGCGCGGCCAAAAAGGATGGTCCCTCACACTCTGTTTGGTGGAATGCCCCCTTGGTTGATGAAGGTCCCAAGAAGAGGATTCGGATTGGCACTCCTACCAAGAGCTCCACACAGACTCAGGGAGCGACAGGCACTATGTCTCGAGGACAGATCATGGATCAGATCGCGGCCATGACGGAACAGCTACAGGCTCTTCAATCCCTTCTCCAATCCCCGGAGTTGCAGGCGCAGGAAGAACAGATGGAAGAGGACATTGCGGCGTCCTCCCTTTTTGAAGATGATGGGTTCCCCGGTCAGCCTTGACTAGGGACTCATCGCGCAGATATGAATGGAGGCTCCTTTCCTCAGGAGCTGGTATCTCGTATTTTGTATCGTATTTTCTCCTTGGTTGGAGGTATGACAAGTGAGGTCTTCCTTGGAACTTGGAATCTCAACAGCCTCTCGGACAAGCTCAATATGGTTCTCAGTATGGGGTTCTCCATCCTCGCTTTGCAAGAAACCCGTATTGACTCTCGCAAAGCTCAATTGTTCGCTAACTCGGCCGACTCTTCAGGTTACCAACTCCTGTTTGGCAAGTGCCCGGTTTGGAAAAAGAAAGGCTGCGGCAAAGTTGGTCTGCATCACAAGCAGTGCCCTGGAGTGGCGGTCGCCATCAAGAAGGAGATTCCGGCCGACGTGGGCCCGTCACCTACAAGGATGGAGTACTGGCACGAGCAGGGAAGATTCCTGGCTGTCAACTTCTTCGACGGTACCACTTGGAGGACGCTTTGGAATGTTTATGCCCCTTATGACCCGCAGAAGAACTTCCAGTTCCTGCGGGACCTCGCCGCCGATGCACAGGAGGTACAACCTCACTCCATTGCTGGAGGCTTCAATAGTCCCTTACAGTGGGGGTCGGACATGGACATCCTCTTCGTGGACTTGTATTCCAAATTGACGGACATGCTTGGTCCCGATCCTTACACTTTTCAGAGAGCTCACTCCAAAACAAAGATTGATGACATTGTTTGTCACAAAGACGTTCGAATGGAATTCGGTCCTCCAATCACGTTCTTCCCCTACGACAATGGGCACGCCATCATTTCGACCAAGCTCAATTGGAACGCTGAGGTGCATCAGTACTTGCAAATTGAAGGATATCACATCAACGAGCAGTGTGGAAATCACGCCGAAGTGTGGGATGAGTTGCAAGATGAATGGTGTGCGGCTTATGAGAAATTTGATGTGGATATGTGTTGGTCCATCTTCGCCTCAACTATGTTTCGTTTCTGGAACGGCCACACCAACTTCAAGAGAGTCCCAGGTTTGGGAGTGAAAATGCATTGGGAAAACCAGCAGAAAGCGATTTTTCACAGGAAGCTCATCGCGCAATCCAGTGAAGCACAGGAGCACGAAGAGATTCGGGAAGCTCTACTTGAGCTGGGTCAACCCTCACTTGATAAACTACAAGCTTGGAAGCATAGAATGCAACAGCCTGATGACAAATCCCAGAAGAGCAAGTGGATTGGAGACGTTTGCAAATGGGTCAGGGCCCCGACCCGCAAACCCCCCCCTTTTATCAAAACAAATGATGGTTGGACCAAGACCCCTCAAGACACGGTGGATGTCATTCGCGACTTCTTCGCTACGGTCTACCAGCATGATGATCAGATGTCTTGGAATGTGGGCAACGCCAATCACGAAGTCCCTGCTGAAATGTGGAGTGTCAAACACCTCAATCGGATCCTCAGAAACGGGAAAGGTGTCTCCTCGCCGGGACTAGGTGGATGGACCTATGCGCATTTCAAGCAGCTACCGCAGAAGGGCGTAGATTTTCTGCACAGTCTTTTTATGCTCTGCGTTATTTGCGGAAGGGCTCCCAAGCATTGGCTCAATGCTAAGCTTGTGGTTATCCCAAAAGGTGACGCTGGCTTTGATCTCGAAGCCCTGAGGCCCATCACTATTGAAGTTACGGCACTACGTATTTTCCACAAGTGGCTATTGAAATGCGGTGAAATCTCCTTCGACAACCTCCCTGAGAACATCATTGGGGGTGTACCTCGGCGCAGTGGGTATCAAGCATGGCTGCACGCCTCTCTATCCGCTGAGAAATGCCAGAATGAGACGCACCTCTCATTTCATGGTGTCGCAATCGACACTGTCAAGTTCTTCGATTGTATCCCGCATTGGCTCGCTTGTCAAGCCTTATCCGAATGGGGTATGCATCAAGCTGCAGTTGGCACTTGGATTCATTCCATCAGGCACATGAGGAGATTCGTTTCAACCTCCGGCATAGTGGCCAGGTGGCCTGTTCTTGAGACGATCGGGTTGCCTCAGGGCGACCCCATCAGTATGGCTGCTGCTAGCCTTGTGCTGGCGGTTTGGCCAAGAGATCTCCACAGCGCTGTGTACAATTATGTCTATGTGGACGATAGGCTTCTTTTCACGGAAAGTGACTCGAGTGAACTCCAACATGCCTTTGGACGCACTGAAGCTTGGGATACGCTTCATAACTTCCGCACGCAAATTAAGACGTGTCAAATCAGAGATGCGAAGAAATCCACACCGCTTTGCTGGCGGGATGGACAAGTTGTCAAGGAAGTCAAATCGGTCGATTACCTTGGCGTTCCCCTGGCTATTGGGCTCTTCTCCTCTAAGACTTGGTTTGAAAAGAAAATACACAGAGCTATTACCGCGCTGCAACTGCTAGCAAGGGCCAACCAACCTGCGGCCACTACCAATATGATTGTCCGCACGGTCATTATTCCTATGCTTACGTATGCAGGCGCTACACTGAGACCGACTAAGGATCAGCTCAGGCAGCTTCGCACTGCTATTCGTACAGCGGCACACGGGAGCAAGCTTGGGACCTTTTCGGCCCGGATTCTGTTTCAGAAAAACTACTTGCTTGTGGACCCTGAGTTTTTCTTTGTTTGGAGAAACCTGCTCTTCTGGAACAATCATGCCTTCAAGAAGCCAGACCCGTGGTTGAACAATCGACTCGCTTTCTCTAATCCAGCAATGCAGTCGAAATGGCTCAGAGGACCTTTTTTCCACTGACCCAATCGCGTTGTTGAGCAAGAGCGCCTGGCACCACGACAACTTTTGGGAACCACAAGGAAAGTAAAGTGTGGGCTTCAGAACTTGACCGTAAACTGCAGGATGTACAAAATTCCACATTGCGGTCAGAGGTTCATCATCGGGCCGCAACATCACAACATTTTGGCCACTCTGCTTGCCCATGTCTTGTTGTGCACGCACTATGCTATTTTTCATTGACTCTGTGAAATCTTCAGGGTCCGGGTGAAATTCAAGCAATTCAAACGAACCAATGCAAACCATTCTGTCGAAAGCAATCATCTGTTGTAGCGCAATTCCACAATAAATGTCCATAGGAGGTATACTGTACCATTGTGTAGAACCCACCAAACAAAACATGGGCTGGCCTGTTTGATTCCATTGGTCATTTGCGATCGCGAATCTTGTAACTCGAAATTTGAAGAAGGCCATCCCTTCTACGCACCGGCCCACCAGGGGCGTGTCAACTTCCCTAGGAGCTTGAGCAATAATAACCGATCCAAGGTCAAATGCATGTAGCCGGTTAACGAAGTTGAGATCCCATCTGTGAAATGCGACACGCAGACAGTTGCACTCAACTGCAACTACCCGATAAGCAAAATTGCCGCCGAGCGTTAGCCCATCATCATGTGCTGCCAGGCGAAAGAGTCCTCGTCTGATCCCACAGCGACTTGGCCGCCAAGTAGAGCATTGTACAAAATGTATTGACCTACGATCTTTTCGTACTGAGAATCGGTTTCCGGTCAGTCTTTTCTCCGATGTAATGGACCAGAGTCCCTCCAAGGACAGGCGAAGCCTTTCTCTTTTCTCATTGTCTTCATGTTTGAAAAGCCTGCCAAGAATTCTACAGCGCAGCCGCGATGAACCCGACTATGCACGTGCCTCATCCATACATACGGCTCTTAGTTGCATTGGAACGAGGCGTTTCGAGCCTCATGCTGATTCGCGACCATCAACGCTTTCAGACAAACTCTTCACGAAGGCCCAGATATGGCTAAAACATAGTTTCGGAACGGGCGTGACATCAAACTGTGGGGAACTTTTGGACGGACTGGCCTCGCCGAGAAGGGTGTTCATGACCTTCACAATGTTGGCTGCTTCCCTTCCCTCCCTTCCTTGGCTGCTTCCCTTACTCACAATGTTGGCTGCATTAAAATAAATTCACACCTTTAGCGATGGATCACCACGCTTCAATTCTACGCAGCCGGCAGAATGTTGTGCCTTCGCTGCGATCATGGATGGTATGCCGTCATGACCCACCTGGGATCAGCACGTTGTTTGCTCCCCTTGTCCATCCTAGGCGGAACGCTTCTCCCCGATTCGATTGCTGTTTTTTGGTATTTGCTAAAAGCGCAGCGCAGAATACAACCCCGTGCTTCGCCTTCAAAATTAGTCATAATCAAAACCCGCTATTCAAATGAAGGCGGCCCCAGCTATTTATGGTTGGGATTGTCCCTGGCTAACCTTCACTTACCCGGGCTTTGATTGTGGCTGGCGGTAGCGGCGCTGTCTATCCTCAAGGGCATTGCCTGGGAGTCACGGAGTGAACCCTAAAAGCGAAAGAAGGGCCACGAGGATGCCGACCTGCGAAGAAAGTTCAGCGACTCTTGCCTCGCAGGCCGAAGGCAGAATAAGCTCAGAATATTGTACTTTGCACGGGGGCATCCGGCGAAGCCTGCCGAGCCTTGTCCAAGGGACCGTGAAACCACAGAGCACGCAACGCGGCTCGCAAGGGTCCCAGTCGGCGCAATAACAGTGGGAAAGCCCGGGGGCACCAGCCAGGCGACTAGCCCACCCGGTCATAAGATGTTTCCTTCGACCTATACAAAACCGAAGTCTACGCACAGAGGAGTTGCCGAGAGCTTCACGCAGTTGCTCGGCGTCCAACCCCGACAGGAAGTCGAGAGGCACCTTCTCAAGGAGAAACTCTCTCAAGAGAACCTTGCAGGCATCAATACGCTCCGGTACTGAAGTCAGGGCATCAAAGTCGACGCAAGGGCGGTCAGGGACCTGGTTCAAGCCGGGAAGAACAGGGCCCGCTTTCTTATCATTCAGACGAGTCCGTACCACCAGGGAGGCAAAGACAGGCGAATACCTCCAACAAGACATAGATGTCCCAACCTGATCCATTGTGACGTACAGCTTGCGCAGTGGTTTACCCAGCATAAGGTATTCCTCATTCAAGTTGACCAGAACTTTCAGTCCAATGTTGATGCCGTCGTGCCGTGGAAGCATCAGCCCGAAGGGCAACGTCGGCAGCGGAGGCCAAGATTGACACAGCTCCAACATGTCCGGCTCGGTTTCAGCATCAATTGGAATCCCTTGCATTTTGAGAATACCCATACATAACATCCGGATCTTCCACTGGGCCTCGCGAGCAGTCTTGATCTTACGCAGGAAGGGCGCTTTGTCCCCTGCAATAAAGATGAAGAGCAGCAAGGCCTCAATCCAAGTATGCCTCCTCGAGAGGGCTCCGGCTTTGCCTTTGTCACATATGCACCAGTCAAGCATACCCCGAAGAAGGTGGAAGTCTTCAATACAACCACCCCAATACCATAGGTTGGCTTTGACCGCCATCATGTCAGGATCGATAGTCAAGAATTGTCCCCTCTTAAATACAACGTGGCTGTGAAAGGGGGAGCTGAGCAAATAGATATCTTCCGGCTGAGCGTGCTGTTGATCAGCACGATCAGACTGTACCGGAGCATGATCAAGCTGAATATTGTAATCAATTGCACGGAGATCGCGGTGACGAGCTTCCCACTTACCCAGGAGGTCAACCGCTTGTCGTTGAATAGTACCCCATTTAGCCTGGAGCCTGGGGGGGAGGTCTTTACAGAACACAAGAAGGTGTTGAGAACAGGGGCTCCACCGAGACCAGGATTCCCAACCTTCATCCCATTGACTGCGCAGATCGGCCCAGAAAGGGCATTCCCAAAACAGGTGCGCCATAGTAGCATCATGGTGTCTACATTCTCTGCACTCTGGAGTATCAGTGAACTTCTTGACAAATTGCGTGTGGAAGGAATTAATCCCGTTGATCAGCACTCGGATGAGCTTTTGTTGCACCGGGTGCCCTTCAGGTAATAAGTGAAGAAGCGCAGTGGTCGTGCCGAAATCGTGGTTGCCGACCCCCTTCCAGCAAGAGGAGTTGCATTGTTCCAACTCTGAGGCAATCTTGTTACGGAAGGAGTGACTAAGAGCCTTGCTCATAACTTTGCAGTCGCCACTTCCAAAGGTCCAAAGCAGTCTACCCTCATTGTTGCTAACTTGCAAGTTGTCAACGTTCAAATGAAGCTGCAAATATTCCAAATCCTTTTTAAGCTGGGAAACAGGGCCAATCTTTTTGATAGAGGGAAGGACCTTCTCCCAGCTCTGAATCACAGCGTCCTTGAGCGCACGGGTGCAACCTGTACTGCCTACAAACCCTTTCCTAACCTGGTTCAATACCGGTTGGCTTGACTGCCAGAGGTTGTCCCAACCCCATCACGGAGAAACGATCTGTATCCTGTTCATCGCTTACAGATACTATATCACATTATCCCGCCTCCCGACACATTGGGATGGGAATCTATGTTGGGGCCCCCGGAAAAAACATCTGAACCCTTATCTGGCCAGGGTTTCGCGAGCAAACGAGCAGCAGACGTTGCCATTTCTCCGAAGACAATACGGAGTAGCTAAAACATTATTTGAGGTTCCGGGCATACTTGTTTCATTTTGGGTTGGCTGAAGCATCAACTTGTGGAAGGGCCAAACAATATTGTTGTGGTGATGTTTGACCATTTGTTTCAAGTGTGCCTGCTTGTTTCTTTATGTGTGTTGCGCATGCGCTTGGAATTGCGCGCTTGGTATTGGCCCATTACCAAGCGCGCATGCTGACTTACATGCAATGCATGAGGTGCATTCAGCTCGAGCGAGCGCAGTTGTGTCCAATTCACTGATGGCGTGCGTTCGCCTGCTAGATGGGACGGATGTGATGACGAGGGCAGAGTATTCGTTGTGGCGGGATGAGCTCTGCGGACAGGAAGATGGCGATTGTTTTTTAAATACGCTGCGACGCCACCTGGCCAAGAGATTCCCAGTTGCCCATTGGTATGCAGTTTTCTTTTTGCTTACGAGTTTTTGGTCAAGGTCAACAAGCAGCAACCATTCTCTGAACCTGTACTTTCTTCTCTTGGCGACTGATAAGGATTGCTTTTGCCGAATTTCAGGCAGCTTGCGCTGGCTGGCGACCTAGGCATGTTGGGGCCAGAGAGTCCGTGGGAGAATGCTGCGTGCCTGACAGCCATTAAGCGGCAATATGTTGAGGCAGCGACGGGTGAGGTCGACTTGATGCAAGCGTCAGGAAGAGGCGACACACAACATGTACTAGAGCTGTTGGAGAAGCCTCATGATCCCAATGCTGCCGGCAGAATTGACCATGACCATGTAACTCCTTTGCTTAATGCTTCTTTCAGTGGCCACTTGGAAGTTGTGCAGATCTTGCTAGATGCCGGCGCTGACAAGGAGAAGGCAGACAATGATGGCTTCACGCCGTTGCATTTTGCTGCAGAACAAGGCCATCGGACAGTTGCCCAGTGCTTGCTAGATGCCGGTGCTGACAAAGACAAGGCAGACAATGATGGCGCCACATCGTTGCATATTGCAGCAAATCAGGGCCATCAGGCAGTTGTGCAGTGCTTGCTGGATGCCAGTGCTGACAAAGAGAAATCAGACAATGATGGCGCGACGCCGCTGCATAGTGCTGCTTGGCGAGGCCATCTGGCAGTTGTGCAGTGCTTGCTCAATGCCGGTGTTGACAAAGATAAGGCAAACAACAATGGCAGCACACCTTTGCATAGCGCTGCTTGCGAAGGTCATTTGCAAGTTGCGCAGTGTTTGCTGGATGTTGGCGCTGACAAGGAGAAGACAGACAATTATGGCGCCACACCGTTGCATATTGCTGCTTGGCAGGGCCATTTGCCAGTTGTGCAGTGCTTGCTGGAGGCTGGTGCTGACAAAGAGCAAGCAGACAAATATGGCACCACCCTGTGGCATAGTGAGCGGGGCCGTTTCGCAGTTGCACTGTGCTTGCTGGATGCCGGTGCTGACAAAGATAAAGCATACAACGATGGCGCCACACCGTTGCATATCGCCGCTGGGCGGGGCCATCAGGAGATTGTGCAGTTCTTACTGGCAAGCGGCGCTGACAAAGAAAAGGCAGACAATGATGGCGCCATGCCGTTGCATTTTGCTGCTGGGCACGGCCATATGGCAGTCGTACGGCACTTGCTGGATGCCGGTGCTGACAAAGAGAAGGCAGACAATTATGGCGCCACACCGTTGCATACTGCTGCTGGGCGGGGCCATCAGGCAGTTGCACAGTGCTTGCTGGATGAGGGCGCTGACAGAGAGAAGGCAACCAACGAGGGCGCCACAGCATTGCATATTGCTGCACAGCAGGGCGACCAGGCAGTAGTGCAGTGCTTGCTGGATGCCGGTGCTGACAAAGAGAAGACAGACAATTATGGCGCCACACCGCTGCATATTGCTGCTTGGCAGGGCCATTTGCCAGTTGCGCAGTGCTTGCTGGATGCTGGTGCTGACAAAGATAAGGCAGACAATTATGCCACACCGTTGCATAGTGAGCGGGGCCGTTTGGCAGTTGCGTTGTGCTCGCTGGATGCCGGTGCTGACAAAGATAAGGCATACAACGATGGCGCCACACCGTTGCATATCGCCGCTGGGCGGGGCCATCAGGAGATTGTGCAGTTCTTACTGGCAAGCGGCGCTGACAAAGAAAAGGCAGACAATGATGGCGCCATGCCGTTGCATTTTGCTGCTGGGCAGGGCCATGTAGCAGTTGTACAGCACTTGCTGGATGCCGGCACTGACAAAGAGAAGGTAGACAACTATGGCGCCACACCGTTGCATACTGCTGCTGGGTGGGGCCATCAGGCAGTTGTGCAGTGCTTGCTGGATGCCGGTGCTGACAGAGAAGGCGGACAATGATGGCGCATAGCAAGGTGATGTTTGTTGTTTTGTTGCACTGATTGCCACCAGGCTGTGCTTATAAAAGCGAAGCAGACAGCACCTTGGAATCCAGTTTTGCTGCATGAGAAATAGGATAGCTAGGTAGCACTGTGTTTGCTTTGGATCGGACGGAGTTGCTGGGAGTGCTGCTGCTTACGAAAGGCTACATGCTCTTCTTTGTGTTCGGATGGACTTGCATGAATGTAAAGCCATACGAATGGGATTTGCGGTAGTGCCATGCATATGTGTATGGTGGTACGCCATGTGCGGTAGGCATTGTATGCATGTTTTGTATGTGAGTTATGCTACGTGTGTTATGTGCAGTGCAACCGCTGGATCACAATCTGTCAGTTGGCCAGTATCACTCGCATTCTTAGACAGGTATTGTTTTTTGTCATCCCCCAAGCAGGTGTTTGGTACATGCAGAGCTAGTGACACTGAAATTATGAGCAGATTCTTACAAGAGCAGTCATGTCTCTTTTTGTCAGGTTCCTGTGTCGCTAAAAGCAGCCCTTAAGGGGCACACCGCAGTGAATGTGAGATCTCGCAAAATATCTCGCCCACATTCCCAAATCAGCTGAGACAAGATCTTTGCCAGCACTTTCCCATCACTTGGCAGCGCCCATCTTCATTACCTGCTTGTGACATTTGTTGAGCTTTGAGGCTGCAGTGATGCCAAGTTGAAAGCTTGTAGGCGGAGCCAGGTCTAGCTGCATCGACAATGTTGGCAATGATCCTCAGGGACCTGCCCCCGAAACCTGGCGATGAAAGATCCAGCTGCGTCGCCGTTGGCAACGATTCTCAGAGACTTGCTCCCGAAACCTGGTGATTAAATGAAGGATTCAAATGGGTGTGCCTTGAAAGGGACGATGGGGACGCCAAAAACTGCGGGTTTTCCTTTGGGCTCCCTTCAAATTACAAGGCAAAACAGAGGCAGAGTTTGGTTGGTTTCTGAATCCAAGGATGAGTGAAGATAATGGGGCATCATCCTTGGGAAGCATGGATCTGGATTGTGGGGAGACATTCACCTTTGACTCGCTTGTTTTGCAGAAGCGGGAGCCAAGCATTTCAGCGGTCGCGGTATCCTGTTAAGAGGCGATGGCCGCAGCTGGGCCCAAGTTGCCTGAGAACTTCCTAGTATTGCAGCATGGCGGTGCTCTTGCATCTCTTGGCCTTCGCTCAAACCCTCGCAGTCCGCGAAATCCGGTTCCACCGTGCGCAGGCCCAACAAAAATACAAGTCCAACACATGGGGGGCGCAAGTCCGACATTTCCGAGCTGTCACATTTTTTCGGGGTCTTTTCAAGGAGAATTGGTCGCAAGGGCCAACTCCTTGTTTCACCCTCCGTTTTTTTTTAATGATGGGACTCCTTTGGGGGGTTTGGGTTAATTGCGACAGTAGCCAGGGCTTTTCCACCTTAGGTTTTTTCAGTCAGTGTCAAGGGTATTTTGCACCCCTCCTTCTGCCAAAAAGCACACAGGCCTCGAACTCCATGGCCTGGGGTTCAACACGTCCCTTCGATTCAATCCTTCGGAGACTGGGCCTGGGATGCCGAAGCATGCTGGGTTTCCGGGGGCCGTTCTCAATTTGAAACCCACGGGGCTCCTCAGAAGATCTCCATTTTGCAACCAGTTGGAACATGTGGCTCTTGCAACACCCACATTTTTTTGCTGGGTGAATGATTTTTCGACCTCACGCCGAATTCACCCCAAATGGTGGTCTATGGGGGGAATATTCCCCCAAATACCTTATTTCAGGTGAAATATGATAATTCACCCAGAGAAACGAAGTCGTCAGAATGATTGAATGGGAGTCCCGCCTTACGGATGTCGGGTTTTCTCCCCAACCATGTAACCATGTTCTCATTGCCCTGAACTCTGCTATATAGTGCTTTTCGGTTTGCCTTGGCTTGCTATTTGTTTGCCTTTGGTCTGCTTCTGGCTTGCTTAAGTTTACCTCTGTGCTTTTTGGTTTGCTCTTGAGTTGCTCTTTGGTTTGCCCTTGGTTTGCTTTTGGTTTGCCTTTGGTTGGTGTTTGGGTAGCCTTTTTGTTTACTCTACTTTTGGTTTGCTGCTTTGGTTTGGGTTTGTTTGCTTTTGGTTTGGGTTTTTGGTTTGCTCTGGCTTTGGTTTGCCTTTGGTTCGATGGGCCCAAGCAAGCTGGACCAAGTCAGAGCAACCATCTGCACCCTTCTAAGCACTGACTGACTCATATGTCCCACGTTCCCACACGGGCTTATGTTACCACGGATTTGGAGCTTCAAAATGGGTTGCCTGAATTCGCTTTGCTGGTACCATTTTGGGGTAGGTGCACCACCCATTTCAGTCTAGTTTAGTGTGGATTGGGATGTTCACTGGGGGTACGATTGGGATTTTGACCCATGGCCAAGCGATACTTCGGGGCTTTTCAAAATAATCAGTCCAGGCCGCGGTCAAAAAAAGAACCTTATTAAGCCCTTATTTAGGGCTTATTTTGGCTCCCTTCCCCTCCCTCCCCCCAGGCCCCCTTTTGATTCCCCTCTCCCTAAAAGGGGTATGTTTCCCCTTGTGGGTTGGAAACCACGCAATTAAAAGGGTTTTAACAATCGGTACTTCCACCCTGAGGTCGTTCCGAGAAACTCGCCAGGACCCGTCTCTGGAGCTAGACCCTGAGACGGCCAGCTCCCACGTGGACGGCATTGCGCAGCTGGTGCCCCCTGGACGTGCCCATTTGGGGGGTCAAACATAGGTAAACCCCAAAACGGGTTGCCCTGGTAAATGGCACCAAAGACTAAAACCTGGGGTTTTTGTTGGTGGCTTAGCTTTGACCCACACCCATTTTGATCAAGTGGTCGGGAGTTCCCGCAAAAGTTGCTTCACATGTTTCGCTTTTGCTGCGACCTAGCTTGGTTATTACTCCTGGGGGATGGGTTCCAACTGCCAGGAGAAGGAATTCGGAAATGTAGGCTCTTCCTTTCTGAGGCTTCTCGTCAATGGAAACAGTCTTGAGGCTTCAACTGGTCGATAACCAGACAGTGGACAAGGAGGCCACCTCGGTGTCAGAAGAAGCTTGTGCGAAGTACCTACTTTGTTACCAGGGTGTTGCTGCTTTTGGCGGCCGGTTTTCCGATTTTCGGCGTTTTTCGACACACAAAGTAAAGAGAAGGAGTAGTGACTAGTTATATGTTACAAGTGCTATCGACCATGGTAAAGTTTAATGTTAATTTTAAGTTACTAGTGCTAGCCCAAAAAAACCGTGGCGAGAGTGAATCCTTGCAAGTTACAAGTGCTTTCAACCATAGCGAAATGAGAATGACAATTTATATACAAACTTGCAAGTGCTATCAAGCATGTAAAACAGATTCAAGCAATATAAATAGAAACACTGATTTGGGTATACATTGCCCTCATCCAGATTTGCGAGAGCACGGCCCAACCACATTGGCGCATGCATTCAGCATGCAAGCAGCACCACGTTGCTCATGCAGATGGGGCAGTGACATTTGCTGTTTTTGTTGCATATCAGCACATGCCTTTCACTGACCCAAGCAGTTGGTTTTGCACACCCGCCTTCTCTGGCTTGCAGTTGCTGTTGGTCAGGAAAAACCTAAAGGGCTTGGAATGGCATGCAGCAAGCAAGCGCGTGCCGAACGGGGGTGCTTAGCAGCGTGGGGCAATCGACACGCGGCACCCAGATCGACAATTGACGGCGCATGGTGGCTCCATCAAACTCGCCGAGAACCTATCAAGCTGTTTGTCGGTCACATGATGTGGTTTGCGCACATGGTTTGCGCACATGGCATGGCTCAGATCTACATCGTAGCTGCACCCAGGGCATCAGGACATGTATCTACTGGAGGGTCATGTTAGGCAGCGCGGCCTGGCTGTAAGACAAATGTCCTCTTCCACCGTGATAAGGCTAGATACTGCGTCCAGGGACCCGGCTTCGTAGAGGCTGGTTTGCCAGGCTCGTATTTGGCGCGGCGTTGGCTCAGTCTGCGATTGGGGCAAGCTTTTGCCAGGCCGGGGCGCTGCTCTGTCAATCATCGCATGTGGCGGGTTGCCAGGGTTGAATCAGAGCCACGTGTTGCTATTGCTCAGGCGCGGCATCACTCAGTAGCACCCATGCTTACTGGCAGCATTGATAGAGGCCTTTGAAATCCCAGCCTGCTCTGTACTGCCTCACATTGGCAGAAGCATTGGAGAGCAATTGCTGATCAGCTCTAGTTGGCATGAGTCGAATGATGGCACTTAAATGAGAATAATAAGTTGTTCTGGCACACATTGCGCGGACCATCCAGCCAATGCCGCTGCCAACAACAATCGCTCAAGCCACCGCCGCCAAGGGCCAGCTTCACCACAATACGCCAGCTTTCCCGGCTGAGCTTTTGGAGCTGTAGCCCAAGACAAAGAACGACAATCAGCCGCAAGAGGCGGGACCTCCTCCAAACAGAACCAAGAAGAGTGACCGTTACAGGGCTGCCACCAGATTACGCACAGTCCAAATGCAGAATTTAGTTGCGCTGCCTTGGAGTTGGCTGTCGCAACGGATGTATCTGGCGCAGAGACCTCCTGACGCCTGAGGTTACTATGGCCAACTTGTGCACTTTCGTGTTTGCAGGTCTGTCAAGTTTGAAGAAGTGCAGGAGATCTTTGCACCGCACCCCTGGTATCCGCCAATGTGATACTGAGTTCAAAACATTGGCGGTGTGTAATTCGAGAGATGAATTTACGAACAGCTACGCACTCGCAATCGTGGGAAACATTTGGCCAAGATATTCACAGACACATTGATGAGGAGCTCGCCCTGGGCATAGGAGTGGCTGTTGCGAGCTGCAAGTTCTTTCTGCTGCCAACTTGACATTAGAGTCTTTGGGGCATGTGTTTGTCTCTGTTGCTGTTTGTCAAAGTCACCTGCTTAGGTCGACGCACTAGCTAAGGCTGTCAAACATTACTATTGATACTGATAGCCTGGAGCCCGTTGAGTTGCGACGCATGCTCCGGGCCTACAAAGGACGCACCACCTTTTCTTGCAACGTGGAGCGCTTGACAGCTCCCTACCTGACCACGAGCTTGTGGCAGTGTCCCAGGTGCTGCGCAGTGATTGGTCCATGGCCAGAACGTCTTGGCTCTGTTTTGGTGAGTGGCGTTTGTGCCATCCGCCGCACCATCAGCACAGGTCACGCAATCAAGATTTACGGCGATCGCACCCATTGCAACGAACCCCATGCTTTGGCTGTCATTGGATGCAGCTATCCAAGTCGCCTTGACATCTGTACGTAGGCTTACAAGGTGCTTGAACTACGCTGACCATGAGGCCTCTGTCCAAAGGACTCGGCCCTTCTTGTGTCGCAGAACGATGCCGTCGAGTGAGCAAGAGCCACCCACAGTTTTCACAGGCGTTGGCCCGCCTTGCAACCAGGACGGTTTGCGGGATACAGGCTCCACCAGACTTGCAGGGCTTGGCTGCCAGGCGCAACAGCGTACTAATGTTGGATGTCGAAGGGATTGTCCCCGAATGGGTGGGCATGGTTGGCAAACCGGTGCGACACAAACACACTGAAGCCGACCGTGCCAAACACCATGCTATGCTGGGCTCCCAGCATGATGGCTTGACAGATGAAGGCTTTGTGAAGCGCACATTGGCTGCTCACCAGCCAGGAGGTAGATGGCAATCCAAATTTAAGTCTATTCGCAACGAGCGCACGAAGGTGTGAGTGAGTTGGGGGTAAAAGCACTCCAGTGGCATTCGCGTAGTTCATTGTTTGCTTTCAAATAAGGCTGTAACATTGAGTGGCGCATTGACTGACAGAGTACTAAGTATGATAGTGATTACTTTCTGTAAGTTGCAAGGCCAATCAAACATAGTAAGGTATGAATATGACAGGTTCTAAGCCACGAGTGCACCCAAACACCTTGCATTTGTAATGAAGTATTGAGTTACAAGTGCTAAACACATAGTAAAATACGAATGACAAATTAGAAAGTTGAAAGCGCAATCTATCATTTAAGAATTAAACAACATTAGCATTGTGAGTAGAAGCTTGCTTCACCCTTCTTATGTGTTGTGTTTTGCGGACGGTTTTCCACGCGTCACATTTACCAGGTAACCGCTGTTCCTGAAAAGATGTCAAAGGCAGCTTTCTGCAAAGATTTCAGAAACTCGTACAACATTCACAATCCTAAAGTGACACAGTGTTGAGCAAGTTTGACTGTTGTCTATGTTGCGCTGCTTTTTCGCGAGGATTTCGAAAGCCTGGGGTGGCCTTGAAAGTGCTTTGTGTTTCCTCCATTCAGGTCTACGAGTATGACATCGCCAGATCCGGTCAGATATGCGCATGTTGGAGTTTCAGCGATCCAGATTCGTGTAGGTCTGGTTCGGATCCGGGGTCACGCCAGTTCGGTCAGATACGTTTGTACGGGGCCGTGCCAGCTCCGGTCAGAGGTTTGAGTGCCTGTGGGGCCATGCCAGGTCCTGTCAGAAACGCGCACAATTTGTGAGGGGCACAGCGGCAAACCAGCACGGAAAGAAACGCCGGCGTGAACCTTAGTGGGGGGATATTTGCGTGCGGCGGGGGGAGAGGGGCGGAGAGGGAACCCTCTTCTAGAAGCCTTGCTTCTCTGCCCCTTTTTCATTTTGCAAAGATGTCTGGGAAGCTGGCAAGTAAGGATGTGGCCAAGGGCAACTTGTCTCAAGATGCCGCCAAGATCATTGACTTGACGCGAGCCCTGGCAGGCTCGTGGGTCTACGTTGCTGGCTCTCAGCAGGGAATGAGGGAATGCCCGCAAAGAGCCACTGGCGGGAGCTCCATCCCAAAACCCTTGCGACCCGCTGCGAACCAGCAGTGAGTAGCTTGGACGTGACTGCTGTAGCGGGCATTGCTGCTCCTTGAAAAAGCAACGAATTGCAAAGTTCCCGACCAGACACTTTAGTAAGATCAGGGCCGCTGAGGCCCTTCGTGAAGAGCAAGGTACGTCTGAAAAGCCCTCCGCATTCCACTCATTCTACACGGGCTTCAGGGCGACCCTGAGGAACAATCACTTTATGGACTTTCAACGGGGCGTGCTTGAGGGTTTCTAGGGCATTGCGCTGACTCACAAAAAGTGGTTCACCATTCACCGTAGATGGGACTCACTGGCAGGCAAGCTTACCCCAGAGGCTGCGGCAGAGGCCGGTGTCGAGCTCACTGAATCTGACATTGCCCCTTGGCTGAGAACCAGGCCTTCGTGTTGGAACCCCACAAAATCGGCAGTGGTTCTTGGACTCGGGAAAAAAACTCCACTCAGCAGAAAAGGCGCTTGCTTTGAGAAGCATCCTGTTGCTCGAGTCCAGCCTGACTCCGTTTCCCTTTGGCTTTCTATCATGGCATTGACCATGATTCATGAAGGCTGCGAACTTGGAAAGGACTTCTCACTATGGCAGGCGCCACTGAAGTGTGGTGGTTCATTCACGCGTAGCATTCAATTTTTGGACACCGCATGTTCATTCCATCCTCTGACATTGGAAGTCGGTAGCTGCTTAGCTGATTGCTTCCGCCTCACAAACAAGACTTTGAAGGTAGACTCAGCATGGGGTTCAGGTTTTCTTGCAGAAAATTGGCACTCCAGATTTTGGCACCTGGATGCCAGAGGTCGAAATCATGCACCTCACGGACAAGAATGGGCACCTGGTGAACCTCGAAGAGACCAAACAAGGCGCCTTTCAAGGCGCGGGTCCAAAAGGGGCTGAAAAGGAGCTTCCAAGCAGGTTTCAGGAGACCAAGAAGCAAGATTGCTCAAAGAAAAGTGTGACACGCCTGAGGTTCCGATCGTTTTGGCAGCCTTCGAAGTGTCAGACTGGTTGTTCAAAGGGCCGGCCTCATGCACCTTGCCGGGCTTGATTTGTGCTTAAATACCCTGCACTGGTCAGGACATACACGAAATGCGGAACATCCCGTTGAATAAGTATGGTCCAACAAATGGTATGCGCAGGGAGTCCGGGCATAGTTTCATCCGGGTGTGTATCAAAATAGGGGTACCGCCAAAATGGTGGTTACCTGTTGGTTTCCTTAAAACCAAGCTGAAAAAATGGGTAGCCGTAAACACCGTCAAAACCACACATCCAAGTTCTAGCCTTGCTTCCTGGGCCACCAGGCCAGCTCTCAAATCCATCGCGGTCAGAAGGTCAACGTCTGCAAGTTCCCAAGTCGGCTTTTGTGTTTGATCGGCATTGGTGTGTCTACAGATGCGATTGGGGCCCCCTTTTAGAAAGGAAACTTGGTTTCCTATGTTTAGAAACACCTTTTCTTGTTAAACTGCCCCGGACCCCCAGGCGTTCGGTTTGGCTCATGATCCAAGATTCCGCAGACAGCTTCTCCTTGTCAAAAAACCTTGAAGATGTGTGTCCTGAGATTCTTGATTCCAAAGGAAGAACGTTAGAGTCTGTGGAACATGCTACACCTTTCTGGGGAAACATGATGACAAGGTAGGTTGGATTTGATCATTGCATTCTGCGCTCGGCTCTGTAGAAGCCAGCTGATGTTCAGGTGTTTGTTACGCGCAGAAAGAACGGGGGGAAGCTCAAAATGGGCGTTACATCTATCCTGAAAAATCAAAAAAGGGAATGTACAACACATATGACATAATATACATATATATATATATATATTCACACCTACTGCCGTCCACGTCCATCCATGCCAACCCCTCCAAGGAGAAGCTGTCCCCTTGAGGATGGCTGCAAGGTTCCTTTTCACAAGGCTCCTTTGTAGTCTAACTCTGCCCACAGCCATCGCGACTGTCCCTGTTTTTTTGCTGCTCAAAGTTCACTGTTTTGCTTGCCACAAGGCAAAAGGTTTTATATTTCCCGTTGCCACGACCGCAAAGCTCCAAGGCTCCAAGTCCCAACGAAATCTGCTCCAAAGTCGCGCTGCAAAGCTGACATTTAAGCAAGCCGTGCGCTGCACAAAAAAGTCAATCACCGAGCCCGACGGTGCTTTCTGCAAAAACAAGCAAGGCTTTTAGGCAAACTTAGTCAGCGCATCAAGGCAAGAGACTCGAGGACAGCCATTGAGTATGTCATAGTGGCCGGACTCGAAAAAGAAAAGTTTCTGCGCCCAAGAACAAATCAAATGAATCCCCCCCCCCCAAATGCTCCCCCCAGTCAGTGAAGCTCAAGGCTGACGGCAAGCGCCAGGCTGCACACATATAATTGTCCTGTCTATGTGTTTACTTATGCATATGTTGTGTCTGTCATTTGGGGCCTTCCAGTTTCATGCAGTGGTTCCCCCCTTTGTTTTCTGACCCCAGGTTTCCTCTCAAATCGCCCGCTCAAAAATTCAGGCGCGTCCCGCTGGTTGCACGTAAAGCTTTTCAGGCCCTTTCCACATGCTCCGGCTGACTCCTCGGGCCAACAGTCCTAGAATCGCCTAACAGTGCATAATCTTCCCCCCTAACAATTGTTGGGGGGGAGTGCCCCAGTGAAGTTTCATTTTTTGTTGCACTTTTGAGGGGGGGGGCTGTGAAACACGGAGGGCCCAAAATAGAAATGTTCAAAGGGGGGGGACTCCGACCAAAACGATTCTCCCGCTTGCGCCTGGGAGGACATTAATGGCCCTGGGGCCATCCAAAAAACTGGTGCCTCTAGAGGGAAATAGCTCGAACACCACCAGAGTAAGGAGGGGTATTTATTTTAAGTGGTTTTTCGTTTTTTTGTTTAACCTCTTTTCTTTTTTTTCGCTTTGGGCTGTTTGGCTTCTTGGCTTTTGGGCTTCTGGGCTTCTTGGCTTCTCGACTTCTGGGCTTTTCGGCTTTTGTTGCTTTTGGTGGCTTTTTGGCTTTGGCTTTTCGCTCTGCATTCCCAGTTCCTCTTCGGCAGGTGGCTTTTTGGCTTTTGCGTGTATGCGGCTTTTGGCGGCTTTGGCTTTTCGCATGCTCTGCTTTCACAGTTCCTCTCTGGGCTTTTTGGGTTTTGCATCCTTTCATTGGTTTTTGGATTTGGCTTCCTGCATCATCAGCATCACAAGTTCCTCCCTATAAAGCCCCCCCCCCCCCCCCAACCCACCCGCTACTGTTGTTTTAAGCACAAAGTAATTGCACCCATATTTCTTTGAAACACTTCTTCGACATCATGTGAAACGTGCTTACCCTAACCCCGCTACTTTTTAGATTTCTTGCAGAGATTGAATTGCACCCTATTTGAATCATCACTTTTTCTAGCCTCCAATTTCGCGAGAAAATGCTGCGAAATACGATATTTTAAGTAATCTGTGTAATCCATGTATGTCTGTATGTATGCACTTCTTCGAACATCATAGGGGGAAGCCACCCCTGCCAACTCCGCCGCTGCTTTTAAATTCTATCGCACCCTTTCTTGAATCATTGCACCCCTACTTAAATCATCACTTCTTCCGACATCATGGGGGGGCTGCCGCCCCCCCCCCCCAACCCCCCCGCTACGTTTTAGATGTTCTGCGGAGATTTAATTGCACCCCTAGTCGGCCTAGTCGAATCATCAATTGTTCGAACATCATGGGGGGGGCTGCCCCCCCACCCCCCTGCTTTTTAAACTGTTTGCAGAGATTGAGTTGCACCCCTATTCGAATCATCTTCTGCGAACATCATGGTGGGGGCTGCCGCTACGTTTTGGTTTTTTTACAGGGACTCAAATGCCCTCCTAATTGAATCATCATCTTTTTGACCCCGTCAACTTTTTCTATTTTGTTACCCACGATTTGTTGGTGACGCTAGGGATGTTGGTCGGACATGCGGGGGATGATGAAAACGATGCTGGAGATGTTGACGTGCTAGTGTAAAATGCGTCAATTTCGCGACAAAAATGCTGTAAAATACGACATTTTACTTGCCCGGAGGGAAAAAATGAAAAAAACGTGGAAAAACAATTAAAAAAACAAATATATTTTTTGAAAAAAAAAAACGAACACCTAAATCCGCACCCCCAGAATAATCTCAACGCTGCCAAGAAACTGCTGCTTGCGGGCTTTGAGCGGCCACCAAACCGAACGCTCGACTCAGAAAAGGGTTTCATTTTTTGGGTCCACAATTGAAATATTTCAAGGGCTACCCCCTCCCCGAAAAAGAAATACATTGCAATTTTAGAGGTCCCCCACTCCCCCCCTTGGTGCTACTCCAAGATTGTCCCAAACGAGGTGCTACCAAAGGACTGGGACT
>CAUJNA010000796.1:0-40073 GCA_963377175.1 Effrenium voratum | reverse complement strand
CCCCCGCCCCGCCCGCCCCCCGACCGGGTCTTCGCGCAGTTTGTCCGTTTGTCCGGCGGCTTACAATGTTTTGCCACTACCAGACGGGGCTTTTGTGATGAAACACGCCTCAGATGGCGTTTTTTTTCAGAAGGCCAAACCTGGAGCATACGGCTTGTTTGGATCCCCTCCCCCCGAAAAGGTGGAGAGCTGTCGATTACAGCGGCGAACATTGCAGCGAGTCTCCTTCAATTCTGATCACATCGGCGCCAGAGGGCTGCTACGCCTACGTAGGCATGGTCGAAAGCCTCCCATCCCAGATTCTGAACCCCAGTTGCCGATGGCACCTTTTCTCCTTTTGCCTGGGATGAGTTTCCCTTTAGACATCCACCGGAAAAAAAAGGCCCTTGTTTTTCACCCGGCTTCTGAGGAATTTGCAGGAACCCATGTGTCTGTGTGTTGGCACGGTCATTCATGAACTTGGGCATGCACTTGGCATGAATCACGAGCAGTCGCGCCCGGACCGCGACCAGTATGTCACTGTCCACTGGAACAACGTCCGGCCTGGAAAGGAACCCAGGTTACCCAGTGGCAGCTTTCTTTCTGTGAGCATTAAAGCCCCCTTAAATGAGTGTTGCCTTTTCTGCGCAACCTCGAGGGCCCGTGAGCCGGGAGCATCATCACCCTATTTTTCTGTATAATTGTTTAACAGAAGAGGGGTAGGCCCTTTCCCATGTTGTTTCAACCATTGGCAAGAAAGGAAGACAATTTTGAGCAAATAGAAGAAATGGATACCTCCCGGCCATATGACATCTTGTCGGTGATGCACTATGGCCGCAACGCCTTTGCCGTAAATGAGTCGGAGCCAACCATGACGGCCAAACCTGCGGCCTTGAGGCGCGGAATCCACGGAAAGTTGTTGAGTTGCATTTGGCTACTTGGAATGACGGAGATGGCTACCACTGAACAGGGCTCCTCAAAAGGTACATGTTGCAACCAGTTGAAACATGTTGCTTTTTCAACACCACTTATAAGGGAAACCACCACTTATAAGGCAATGTTCAGGTGTAGAATGTAAGGATCGCTGAACAGTTGTGGGCTCCCAACTTTAAAAAATACCGACTGACCCCTGACAGTGGCGGGCGCGCCTCAAGCGCCGAGAAGTTTGACATCGGCAATCGGATCGGGCTTTCTCAGATGGATGCTGATCAGCTGGCCGACCACTACAGGTCGGAGGTGAGCACATGCACAGCCAACAAGCTCGGAGGTTCCACTTGCACAGAAATGGACGCTCAGCGCGCGTTTGGCAATCGTTGTGATCTTTGCGTTTCCCGTTGTTGTTTTAATTACCCCAAAGATCCCAAAAGTTGTTTACCTATTTCCAAGTGAGGAGAAGGATGGCAAGGCTTGGGTGGACCCACACGGTCAAGGCTGTGCTATCTACCTGCAAATGCAAGAGGAGGGTCAAATCGAAAGCTGTGGGAGACCTTTTGCGTCTGGCAGATATTGTTGCGAGTGCGGTGGCGGGCTGCGCCTGCAAGCATGGTCACCCTGACCTGCGGAGCGCTTTCGCGAGAAAGAGTGCGCGCGAAAAAAAAAAAAAAAGGAAAAAAAAGAAGAAAAAAACACGAAAAAGCTCACGAAGGGATCATGGAGAAAGCATCGATGGGTGCGAAACAATGAATTCACCCAAGGGAAGCCAAAACGCGATGTGATTTTTCCAGACCCCTTATATAGCACCCATAATGGAGAGAAGGCCAACAGATTTAGCGATGGAAAAGCAGCTGCCGCTCATTGGAAAATGCCCAAGTTCTTGAAGCCACCTTAGCTGCTCACTGATTCGTAAATTCCGAGAGAGGATCTGCTTTCGCCCAGATTGCGAGGGCAAACGCGTGTATTGCTTTTGTGTTTGTGTGTGCTTCTGTGCTTGTTTGTGTGTGTGATTGTGTGTGTGTGTGTGTTTGTGTTGTGTGTTGCCTGCTTGCGTGCTTCGGCAACGGCTTGTTTGCATGTTATTTTGCTAGCGTGCAGGAGCGCATGGGCGCGCGTTGCGAAAGTATGCTTGGGCGGGGGTCACAAGTGCGTGGAGGCCTGTATGATTGCAGTCTCTTGCAGGAATGCATTCAAACAAAGTGCCCCCCCCTGTGTTTGCTTTTGACGCTGTTAACATGAGGGACATCCATATTCTCACCAATCATCGCCAATCCATTTGAGACACACTGGGTCTGACCTGAAAGGATTGAGATGCTAAGGGACCCAACTGTGGTCGCGGAGAAGGCTTCTCTGACCAGATCCATCCAAGATGTCATCAGATGTATCAGATGGAGAAGGTAGACAGTTACCGATGACCGCCAAAAACCCGCCGCCGCATGACGGAATTGTCAGTTGGCCCAGCTACGAGAGGAACGTGGCTTGGGTAGAGCCAGGGCGAAGAGGACCTTTGTTCAAAAGCAGATTCACAGGAGATGCTAACACGCACAGCGAGATGCTCGACAACACTTTGCTCGAAGATAGAGAAGAAGAGTCAATTACTTCAGGAGTACGCTCAAGAAGTACTTCCTGAAGGGCGCAACCAATTGTACCTCTACAGACTCCTCAGCTTCTTCAACCATCGGCGACACAACGCGGGGTTCTCGTTTTCACATCAAAATTCGAGATCTTGCTCAGGAGAGAGCATGAAACCGTCTGATGCCCGTCATCACGGCACAATCACCCGACTTCCTCGAACCAGCGCAAGACGCAATCAATCGAAGAATCGCTCAGCAACAGCAGGCACCTGCTGCCAGAGCGCCACCCATGCAGCTATTGGTTCCGGATGTCCGGAGGGTCTGAGTCAGTATGTAGCAGGCATGCAGGCAAGACACTGAGACGCGTTCATGACAATGTCATTGCACAATTGTTTACCACCCAGAGTAAGTTGTCAGATCAGCGGAGAGAAAACCTGAAAAGCGCAATGTCCTTGAGGAACATCCAGCTTGAGAATTATAGTCTCGCTTCCTGAGTTCATGAACTTTAAACTTCTGGGGAAGACCATTTTTGTGGTACATATAAAGTTTGGACTTCTTTTGGGCCATCCACTCAGCCAGTGAGTAGTACAAGATGCTGAAAACACAGTATGACGATCTCTTCATCACAATAAGAACATCCATTCAAGATCCATCAATCAGACCTCCAGGAGGCAACCGCAACAACACCTTCTACAAGCAGAAGGAGAAGCAGTTTTTTGGGTTGGGATGATGATGGACATGAAGGATTCATCGCAGCAGAAGATGAGGGGACATTCTGGGTCCTCGAGGAAAAACGACCCGTTGATGCGAAAGGTGTCAGGGCGGAATCTAAGATTTGGAAAAAGGAATGGCAAAGGAAAATCAAGAAGCAACAAGGGTGGTCACCGACGAGATGGCTTCAAACCTTTCAGGAAGCGCTCCGCGGACGGCAGGGCCCATGTGGCCAACGAACAGGACGATCCCTACCACCAGGCATTTGGGGAAAGGTAAAGGCAAGACAGGAAAGAAAAAAAGCAGAACAATTCCAGTATGCTTCCGATGAAAACAAAGGTTCTCCATTCTATGACAATGGTAAAGGAAAAGGTGGAAAGGAAAATGGCAGGATCACTGGATTCTTGACAAGAACAACAAACAGCTCACTCGTTTACATTACGCTTCGGAAGGCGTTGTTTACCATCAGGAGCTAAGCAATGTCATGCTGAAATCCTTGACCAATTGGAGACTACATCCCAAGCAAACAAAACATGGGTTAACCGGTGGAAAGGTAAGACCATCTTCACCTTCGTGGGCAACCCGCTCAAGGACGAAGAAGCAGGTTCATCAGGATCGGCAGC
Organism: Effrenium voratum; assembly: GCA_963377175.1. Lineage (NCBI taxonomy): Eukaryota > Dinophyceae > Suessiales > Symbiodiniaceae > Effrenium > Effrenium voratum. The sequence continues at coordinate 36,253 of CAUJNA010000796.1, read as the reverse complement.
AGACAGGATCATCGACAAGAAGGGTCGGCCAACCACTGAGCCAGATCCTATTGCAGCATCCATTGGTGAGTAAGCAGAGAACATCACATGAACTTCTTCGACCAGTACCACCTGCAGCCAAAACCAGTTGTCGCAGATCAAGCTTTCATGACGGAGACCTGGGAGCATCTCCATCAGTCCCTCGACATTACACCAACTTTTTTGAGTACCAGACACACCATGGCCAAACCGAGCACCTGCTTCACTCAAGAAGGTCACACCGACAACTTGCATAGGCCGCTGCAACCGTCAGGAACCAGACCGTGACCTACGAACTCGCATTCGGAAGACCCTCATCCAACTTGATGTTGGGACACCGACACAGCTGACGACTGATAAGACAAATGACAAATGAAGGAGCTGACAGCACTCCAGGAAGCTCGTCAACCCGAAGGCGTCAGCAGAATCTCCGAATGAGCCCCAAGCCTCTGTAGGTGAAGGACAAGGTATTTTACTGGCACAAAGACAAATCCAAGATTTGTTCCGATGAAAGCAAGGGAGGCATGGCTGAAAGGAAAAGTCATTTCGCTTGAAGGAGCAAGGGTAGGACTCGATCTCGGAACTCGGCTCATCAGGGTCAACATGACTAAGGTTCGGAAGGATGAGACCATTCTTCTTTGCAAACCAAGAATCGGCTTTTGTTGCCTGATGAGAAGGAAGCCTTACGGCAAGAAGGCTCATCAGCCGATTCCAAGAAGCAGGGGTCATCCAGGCCAGCTCCTAAGCCAGCAGCCTCCCGGCAATTGCGTCGACGGGAAGACCTCTACAAAGTCTGCAGCCACGAAGCCAGAAGAGAAAAAGTTTGTGAAAGATTTCACAATTTCATGTTCTCGAGATCGTTCCAGGATGTGCAAGATTCAGCCAGTGCTGCACGCTTACAGGACTGAAGGTCGGCTCTCCTATTCAGAACGTTTCGACGTGATGACATCCAAGGGACGACACATGGTCTTAAGCAGGCGCCCGATGTCATCCTCGTGGCACGGGTGTGGACCATGGTCGAACACGCAGAACATCTAGAGAGACCAACAGGAGGTCTACCAACAGAAGGTCTGGGAGAAGGCGAAAGCGCTGCATCCCAATGGTTGAATTCGTGTCATCGATGGCGCGACACCAATTGAAGGGTCTGGTAGGTGGGGAAACTCCCATTTCTGTGCTTATGGACTGAAAGATCCTGGATCCGAATGAGAAGCCTGAAGCCAACAACCTTGCTTCACTGCTTTCCTCCTGAGGTGATGAAGCCGATCTTCAGAAAATGCAAAGAATTTCACGACCTCAGTGAAACATGAACATCAACCACTTGAAGGCAACGCGGGCCCACAACATTGCGAAGCGATGCGGCTGCCCATGAAAAGAAAGGACCTTGTCAGGACCTCCGTCCATGCATGTGCAAAGGCATAGTCCTGAAATCCTGGGGCGCAAGACCAGTCGCATGCTTTGTCCGTGCACCCAGAACCGGGCTAGCGGCACGACAAATGTGAGAGATCCAAACACCTGCGAACCAACATTCGGTGTTTTCAGGTGCTTTTGCGGCAGAGACGACAGCGTGGCAGACCAGCACTACACAACAACTGCACGCGATTGCCTGGCATGCGCCGGAAACTTCACGCGGAGCGGCGATTTCGACAAGACACAATTCGGACCGAACCGTGAGATCATCACAATCACGATCGAAAAGACCAATAAATTCAACGGCGAGATCCAGACATCCCATGGACAAATTTCATGGACACATATGAACACCATGTCCATCGAGCTGGATTGCCCTTTGCAGCCGTTGGAGTATCCCATATCCACCCACCCCTGAGCTATGGAGCCGTTGAGGAAGCCGTGCGGAAACATATGCTTCTGTTCTGGAACATCGGTGCGATGCAATCACCAGAGAAGGAAACAAATCCGTCAACATGTCCAGCAAGTTCCAGCTGCCACGCCGGACTCATGAGACTATGGAACAACCGACCGATTGGACTTCTCCATGGACACATCAGCAAACATCCAGAACATCATCCGACATGTCCTTTATACTAAGAGAGGATTGGATTTTCGTTTGTGGCTGGAGAAAGATCAAGGATCAGCAAGATTACCTCATGGCAGAGTCATGCAGCATGCCCGAGGAAGACAAAGATCTGTTCGAAAATGGCTGTGGGTTCGTCATTGCCGATTAGCACAGGTGTCCTCTTCAGAGCGCTTCAAGCATGTAGCTCATGAATGCAGAATGCGACCTGGACTGGCCCGCACCCTTGATGGTTTACATCCGAAGTTGTCAGAAGCCAAGAAGAGGAGGATTCAGCAGAACTTTTCGAGGAAAAAGGACTGCTACTCTTCCTGGAAGAAGTACAACCAATCCTGGTGCGAGTACTCGGCATGCGAGAACAGCTACAGGGGGCACCAGAAGAAATGGTGACCTAACAACGGCGGGCCTCCTTAGGCAGTTGCCAATCGAATTCGAAACTCTGCGCCATCAACGGCCAATCGACATTCTCACAGATCAATTCTCATGACTTCATCATCTACAAGACTATTATGACTGCGACACAACCTCATCGCCTACAAGACTTTTTTCGTCAAGTAAAAGAGTCTATAGTTTCATGCGTCAGATGCAACATGTCAGGGACAACTAGGTACCCCTTTGCGCGAAGTCCCAAGTTTGCGAGTTTGACACCACTTTGCGGCATGGTTGTGCAAACATGTAAATAAGTGACGAAATCAACAAGTCCGTGTCACAAAACAAACAGCTTTCAGCAGCCTGAGCACATATGAATTATGGCTACGGCGCAATAATTCGAATGTTGAAGGCAAAATGTGTGTCTGTTTGTGTTTGCTTTTGACATTGTTGACCTTCATACAACCTACCATGTTGGCTTTGCTATCTTTACAATCGGAGCCATGTGCTTACAGTGAAAAGACCACGCAGCAGTGCATCCCAGGAACCGAGAGATCAATACAGTAACCGGGGACATCCATAGCCATCTGAGATGCGTTGGGTCTGACCTGAAATAGGTCCACGGGCCATTTGAGTTTCCTACCACAGCAGGTTTGAGATCCCCTGCTACCGGACTCATCCCCCCCTCCGAACTGGTTTTTCGCATTTGCAAGCGCAGCCGCACCATGCCAAGCTCACAGCTTGGTTGATAAAGAAATGTACACTTGCCCGTGCCTGAAAAAATGGCGGAACATTCTGTCCAAGGACACGTTAGGGTGCCAGAAGAGGGGTCCCGCCGGCCCTCCGCGTCCAACTATTGTTCAAAATCGCAACTTCCCAGCAAGGAATTTAGATAGTTGTTTTGATTTGCACTTGGTTCAGACTCTGTTTGATATTGGTTCTGTCTCGGTTTAGCATACGTTTAGTATTGGCTTGTTATCCGTTCTAAAGCATGCAATAGGACGATCCAATACAGCTGAAGTTGGGGTTGGCTGAAAACTTGTTTGTTTACAATGGGTTTAGTATTGGCTTTATCTAATTCAGTTCAGCTTTGAGAGATTAGGCCCGGAGGCATATACTTTTTTGAATAGGGGAGGGGTTAATTATTTGATTTGAGAGATCCTTTGACACTTTTGGAAGGAACTGTGTTCTCGCCCTTCGGGCGTGCCGAATGTCCGTTCATCTCCGAGATCCGAAAAAGAGAAAAAACAACTCGCTTGGATTGCCAGCAAGAGGAGAGGGGATATGCCTCACACAACCCGAAAAGAAAGTCCAGATGGAAGGCTGCCTTCTACGACTCAACCTTAAGCACTGCTGAACGCCCCAACAGCCACTTCGGACAATTCCTGGAAAGTCGGGTGATGTTGGCGCGCATTGTCAAACGGAACCCTGTTGCTTCAATCAAAAAGTTGCAAAGAAGATGCAGTCTCCAACGGTTGTTTTTATGCTGGTGTCGCGCGTGCAACTGGCTGATTCTGCATGGGGGGTCAGAAGAAGAATCCTCATTTGTCTATTCGCTTCACGGATGCCACCGTTCAATTGCTGGTGTCATCAGCTTTCCCATGCCGAACTGTGAAAGTTGCTTCGCACTGTTCCGACGCGAAGTCAAACAATCTCGGGCAAAAATATGATTGTCTCCGGATGCACTCGTAAGGGTTATTCGCGGGACGCCAACAAAACGCCCTGATTGGCGGCTGAAAGTAGGTCGACCTGATGCAGCATCACTGGCCGGCAAGCAGAGGTCCTATTCAAGAGCCCACGATTTCTCCCATATTTGCAGTTTTCCTCAAGCAAATCCAGCAGTTGCCTTTTACGGCGTCCGAGGGCGTCGGGATTTGTCGACTTTCCCACTTCAGACAAATTATTCACCCAACTTCAAAACAGCAACCAGTTGCAGGCACAGAAGCACGGCAAAGCTTGCGCATATGCAGGGCCACGCGTGTCCCACTTGTGCGCACGCACAGATCACAAATGTGCATTGAGACACCTGTTTGCACATGTGTGCATGCGTGCACACTGCGACACACACCTATCCCGATTTCGCTGAGCAAACCCCTCTTTAGAAGTAAGAAACCCTATAGCTAAAGCTATTTGGGAAAATGTTGATAAGCAGGATCTCAATTCATCCTTCTCTTATCGTCGTCCCTCATCCGAGGAAAAGGAAGAAGAGATGCCAGCCATTTACATATGGTGAAATATGGTGCACAAAGGAACCGGCAAGTCTTACTGGCAAGCGGCGCTGACAAAGAAAAGGCAGACAATCATGGCGCCATGCCGTTGCATTTTGCTGCTGGGCACGGCCATATGGCAGTCGTACGGCACTTGCTGGATGCCGGTGCTGACAAAGACAAGGCAGACAATGATGGCGCCACATCGTTGCATATTGCAGCAGATCAGGGCCATCAGGCAGTTGTGCAGTGCTTGCTGGATGCCAGTGCTGACAAAGAGAAATCAGACAATGATGGCGCGACGCCGCTGCATAGTGCTGCTTGGCGAGGCCATCTGGCAGTTGTGCAGTGCTTGCTCAATGCCGGTGTTGACAAAGATAAGGCAGACAACAATGGCAGCACACCTTTGCATAGCGCTGCTTGCGAAGGTCATTTGCAAGTTGCGCAGTGTTTGCTGGATGTTGGCGCTGACAAGGAGAAGACAGACAATTATGGCGCCACACCGTTGCATATTGCTGCTTGGCAGGGCCATTTGCCAGTTGTGCAGTGCTTGCTGGAGGCTGGTGCTGACAAAGAGCAAGCAGACAAATATGGCACCACCCTGTGGCATAGTGAGCGGGGCCGTTTCGCAGTTGCGCTGTGCTTGCTGGATGCCGGTGCTGACAAAGATAAAGCATACAACGATGGCGCCACACCGTTGCATATCGCCGCTGGGCGGGGCCATCAGGAGATTGTGCAGTTCTTACTGGCAAGCGGCGCTGACAAAGAAAAGGCAGACAATCATGGCGCCATGCCGTTGCATTTTGCTGCTGGGCACGGCCATATGGCAGTCGTACGGCACTTGCTGGATGCCGGTGCTGACAAAGACAAGGCAGACAATGATGGCGCCACATCGTTGCATATTGCAGCAGATCAGGGCCATCAGGCAGTTGTGCAGTGCTTGCTGGATGCCAGTGCTGACAAAGAGAAATCAGACAATGATGGCGCGACGCCGCTGCATAGTGCTGCTTGGCGAGGCCATCTGGCAGTTGTGCAGTGCTTGCTCAATGCCGGTGTTGACAAAGATAAGGCAGACAACAATGGCAGCACACCTTTGCATAGCGCTGCTTGCGAAGGTCATTTGCAAGTTGCGCAGTGTTTGCTGGATGTTGGCGCTGACAAGGAGAAGACAGACAATTATGGCGCCACACCGTTGCATATTGCTGCTTGGCAGGGCCATTTGCCAGTTGTGCAGTGCTTGCTGGAGGCTGGTGCTGACAAAGAGCAAGCAGACAAATATGGCACCACCCTGTGGCATAGTGAGCGGGGCCGTTTCGCAGTTGCGCTGTGCTTGCTGGATGCCGGTGCTGACAAAGATAAAGCATACAACGATGGCGCCACACCGTTGCATATCGCCGCTGGGCGGGGCCATCAGGAGATTGTGCAGTTCTTACTGGCAAGCGGCGCTGACAAAGAAAAGGCAGACAATGATGGCGCCATGCCGTTGCATTTTGCTGCTGGGCACGGCCATATGGCAGTCGTACGGCACTTGCTGGATGCCGGTGCTGACAAAGGGAAGGCAGACAATTATGGCGCCACACCGTTGCATACTGCTGCTGGGCGGGGCCATCAGGCAGTTGCACAGTGCTTGCTGGATGAGGGCGCTGACAGAGAGAAGGCAACCAACGAGGGCGCCACAGCATTGCATATTGCTGCACAGCAGGGCGACCAGGCAGTAGTGCAGTGCTTGCTGGATGCCGGTGCTGACAAAGAGAAGACAGACAATTATGGCGCCACACCGCTGCATATTGCTGCTTGGCAGGGCCATTTGCCAGTTGCGCAGTGCTTGCTGGATGCTGGTGCTGACAAAGATAAGGCAGACAATTATGCCACACCGTTGCATAGTGAGCGGGGCCGTTTGGCAGTTGCGTTGTGCTCGCTGGATGCCGGTGCTGACAAAGATAAGGCATACAACGATGGCGCCACACCGTTGCATATCGCCGCTGGGCGGGGCCATCAGGAGATTGTGCAGTTCTTACTGGCAAGCGGCGCTGACAAAGAAAAGGCAGACAATGATGGCGCCATGCCGTTGCATTTTGCTGCTGGGCAGGGCCATGTAGCAGTTGTACAGCACTTGCTGGATGCCGGCGCTGACAAAGAGAAGGTAGACAACTATGGCGCCACACCGTTGCATACTGCTGCTGGGTGGGGCCATCAGGCAGTTGTGCAGTGCTTGCTGGACGCCGGTGCTGACAGAGAAGGCGGACAATGATGGCGCATAGCAAGGTGATGTTTGTTGTTTTGTTGCACTGATTGCCACCAGGCTGTGCTTATAAAAGCGAAGCAGACAGCACCTTGGAATCCAGTTTTGCTGCATGAGAAATAGGATAGCTAGGTAGCACTGTGTTTGCTTTGGATCGGACGGAGTTGCTGGGAGTGCTGCTGCTTACGAAAGGCTACATGCTCTTCTTTGTGTTCGGATGGACTTGCATGAATGTAAAGCCATACGAATGGGATTTGCGGTAGTGCCATGCATATGTGTATGGTGGTACGCCATGTGCGGTAGGCATTGTATGCATGTTTTGTATGTGAGTTATGCTACGTGTGTTATGTGCAGTGCAACCGCTGGATCACAATCTGTCAGTTGGCCAGTATCACTCGCATTCTTAGACAGGTATTGTTTGTTGTCATCCCCCAAGCAGGTGTTTGGTACATGCAGAGCTAGTGACACTGAAATTATGAGCAGATTCTTACAAGAGCAGTCATGTCTCTTTTTGTCAGGTTCCTGTGTCGCTAAAAGCAGCCCTTAAGGGGCACACCGCAGTGAATGTGAGATCTCGCAAAATATCTCGCCCACATTCCCAAATCAGCTGAGACAAGATCTTTGCCAGCACTTTCCCATCACTTGGCAGCGCCCATCTTCATTACCTGCTTGTGACATTTGTTGAGCTTTGAGGCTGCAGTGATGCCAAGTTGAAAGCTTGTAGGCGGAGCCAGTCTAGCTGCATCGACAATGTTGGCAATGATCCTCAGGGACCTGCCCCCGAAACCTGGCGATGAAAGATCCAGCTGCGTCGCCGTTGGCAACGATTCTCAGAGACTTGCTCCCGAAACCTGGTGATTAAATGAAGGATTCAAATGGGTGTGCCTTGAAAGGGACGATGGGGACGCCAAAAACTGCGGGTTTTCCTTTGGGCTCCCTTCAAATTACAAGGCAAAACAGAGGCAGAGTTTGGTTGGTTTCTGAATCCAAGGATGAGTGAAGATAATGGGGCATCATCCTTGGGAAGCATGGATCTGGATTGTGGGGAGACATTCACCTTTGACTCGCTTGTTTTGCAGAAGCGGGAGCCAAGCATTTCAGCGGTCGCGGTATCCTGTTAAGAGGCGATGGCCGCAGCTGGGCCCAAGTTGCCTGAGAACTTCCTAGTATTGCAGCATGGCGGTGCTCTTGCATCTCTTGGCCTTCGCTCAAACCCTCGCAGTCCGCGAAATCCGGTTCCACCGTGCGCAGGCCCAACAAAAATACAAGTCCAACACATGGGGGGCGCAAGTCCGACATTTCCGAGCTGTCACATTTTTTCGGGGTCTTTTCAAGGAGAATTGGTCGCAAGGGCCAACTCCTTGTTTCACCCTCCGTTTTTTTTTAATGATGGGACTCCTTTGGGGGGTTTGGGTTAATTGCGACAGTAGCCAGGGCTTTTCCACCTTAGGTTTTTTCAGTCAGTGTCAAGGGTATTTTGCACCCCTCCTTCTGCCAAAAAGCACACAGGCCTCGAACTCCATGGCCTGGGGTTCAACACGTCCCTTCGATTCAATCCTTCGGAGACTGGGCCTGGGATGCCGAAGCATGCTGGGTTTCCGGGGGCCGTTCTCAATTTGAAACCCACGGGGCTCCTCAGAAGATCTCCATTTTGCAACCAGTTGGAACATGTGGCTCTTGCAACACCCACTGATTTTTCGACCTCACGCCGAATTCACCCCAAATGGTGGTCTATGGGGGGAATATTCCCCCAAATACCTTATTTCAGGTGAAATATGATAATTCACCCAGAGAAACGAAGTCGTCAGAATGATTGAATGGGAGTCCCGCCTTACGGATGTCGGGTTTTCTCCCCAACCATGTAACCATGTTCTCATTGCCCTGAACTCTGCTATATAGTGCTTTTCGGTTTGCCTTGGCTTGCTATTTGTTTGCCTTTGGTCTGCTTCTGGCTTGCTTAAGTTTACCTCTGTGCTTTTTGGTTTGCTCTTGAGTTGCTCTTTGGTTTGCCCTTGGTTTGCTTTTGGTTTGCCTTTGGTTGGTGTTTGGGTAGCCTTTTTGTTTACTCTACTTTTGGTTTGCTGCTTTGGTTTGGGTTTGTTTGCTTTTGGTTTGGGTTTTTGGTTTGCTCTGGCTTTGGTTTGCCTTTGGTTCGATGGGCCCAAGCAAGCTGGACCAAGTCAGAGCAACCATCTGCGCCCTTCTAAGCACTGACTGACTCATATGTCCCACGTTCCCACACGGGCTTATGTTACCACGGATTTGGAGCTTCAAAATGGGTTGCCTGAATTCGCTTTGCTGGTACCATTTTGGGGTAGGTGCACCACCCATTTCAGTCTAGTTTAGTGTGGATTGGGATGTTCACTGGGGGTACGATTGGGATTTTGACCCATGGCCAAGCGATACTTCGGGGCTTTTCAAAATAATCAGTCCAGGCCGCGGTCAAAAAAAGAACCTTATTAAGCCCTTATTTAGGGCTTATTTTGGCTCCCTTCCCCTCCCTCCCCCCAGGCCCCCTTTTGATTCCCCTCTCCCTAAAAGGGGTATGTTTCCCCTTGTGGGTTGGAAACCACGCAATTAAAAGGGTTTTAACAATCGGTACGTCCACCCTGAGGTCGTTCCGAGAAACTCGCCAGGACCCGTCTCTGGAGCTAGACCCTGAGACGGCCAGCTCCCACGTGGACGGCATTGCGCAGCTGGTGCCCCCTGGACGTGCCCATTTGGGGGGTCAAACATAGGTAAACCCCAAAACGGGTTGCCCTGGTAAATGGCACCAAAGACTAAAACCTGGGGTTTTTGTTGGTGGCTTAGCTTTGACCCACACCCATTTTGATCAAGTGGTCGGGAGTTCCCGCAAAAGTTGCTTCACATGTTTCGCTTTTGCTGCGACCTAGCTTGGTTATTACTCCTGGGGGATGGGTTCCAACTGCCAGGAGAAGCAATTCGGAAATGTAGGCTCTTCCTTTCTGAGGCTTCTCGTCAATGGAAACAGTCTTGAGGCTTCAACTGGTCGATAACCAGACAGTGGACAAGGAGGCCACCTCGGTGTCAGAAGAAGCTTGTGCGAAGTACCTACTTTGTTACCAGGGTGTTGCTGCTTTTGGCGGCCGGTTTTCCGATTTTCGGCGTTTTTCGACACACAAAGTAAAGAGTAGCGCAAAGAGAAGGAGTAGTGACTAGTTATATGTTACAAGTGCTATCGACCATGGTAAAGTTTAATGTTAATTTTAAGTTACTAGTGCTAGCCCAAAAAAAACGTGGCGAGAGTGAATCCTTGCAAGTTACAAGTGCTTTCAACCATAGCGAAATGAGAATGACAATTTATATACAAACTTGCAAGTGCTATCAAGCATGTAAAACAGATTCAAGCAATATAAATAGAAACACTGATTTGGGTATACATTGCCCTCAACCACATTGGCGCATGCATTCAGCATGCAAGCAGCACCACGTTGCTCATGCAGATAGGGCAGTGACATTTGCTGTTTTTGTTGCATATCAGCACATGCCTTTCACTCGACCCAAGCAGTTGGTTTTGCACACCCGCCTTCTCTGGCTTGCAGTTGCTGTTGGTCAGGAAAAACCTAAAGGGCTTGGAATGGCATGCAGCAAGCAAGCGCGTGCCGAACGGGGGTGCTTAGCAGCGTGGGGCAATCGACACGCGGCACCCAGATCGACAATTGACGGCGCATGGTGGCTCCATCAAACTCGCCGAGAACCTATCAAGCTGTTTGTCGGTCACATGATGTGGTTTGCGCACATGGTTTGCGCACATGGCATGGCTCAGATCTACATCGTAGCTGCATCCAGGGCATCAGGACATGTATCTACTGGAGGGTCATGTTAGGCAGCGCGGCCTGGCTGTAAGACAAATGCCCTCTTCCACCGTGATAAGGCTAGATACTGCGTCCAGGGACCCGGCTTCGTAGAGGCTGGTTTGCTAGGCTCGTATTTGGCGCGGCGTTGGCTCAGTCTGCGATTGGGGCAAGCTTTTGCCAGGCCGGGGCGCTGCTCTGTCAATCATCGCATGTGGCGGGTTGCCAGGGTTGAATCAGAGCCATGTGTTGCTATTGCTCAGGCGCGGCATCACTCAGTAGCACCCATGCTTACTGGCAGCATTGATAGAGGCCTTTGAAATCCCAGCCTGCTCTGTACTGCCTCACATTGGCAGAAGCATTGCAGAGCAATTGCTGATCAGCTCTACCCCGTTGGCATGAGTCGAATGATGGCACTCAAATGAGAATAATAAGTTGTTCTGGCACACATTGCGCGGACCATCCAGCCAATGCCGCTGCCAACAACAATCGCTCAAGCCACCGCCGCCAAGGGCCAGCTTCACCACAATACGCCAGCTTTCCCGGCTGAGCTTTTGGAGCTGTAGCCCAAGACAAAGAACGACAATCAGCCGCAAGAGGCGGGACCTCCTCCAAACAGAACCAAGAAGAGTGACCGTTACAGGGCTGCCACCAGATTACGCACAGTCCAAATGCAGAATTTAGTTGCGCTGCCTTGGAGTTGGCTGTCGCAACGGATGTATCTGGCGCAGAGACCTCCTGACGCCTGAGGTTACTATGGCCAACTTGTGCACTTTCGTGTTTGCAGGTCTGTCAAGTTTGAAGAAGCGCAGGAGATCTTTGCACCGCACCCCTGGTATCCGCCAATGTGATACTGAGTTCAAAACATTGGCGGTGTGTAATTCGAGAGATGAATTTACGAACAGCTACGCACTCGCAATCGTGGGAAACATTTGGCCAAGATATTCACAGACACATTGATGAGGAGCTCGCCCTGGGCATAGGAGTGGCTGTTGCGAGCTGCAAGTTCTTTCTGCTGCCAACTTGACATTAGAGTCTTTGGGGCATGTGTTTGTCTCTGTTGCTGTTTGTCAAAGTCACCTGCTTAGGTCGACGCACTAGCTAAGGCTGTCAAACATTACTATTGATAGCCTGGAGCCCGTTGAGTTGCGACGCATGCTCCGGGCCTACAAAGGACGCACCACCTTTTCTTGCAACGTGGAGCGCTTGACAGCTCCCTACCTGACCACGAGCTTGTGGCAGTGTCCCAGGTGCTGCGCAGTGATTGGTCCATGGCCAGAACGTCTTGGCTCTGTTTTGGTGAGTGGCGTTTGTGCCATCCGCCGCACCATCAGCACAGGTCACGCAATCAAGATTTACGGCGATCGCACCCATTGCAACGAACCCCATGCTTTGGCTGTCATTGGATGCAGCTATCCAAGTCGCCTTGACATCTGTACGTAGGCTTACAAGGTGCTTGAACTACGCTGACCATGAGGCCTCTGTCCAAAGGACTCGGCCCTTCTTGTGTCGCAGAACGATGCCGTCGAGTGAGCAAGAGCCACCCACAGTTTTCACAGGCGTTGGCCCGCCTTGCAACCAGGACGGTTTGCGGGATACAGGCTCCACCAGACTTGCAGGGCTTGGCTGCCAGGCGCAACAGCGTACTAATGTTGGATGTCGAAGGGATTGTCCCCGAATGGGTGGGCATGGTTGGCAAACCGGTGCGACACAAACACACTGAAGCCGACCGTGCCAAACACCATGCTATGCTGGGCTCCCAGCATGATGGCTTGACAGATGAAGGCTTTGTGAAGCGCACATTGGCTGCTCACCAGCCAGGAGGTAGATGGCAATCCAAATTTAAGTCTATTCGCAACGAGCGCACGAAGGTGTGAGTGAGTTGGGGGTAAAAGCACTCCAGTGGCATTCGCGTGGTTCATTGTTTGCTTTCAAATAAGGCTGTAACATTGAGTGGCGCATTGACTGACAGAGTACTAAGTATGATAGTGATTACTTTCTGTAAGTTGCAAGGCCAATCAAACATAGTAAGGTATGAATATGACAGGTTCTAAGCCACGAGTGCACCCAAACACCTTGCATTTGTAATGAAGTATTGAGTTACAAGTGCTAAACACATAGTAAAATACGAATGACAAATTAGAAAGTTGAAAGCGCAATCTATCGTTTAAGAATTAAACAACATTAGCATTGTGAGTAGAAGCTTGCTTCACCCTTCTTATGTGTTGTGTTTTGCGGACGGTTTTTCCACGCGTCACATTTACCAGGTAACCGCTGTTCCTGAAAAGATGTCAAAGGCAGCTTTCTGCAAAGATTTCAGAAACTCGTACAACATTCACAATCCTAAAGTGACACAGTGTTGAGCAAGTTTGACTGTTGTCTATGTTGCGCTGCTTTTTCGCGAGGATTTCGAAAGCCTGGGGTGGCCTTGAAAGTGCTTTGTGTTTCCTCCATTCAGGTCTACGAGTATGACATCGCCAGATCCGGTCAGATATGCGCATGTTGGAGTTTCAGCGATCCAGATTCGTGTAGGTCTGGTTCGGATCCGGGGTCACGCCAGTTCGGTCAGATACGTTTGTACGGGGCCGTGCCAGCTCCGGTCAGAGGTTTGAGTGCCTGTGGGGCCATGCCAGGTCCTGTCAGAAACGCGCACAATTTGTGAGGGGCACAGCGGCAAACCAGCACGGAAAGAAACGCCGGCGTGAACCTTAGTGGGGGGATATTTGCGTGCGGCGGGGGGAGAGGGGCGGAGAGGGAACCCTCTTCTAGAAGCCTTGCTTCTCTGCCCCTTTTTCATTTTGCAAAGATGTCTGGGAAGCTGGCAAGTAAGGATGTGGCCAAGGGCAACTTGTCTCAAGATGCCGCCAAGATCATTGACTTGACGCGAGCCCTGGCAGGCTCGTGGGTCTACGTTGCTGGCTCTCAGCAGGGAATGAGGGAATGCCCGCAAAGAGCCACTGGCGGGAGCTCCATCCCAAAACCCTTGCGACCCGCTGCGAACCAGCAGTGAGTAGCTTGGACGTGACTGCTGTAGCGGGCATTGCTGCTCCTTGAAAAAGCAACGAATTGCAAAGTTCCCGACCAGACACTTTAGTAAGATCAGGGCCGCTGAGGCCCTTCGTGAAGAGCAAGGTACGTCTGAAAAGCCCTCCGCATTCCACTCATTCTACACGGGCTTCAGGGCGACCCTGAGGAACAATCACTTTATGGACTTTCAACGGGCGCTTGAGGGTTTCTAGGGCATTGCGCTGACTCACAAAAAGTGGTTCACCATTCACCGTAGATGGGACTCACTGGCAGGCAAGCTTACCCCAGAGGCTGCGGCAGAGGCCGGTGTCGAGCTCACTGAATCTGACATTGCCCCTTGGCTGAGAACCAGGCCTTCGTGTTGGAACCCCACAAAATCGGCAGTGGTTCTTGGACTCGGGAAAAAAACTCCACTCAGCAGAAAAGGCGCTTGCTTGACTCCGTTTCCCTTTGGCTTTCTATCATGGCATTGACCATGATTCATGAAGGCTGCGAACTTGGAAAGGACTTCTCACTATGGCAGGCGCCACTGAAGTGTGGTGGTTCATTCACGCGTAGCATTCAATTTTTGGACACCGCATGTTCATTCCATCCTCTGACATTGGAAGTCGGTAGCTGCTTAGCTGATTGCTTCCGCCTCACAAACAAGACTTTGAAGGTAGACTCAGCATGGGGTTCAGGTTTTCTTGCAGAAAATTGGCACTCCAGATTTTGGCACCTGGATGCCAGAGGTCGAAATCATGCACCTCACGGACAAGAATGGGCACCTGGTGAACCTCGAAGAGACCAAACAAGGCGCCTTTCAAGGCGCGGGTCCAAAAGGGGCTGAAAAGGAGCTTCCAAGCAGGTTTCAGGAGACCAAGAAGCAAGATTGCTCAAAGAAAAGTGTGACACGCCTGAGGTTCCGATCGTTTTGGCAGCCTTCGAAGTGTCAGACTGGTTGTTCAAAGGGCCGGCCTCATGCACCTTGCCGGGCTTGATTTGTGCTTAAATACCCTGCACTGGTCAGGACATACACGAAATGCGGAACATCCCGTTGAATAAGTATGGTCCAACAAATGGTATGCGCAGGGAGTCCGGGCATAGTTTCATCCGGGTGTGTATCAAAATAGGGGTACCGCCAAAATGGTGGTTACCTGTTGGTTTCCTTAAAACCAAGCTGAAAAAATGGGTAGCCGTAAACACCGTCAAAACCACACATCCAAGTTCTAGCCTTGCTTCCTGGGCCACCAGGCCAGCTCTCAAATCCATCGCGGTCAGAAGGTCAACGTCTGCAAGTTCCCAAGTCGGCTTTTGTGTTTGATCGGCATTGGTGTGTCTACAGATGCGATTGGGGCCCCCTTTTAGAAAGGAAACTTGGTTTCCTATGTTTAGAAACACCTTTTCTTGTTAAACTGCCCCGGACCCCCAGGCGTTCGGTTTGGCTCATGATCCAAGATTCCGCAGACAGCTTCTCCTTGTCAAAAAACCTTGAAGATGTGTGTCCTGAGATTCTTGATTCCAAAGGAAGAACGTTAGAGTCTGTGGAACATGCTACACCTTTCTGGGGAAACATGATGACAAGGTAGGTTGGATTTGATCATTGCATTCTGCGCTCGGCTCTGTAGAAGCCAGCTGATGTTCAGGTGTTTGTTACGCGCAGAAAGAACGGGGGGAAGCTCAAAATGGGCGTTACATCTATCCTGAAAAATCAAAAAAGGGAATGTACAACACATATGACATAATATACATATATATATATATATATTCACACCTACTGCCGTCCACGTCCATCCATGCCAACCCCTCCAAGGAGAAGCTGTCCCCTTGAGGATGGCTGCAAGGTTCCTTTTCACAAGGCTCCTTTGTAGTCTAACTCTGCCCACAGCCATCGCGACTGTCCCTGTTTTTTTGCTGCTCAAAGTTCACTGTTTTGCTTGCCACAAGGCAAAAGGTTGTATATTTCCCGTTGCCACGACCGCAAACCTCCAAGGCTCCAAGTCCCAACGAAATCTGCTCCAAAGTCGCGCTGCAAAGCTGACATTTAAGCAAGCCGTGCGCTGCACAAAAAAGTCAATCACCGAGCCCGACGGTGCTTGCTGCGCGAGCACCTGCAAAAACAAGCAAGGCTTTTAGGCAAACTTAGTCAGCGCATCAAGGCAAGAGACTCGAGGACAGCCATTGAGTATGTCATAGTGGCCGGACTCGAAAAAGAAAAGTTTCTGCGCCCAAGAACAAATCAAATGAATCCCGCCCCCCCAAATGCTCCCCCCAGTCAGTGAAGCTCAAGGCTGACGGCAAGCGCCAGGCTGCACACATATAATTGTCCTGTCTATGTGTTTACTTATGCATATGTTGTGTCTGTCATTTGGGGCCTTCCAGTTTCATGCAGTGGTTCCCCCCTTTGTTTTCTGACCCCAGGTTTCCTCTCAAATCGCCCGCTCAAAAATTCAGGCGCGTCCCGCTGGTTGCACGTAAAGCTTTTCAGGCCCTTTCCACATGCTCCGGCTGACTCCTCGGGCCAACAGTCCTAGAATCGCCTAACAGTGCATAATCTTCCCCCCTAACAATTGTTGGGGGGGAGTACCCCAGTGAAGTTTCATTTTTTGTTGCACTTTTGAGGGGGGGGCTGTGAAACACGGAGGGCCCAAAATAGAAATGTTCGAAGGGGGGGGACTCCGACCAAAACGATTCTCCCGCTTGCGCCTGGGAGGACATTAATGGCCCTGGGGCCATCCAAAAAACTGGTGCCTCTAGAGCTCGAACACCACCAGAGTAAGGAGGGGTATTTATTTTAAGTGGTTTTTCGTTTTTTTGTTTAACCTCTTTTCTTTTTTTTCGCTTTGGGCTGTTTGGCTTCTTGGCTTTTGGGCTTCTGGGCTTCTTGGCTTCTTGGCTTCTCGACTTCTGGGCTTTTCGGCTTTTGTTGCTTTTGGTGGCTTTTTGGCTTTGGCTTTTCGCTCTGCATTCCCAGTTCCTCTTCGGCAGGTGGCTTTTTGGCTTTTGCGTGTATGCGGCTTTTGGCGGCTTTGGCTTTTCGCATGCTCTGCTTTCACAGTTCCTCTCTGGGCTTTTTGGGTTTTGCATCCTTTCATAGGTTTTTGGATTTGGCTTCCTGCATCATCAGCATCACCAGTTCCTCCCTATAAAGCCCCCCCCCCCCCCCAACCGACCCGCTACTGTTTAGATTGCTTGCAAAGTAATTGCACCCCTATTCAAATCAACACTTCTTCAAACATCATGGGGGGGCTGCCGCCCCCCCCCCCCCAACCCCCCCGCTACTTTTTAGATTTCTTGCAGAGATTGAATTGCACCCTATTTGAATCATCACTTTTTCTAGCCTCCAATTTCGCGAGAAAATGCTGCGAAATACGATATTTTAAGTAATCTGTGTAATCCATGTATGTCTGTATGTATGCACTTCTTCGAACATCATAGGGGGAAGCCACCCCTGCCAACTCCGCCGCTGCTTTTAAATTCTATCGCACCCTTTCTTGAATCATTGCACCCCTACTTAAATCATCACTTCTTCCGACATCATGGGGGGGCTGCCGCCCCCCCCCCCCCAACCCCCCCGCTACGTTTTAGATGTTCTGCGGAGATTTAATTGCACCCCTAGTCGGCCTAGTCGAATCATCAATTGTTCGAACATCATGGGGGGGGCTGCCCCCCCACCCCCCTGCTTTTTAAACTGTTTGCAGAGATTGAGTTGCACCCCTATTCGAATCATCTTCTGCGAACATCATGGTGGGGGCTGCCGCTACGTTTTGGTTTTTTTACAGGGACTCAAATGCCCTCCTAATTGAATCATCATCTTTTTGACCCCGTCAACTTTTTCTATTTTGTTACCCACGATTTGTTGGTGACGCTAGGGATGTTGGTCGGACATGCGGGGGATGATGAAAACGATGCTGGAGATGTTGACGTGCTAGTGTAAAATGCGTCAATTTCGCGACAAAAATGCTGTAAAATACGACATTTTACTTGCCCGGAGGGAAACATGAAAAAAAAAAACGTGGAAAAACAATTAAAAAAAACAAATATATTTTTTGAAAAAAAACAACGAAAACCTAAATCCGCACCCCCAGAATAATCACAACGCTGCCAAGAAACTGCTGCTTGCGGGCTTTGAGCGGCCACCAAACCGAACGCTCGACTCAGAAAAGGGTTGCATTTTTTGGGTCCACAATTGAAATATTTCAAGGGCTACCCCCTCCCCGAAAAAGAAATACATTGCAATCTTAGAGGTCCCCCATTCCCCCCCTTGGTGCTACTCCAAGATTGTCCCAAACGAGGTGCTACCAAAGGACTGGGACTGCTTGTGCAAGAGTGCCCACATGACTAGCATGTGGCAGCTTCGGACTTGTTGCAGCCACGAATAAAGAGACAAATGGTACTTGCGGGCCTGGAGCGGGGGCCCCTTCAAAAACAGTTCCCATCGCGGGGATGCGGGGGGTTCCGGGAACCATGAGGTGACATGATGCCAGAGAACCAAGATCAGCTACGTTCCTTCATCGAGCTGGCGGGCTCTGCTCGGCCTGGCGCAGGGAAGCCTTGGTCTGGAGGCGTAGCTGTTGGGCTTGGGGAACCAACAGGAAGACTTTGGGGAGAGGTCCTTTGGAGGGTGTGCATGTATGGTGAAGACTTTATTGTCTTCTTTGCAACCGCCTTCAGCCTGCAGTTTTGGGCCAGGATGTATTTCTGAAGGATGTGGAAGTCCTTGTCCAGCTGCACCTTTGGTGGTGTGTGGTGCTGCTGACTCCTGATTCGTTGGTGGTGTTGTCTTCACTCTCAACCGTGCGCGTGGGTTGTACCGAATTACTTGTGGTGTGACCTTCTGTGGTGCGCTCTTTGGCTGTGTCTTGGTTGTGAGCTGTTGCTGTAGTGTCTCTGGCAATGTTGTGCCTTTTTGGATCCTGAATGCTGTTTTCTCCTTTCCGCATCTGTTGTTGTGCTCTGTTTGGAACACCCATTGTTTGATACTTGTCCTCAAACGTGTTCGCTGTGCTATCCTTCAATCTGATGGTTTGTAGTCCTGCAGTTGCTGTGTTGGGGCTGGACACTGTGTTCTTACTGGCGCGAAGAGTGTCTTCCTGTACTGCCTGTGTACTCCTCCTGCATATCGTCGGCGCTATCATGCCAATTTGCCTTTGCTGTGTGCTGTGTACCTGTAGCTTTGTTCCTTTTGGGAGTGCTGATACTTCTGCTTGTAGGCCGTCTCTGTTCTCCAGTGTGCCGTTGAATCCTTTGCTGTGTTGTAGTCTTGGATTGTCTGTCAGCCAGTGTAAGTTGGAAGCCTTGTTCCACCAGCCTTATAGCTGTTTAGCATCACAGACGTCAAGGTATGACAATCCGTTGTCCGTTGTGATTTGTCATGCAAACCCATGTGTGCCCAAAGAGCCAGATGTGTTGGTTGGTCACTGTTCTCAGTTGTGGTCCTGATCCATGTTCAAGTTGCTGTCGTGGAAGTTGTGTTGCAAACCAGAGCCTCACCGGTGTCAATCATAAGACTGACCCATTTGTTGTCTTCTGTGAGTTGATGTGCAGTGGCAATCAGGGCAATTGTTGCTTCTTGCAATGCTGATGAATCTGCTGGTTGTGGTAGCGCTAGTTGTTGTACCTGTGTTTGATCCTGGTGGAATTGCTGTTATAGTGTCCCTGACTGTACCAGTATTTGTTTGGTCGTTGGTGTCGAAGTTGCCAGTGTAGCAAACAGTTGTTGCATGTTTTCCTTTTGCTCCTTTTCCTCCCTATTGGTTGTTGTAGCATCATTTGTCTTTTCCTTTCTTGCTGTATCTTTTTCCTTTGCTGAATCCTTGTTGTCCTTTGAAGGATTTCCTTGTCCAACCGGTTGTTGAGTGTATTGCTTTCGGTGCTGGTCCTTGGTTGTTGCTGCTTGATGTGATTGCTTGTCCTGTTGAATGATGATGCTGCTTTGTAGTACTCTATCACCAGAGATCTTGTGGTGTTGTCTTGTTCGTACTTAGAGAATTGGAACTCCCATGTTATGAAGCTCTCTTCGAACTTCTGTTCATCAAGTTGTGGTTTTACGGCCTTGTATGGTAACCAATGCTTCTTGTACCAAGAGGTATGGAGTACCTTGCATGTACCAGCCGCCATGCCTCGAAACCGTTGCCTTGCATGTTTTGTCTGCATACTGTGCTCCCATGTGCTCACTAAGATGTAGTGTAGGTTGTTGCTTGGTTGTATCCATTGCTCTGCCACGGTTTGTGAAGGTGCTGCATTCACAAGTTGGTCATTTGGAACTTGTCCTTGCGATTGCCAAGACATGCTGTCATCTTGTGCTTCCATTCTTCGAAGGTGTTGCATTCTCCTGTGAATCATGGTGGTGATATCTTGTACTTGTGGATTCCTTCCAGCTGCTGCTGTTCATCCTTGTTGTTCTTGTTGTTGGACTGCCATTCCTTATGTGGTGGTGTGTGTGTTTGGGAAAAGCCGCCAGGATGTTTTCCAGGTGACTGTACCCACTGCCGCTCCGCTACCATGTTAAACTTGGAGCAACTGTAAAACAGCGCAAACCTGTGTGTGTGTGTGTGTCAAACCGCCGGCAGCGTAGCACTCCCTTTGTACAGGCGCGATGCTGGGCCTTGATCATATGTAGCAAGTACCGCATGTACTGCAAGCTGTACACGGGTTGTTGTATACCAACACTTTTTTTGAGGGCACCTTTTTTGTTAGCGGGAAACCCAAAGCCGAGTTCGAAAGATGCATCCATATCTACGTGCAGATTCCCGGAGCCTGTTTGGGGTAGGTGTGGTGAAGTACTGCTTCCACCCCAACGCCACTGAGTCGGTGAAAGCCAGCGTGAGCTTGGCGATCCAGCAGTACCGCAAAGCGGTCCCTTGCATCAGGCGCGGGACCTGCCAGCCATGTTCCCTTTGAACCAACCTGATAATCACAGCAACACAGCGTAGCACGGCGCAGCGCAACGCAAAACAACCCACCACGCAATAGGAAAGAACGGAAAGCAGCACCACACACACACCACGCCACACCACACCACACCCACACACAATCTTTTCACGAGGAAGATTCTCGAAACCACCAAGCCAAACGTGCAAATGATTGCGCTGGGAAGTAATGAGCAAAACAACAAACCGAACATCACTGGCCATCCAAGCAACAAGTTTTGAAGAAGGGTCCCAGCAGGCCAGGATCATATCAAAGCCACTGCCAGAGCTTTTGTATTCGGCGACTACTGCCCCCTTGCTGCCACTTGCAGCGTACAAAGTTTGTCAAAAAAACATGAGAACACGTGTTTGTTCCAGCGCGGTTCAACCACACACACACACACACACAGAGACACACAGACACACAGACACACAGACACACAGACACACAGACACACAGACACACAGACACACAGACACACAGACACACAGACACACAGACACACAGACACACACAACACACACACACACACACACCACACACACACACACACACACACCACCCACACACACACACCCACACACACACCCACACACACACACCCACACACACAACCACAACCCACACCATCAACACACCCACACCACCCCACCACACCCCCACACCCCCACAACCCCACACCCACACCCCACAACCCCCAACCCCCACCCCCGAAAAAATAGTAAAAGGAGAATTCAAAGAATTATTCTTTCTACTATTTTTTCCAACAGCAACACAACAAACAGAAAACAAAATCCAGAACAACAAGCAAACAAAATAAATAATCACAACCACAACAAAAATATTTAATCACAGCATGCAACATTAAATAATTCAATCAAGCATACCAACAAAACAGCAACACTCTAAATCATCAAAGAACCCAAACTCAAAAACACACATCAACAAAAAACAAAGCAACATACAAACAAAAAATATCATAAGAGTATCAAACAAAACAAAAACAAACAGCCAAAGCACGAAAAAATCAAAAGAGCATACCAAGTCTAAACAACGCACTTTGAAAGAGATAAGCAAATTAGGAAAATATAATAATTCAATCTTTACAAACGATAAATATATTACAATTATAACATATACTATTTTACATGTGATAATCATAGTATGAGTTCAACTTTATTCTAATTCATTATAAAATTCTTCTTTAATTCGTTTCACTATTTTATCAACTGTTTTTTCATTATAAATATTATTTCCTATTTCCCTTTTAAACCAGCCCATTACTTCAATTGCATGTATTACTGTATAACTAAGTTCATCTACATCATACTCACAACTTAAGAAATCAAAGTCATTATCGTTTAATGCTTCGTAGTTTAAACGTTTAATGCTAAAAGACATATTGTATAATCTTTTTACCAAGCTGTAGTACTTCACAATAAAATCATTAGTATTTCCTTCATCATCGCCCTTATAAAATAAATTATAAAACTCTTCTTCAGTCAAGAACTTATTCATTTCAATAAAAACAAATATTTCTAAATCATCATCAAGAGTTTCAGCATTTCTATTATCAATATCCTCGTTATTCATATCATCAATTTTGTTTAAAATTTTATTACAATTATCACATATCATACATTGACAAATATTACTACTAACACCATCTATAAAACCCTGTTGAATTGTTAACTTTAGCATCTCACAGTCTTTACATTTGTAATTCTTAAACTTTTGTTTCAATATATTTTTAACATCAATATCTTCATGGACAGTATCACTAAATTCACTATACACACTTTCTATATCACTATATTCACTATATTCACTTTCTGTATCACTCATTTCTATCTTAATATATTAAGTCAATATTTCTTTAAGTCGTTTTCAAACATTTTATTTTATAATGGCCGTAAGCAAGTGAGTTTATACTATCTATCCAATATTTTTTGTTTTCATAACTACTAAGAGCAATTTTTTTAGTTGTTATACTAAAAATTCTGTGGTTTTTACTTCTAATACTATTAAATGACTTATGTATAACCTCATTAGTTTTTAAAACCGTCTCAAACTCTTCATATTTCATTTGACGTCTTACTGTGCCTTTTGCTATGCCCTTACATTTCTTATATTTTTTATCATCACCATAAACTGAGTAAGCATAGCATTTAGGACGAAGAGCTATAAACCCTGTTATTATTTTACTTTTTAATTCATCCTTAAATTTACCTAATACTTTCTTGTTATTATCATCATAACATTTATGTTCCTTAGGATAATCTGAAAAATCTAATTCTTTTTTAATTGTATTCAGGTCTTCATAAATGTCATTGGTTTTAGTATGAAATACAAAACTATCAGTATCAGTATATACCATTTTAATATTATCTCCATATTTAGGCTTCATAACGTCATAATAAAATTTATACATGTGTTGCTTACTCAAATCTAAAATACTCATCCCAATAAATATAGGTTTGTCTAGTTTCAACTTTGTTTTTTGCTTTTCAACTCCAACCAAATTTTCATTAATGATATGACTATGTTTGAAGTTAGGATTACTTACACACTTCATATATCTAGTTTCATCACTCACAACTTCAAAGTCTAAATGTTTTCGCTTATCCTCCATTGTTTTTCCAAATATGGCATTGTTCATCAATTTGTAAACATCTTTCTCAAAATCATTTCTAGCATTCTTCCTCTTCTCAGTGTTAAACTCAATGTAAGGTTTTAAAACTTCTTTTTGTTCAAATTTAATTGCTCTATGAATTTTCTTAAGTTTTAACCCCTGCTTCAAATAAAATTGTAAGGTTCTTATATGGATTACATATTTTTCTTTATCATTTAAATTCAATACTAATTTATTTGTTTTCTCATCCATAGGTTTTTTATGATTTAAAAATTCATAAATTTCAATTTGTTTATCTGACAGCATGTTGGCTTTAACATTCATAACCTCAGGTGCCATTGGATAGTCATTGTGTAAATCGTGTAATTCTTTAGGATATTCTAAATCCACTTCTAGAATATATCCAATATTATTATTCTTATAATTAATAATGTCTTCTTCTTTTAATGTATCATCCCATTTTAGATTTTTATATGGCAGTTTTTGTATCATGCTTAACCCGTACAAATTATTAGCATCAAAATAGTTAATATAACTACTTTCTTTATTTTTATCATATTCTTCTCCCATGTATTTATTATTTGCTTCAACTTTTTTAGTAGAAACCATACACATCCCGCCTCTAAGTCCCGCTTCTATCATTTCATACATTTCTTGGTCATATATTAAATCAATCTCTACACCAGTCATTTTAAGCATAGCATCAAAAGCAAAGTTAGGCAATGCATAATAATAAGCAGGGTCCAATCCATAATATTTCATACATACATCTCTAAAATTTTCAAAAATGTCAGTCAATAATAATACATCAGTTTTCAAATATAAATCATGGTATTCACCCATATTCTTAATGTCGAAATGCTTCCATATAATTTTTGCCCTTTCATAGTCGTTAACACTTATACCTTCTTCACTCAACTGACTATAAAAATCATCCTTACTCGGTAATTGCTCATCATCAAATTTATCAAATGAATTCATGTAGTCATAAGGATAAACGCCTTTATCAGTTAATAAATCTAGACATTTCTCACTCTTAATCAAATCATTTTTACTACTGAACCTAAAATTATCTTTCCAGTTTTCACGCAATAACCATTTACTTTTATCTTCTTCATCTGTATTGTCATACTTACTCATTGAAACTAACTTATCTAATGAAGCAGTTAAAAACCCAAAAGTGTCTTTAACACTCAAACTTTCAAAACTGATATTAATAAATTTTTCACTGTTCTGAGCGATGACACCTATTTTATTGTTGTTACTTAATTTATCAGCATTTTGAATAATTAAATGACCGTCATAATTTTTCATGTTATGAAAGAATACTGGAATTTTAAAATATCTATTACAAAAATTAAGATTGCAAACATTATGAGCACAACCTCTATACTTACCTGTAAAATGACAATGGTCTCTAACTTTTCTATATTTCTCTTCTTCCTTGGCATTCTTATAGTTCATTCTAAACTTATCCCCACAAATAAAGCAGTTTTTAGCATTTTTAAAATCTTCTTTGTCTTCATCAGTCATGTCTATTTTTTCGTTTTCTCCCATCTTCTCCTTTACTTCTGCCCTAATCTCATTAAGTTTTTGACAAAACACATCAACAGCATCTTTACCACGATACATAAATTCATAATTTGTATTATCAACAGCATTAACCATATTAAGCATAAAACCACATGGTTTATGCTCTTGATAAGAAAAAGTGTTTTTATCTTCATCTTCATCAGGTTTTTTCAGTTCCTCTGTCAAACATTCAAAATCAGCATATACAACAAAAGGACATCTTAACTTTTTGAAGTGATGCTTAAAACTAACTTTCTCATAAGGCTTAGGCATTACTATCTGCTGTCCATCAACTTCCATACATCCACTATCATAATGTTTATTTAATAATTCTTCATTTCTAAATCCATGATTACAATATTTACAAAAATAGGACTTACCATTATGATTACTTTTTTGATTATTAATAAGTCTGCTCAAACTTTTTATATACACATAATGACTGCAATCCTCATCATCAACTCTTAACAAATCAAAATGAAAAGAAGCATCTTTATTTTTCAATTTTCTACTAATAACAATTTGTTCATTATCATCAATTTCATAAACATTAATGGATATTGATTTATTATTTTCTTCAAATATATCTATATCATTATTATTAGCAGGAAAACTCACACCATCAAAAATCAAATCACTTTCTATCTTCTTGTAATGAAACATCTTTTCAGGGTGTGCTTTATCACAAATTTTACAATATCCACACTCAATAGAATATTTAAAACACTTGTCATCTTGATTTTTAATATTGATACATGCCTTTTTCTTTTTAATCCATTCTGGAAGTTCAATATATTTGCCAGCTCTAGTCGGATTATATTTATTATACATGATATGAATATTATTAATATTGCTAATTATTAATCCTGACTGATACAAAGCCATATCTAAAATTCTTGTTTCAACATCAGGTCTCATTCTTTTCAAAGCATTCCTTAAATCCTCTTCATTTACAATAGTGTACGACCTTGTCCTAACTGTTACGTTTCTCTCCTCATCAAATAAGTTCATAACTTTCATATTTATTGTAGCATTAAGTTTCATTCCTCTATTCTCTTTCAAGTATTCATTAAGTTTGTCAAATTGATAATTAAAATAAGTCAATCCGTTCAACTCTTTTAAATGAATGTTTGAAATTGTGTAGGCGTTAGCATATGCTCTAAAGGCGCTTCTTTCTTCTGTTATTACTGCTTTTTTCTTAATAGCATGTTTTAAAACCGTTCTTGCTCCTACTCTTTCTCTGATTTGATTTGCTTTGTAGTCATTAGTTTTCTTTACTGCTTCAAGTCTCTTACTCAATCTATTGCTTATTGGTTTTTCTGGATTATATCTATACTGATTGTTTCCTATAATTATGGTTTTAAGTTTTTTACCTTTATTATTTACTTTGTATTCTCCTAAATTTTCTTTAAGAAGATACTTAACTATTTTAGTGTTTTCATCTGGCGGTAAATCTCTATTCATATTATTATCTATATAATTTAATTATGGTTTTTCTCTTTAAGTCTTTTTAAAGTCAAAAAAATTCTAAGAACTAAATAACTAATTATCAGTCTAAATTATTATTTTTAATTTTCAATTTTCAATTAGTAATAATTCATGGCGCAAATAATGCTTTTTCAATCCTTCCAAGACATAGTATGTTTGTAATGTTATATCTTTTTCTATCTTTTCTATTTTGTATTTCCTTTCTGTCCACTTTGGTTTGGTCTCTTTCCTCGATGTATAATTACCTTTTCCTTTTTGGTATATTTTCACTGTGTCTGAAACAGATAATTTAGGATATTTCCTCATATGCTTTTGCTTCAGTGTAAGGTTTGCTTTTACATTTGCTCTGTTGTCATCATCATGCGCTTCATTTGGTTTCATTCCAGTTGATGAGTGAATAGCGCTATTATATTTCTTTAATGTAGGTTTCAACATATCAGTCCATCTACCTTTAGTAAAGTGTATTCTGTCTCCTATTCCTTTTTTCATCGTTCTAATCAATCTCTCCACAATATTGGCATGTGTTAGCGTTGTTTTATGTATTATACCTAAATCATCTAAATATTTCTTTACTTCTGCTTTAAATGCTCCATCATCATCAGAAAAGATTTCCACAGGCTCACCCATAACTTTAAATGCTTCTTTCAAACCTTTCAAAACATTTGGACTGTCTCTTTGAAACATTGGATACACAAAACCTAATTTACTGAAAGCATCTATTACAATCAATGCATAGCGTTCTTCATCTTCTTTCTTAAATATTTTCATATCCATAACATCTATTTGAAATTCTGCTCTGGCATATGGCACTAAGAAACTGTTATAATTCTGATACGGCTTTAATTGCTTGTTAGGTTGCTTCTTCAACCACTTTGCCACTTCTTCTAATGTTACACTTGCTCCTTTCTCTTTTGCTTGATTGTATAAGCTTTGTTTAGAACCATAACCTGTTTCTAAATCATAGTAGATATTGCTCATTATCTCCTCATTACTTAGTTTACTCATATATTGAAATTGGATTATATTAATTAAATTAAAATTAAATTAATATTATCCAATTAGACTTTACTTTTAGTACTCTGGCACTTTCTACTTTTTTCATGTCTTGATTTGTTAGAACTGTTGGCCATTGATTTTCCACAAATATTACATGTATAAGGTTTATTAAGTTTTTCTTGAAAGTATTTTTTATGATAATCCTTTTGATATTGTTTCTCTTTATTTTCTTTTGTTTCTTCGCTATCAGTAGGACTTGGCAACACATCAGCATCTGAACTTTTATAATGTCTTTCAATGTCATCAGCAAAACTACTATTCATAAATAACATATTCATAAAGTCATTATAATCATCTTCATCATGTATTCCTCCTAACAATCTATCTCTTCCATCATCTGAGTGTCTGCTATAGAATGGCATTTATCTTATAGAATAAAGTCGCTATTTCTTTAAGGCATTTTTACAAATTCTGGTATTTTAATTTTTATGTTTTTTTTGTTTTTTTTATTTTTTATTATTTATTATTATTTATGATTATTATTATTATTTTAGATTTTGTTTTTCTTTATTCTTATCTTTATCCTTATCTTCATCTTCACTTTCAGCATCAGTAGGGACAGGAATGTCAGTCAACGGTGCTATTTCATAATTAGCATTTTCTTCTGATGAGGATGAATTAACAGTATGCGTTGAAGAACTATTAACAGTGATAGGTGGAGAACTATTAACGCTAATAGGCGGGGAAGTGTTTAATTCAACTTCCTCACTAACATTTGTATTCAACCAATTCATTATAGCAGTTGCTATATCGTATGATGTTACTAATGAATTCATTGTTAAATTAACTAATAACTCTGAACCTTGAATTGTAGTTAATGTAGTGTGATATGTTAAATGTGCTACTATTTGTCCTATACTAAAACCCGTCCTCAACATAAATTCTATAATCCTCATCAAAATAAATAATTTCTTTCTATATTTATCAATATCATCATCCTTTTTATCATCATCATAATCGTCGTCATCATATAAATCAGGGTCATATGTAAATGCTAATGCTTCTGCTTCAGCCTTGGTTATCAGTTTGCTTTTGAAACTCTTTGAAGAACCGCCTAATATTTTTGTCATATCATCAAAATTATAAGTTTGTGTCGCTTTATCATTTGGTAGGTCTGTTTGTGTTGCCTTGTTTTCTTTGTTAAGCGTTTGTGTTGCCTTGTCTGCCATCATAACTTGAGCGTTCATATATCTTTCTTTATTTTTATAATTCATTAAATCCATTTTATCAAAATCAAAATTATTCAATAACATATATTTTTTGTATTTCTTCAATATAACTGTTGTTTTCATTTTGCTTGTGATTGCTTGTTTAAGCATTTCATCATAAGTAGGACGTTTCCTTAACTCTTGCTTGTGGTTGTTAATCATTTTATACAATTATTGATAAATTATGTAAAATTATCTATTTTTCCTTTGTTGCCTTGCCTTTTCCTTTCATATCTTTCCAATCGTTCAGTCTTTTTCTTAACAATTCATCATTTACTTCTGTTGTCCATTTTCCGCTGTTTATAAGCTTCTCCACCAGTGCAACTAAATAAGTTCTACCGGTTTCTTTTTTACCTTTACCTTTTTTCTTTGTGTTTGAATATTGTTGTTCCTGTTCTTCAGTAAGTCCTGTTCCTCTTAAATGTAATTGAAATAATATGTCTTCTTCTTTTACTGTGCTTCCCTTCCAATGGTTTATATCAGTTGAGTAGTCAATGGTTTCCTTATGTGTTCTTGTTTGTCTTTGTGGGACGGTGGATGAAATGTCAGCACTGTCCCTTGTTTGTTCTCTTCTTTCTTCTTTCCTCGTCATTAATCCTCTTTGTGCCCTTTGTATCCGTTTAGCTGCTTCATCTTCTTTCCTCGTTGTTAATCCTCTTTGTGCCCCTTGAATTCGTTTAACTGCTTCGTCTTGTGTCATAAGCGGTTCCAGCGGTGGTAAATCATCATAGTCGCTTGATTTTGATGATACTACTGACTGCCACTCATCTTTCTCTTCTAACTGTCTTGCTCGTTGTGCTCGTTGGTGTAGGTCTGCTATTTGTTCACTACTAACTCTTTTTGAAATTTGACTGATTTGTCGTTCGTGTTGTTCCTCTGCATCATCCATTGTGGCACTTAGTGTTTGTATTGAACCGTCTCTTAAATCATCCATTTCATCATCCCTTGCCATATCAAAATATTTTGTTTGATTTTCTCCATCTAACATTTTTTTAAAGTGTTGTTGTCTCAAATCTACTGTATTATTATCATAAACTGTTCCTAGTGGACTATCACGAAAATAATAAGCGTTTCTGTCTATTACATCTCTTATATTCTTATTTTTAAATTCTTCCTTTGTAATTTCCTTTATCAGTTCATTATAAGACGGTCTTAATCTCAATTGTGATTTTAATGTTTTCATCTGTGCATTGTCTAATCTCATTAGTATATTAAATTAATTAGATTATATTTATTAATCTAATTAATTAATTTAATTATTTTTTTCAAAATCAAAATCTTGTCTTAATTGATTGATTATTCCTTTCTTCTTCTTAATCATTTCTGAATAGGATTTACCTGTTTCACTTGATGGGTGATGTCTCAATTTTTCACTTTCCAACCTTTGGATTTCATTAAAATACGCCTGTGCTTCTTCTTGATATCTTCTTTTATTTTGAAATACAGCATAATCTTTTTTAGCGCTATGACGTTCTAATTGTTCTTGTAATTCTTTCAAATATGTGTAATTAGGTTGGTGTGCCTTGTTGTCTCCTTCATAATAGTAATGTTGAGTTGATTTATATTTATTCTTCTTTTTTGGTTTATTTGTTTCAAAAACTGCTTTTCTATCAATAACATCACTGATATTCGGCTTGTCTTTATTTTGCGGTTCTGTTATTCTATTTACAACGTTGTCATAAATTTCTCTACGACGCATAAGCAATTGTTTTTTATCAATAATCATTATATAATAATAATTAGATTAAATAATTTTATTTGCTAAATTATTAATTTTCTGTTTATTTTTATTATCTCGTTCCATTTTAATATTATTGTAACGGTTTTTTGCAGTTTCAAATACTTTATTAGCAGTTGTTTCTAAATGTTTTTTCAATCGTTCTTCAACTCTTCTTTCTATTTCTTGTTCATCAACTTTTGGTAAATTATCCTTCACTCTATTACAGACATCATCTTTAAACTCTTCTGCTTGTTGTGGATGCATAATTTTTCTTCGAACAACTTTGTTAGGGTCTGGTTCTTTTTTAACTGGTATTCCATTACAGTTATGACGATATCTGAAAGTGTATTTTGTTAAATATTTTTTACATTTTGGACATTCCACTTTTTCAGTTGAGTATGTTTTAGATTTGAATTCTTGCTTTGGTGGTTCGTCTATATTATTATCTGGTGTATTGTCTTTATTATTTTCTTCATTTATAATATTATTAGTTTCTACTTCTTCCTTTTTTTCATTAATAATAGGTTCTTCTTTAATTTCTTCTACTTCTTTAGGTGCTTCATTATTTTCACTGCCTACATCTACTATTTCAATATTTTTAACCATATAATTAGTATATAATAGATATTTATATTAGAATATTTTAATATAATTCGTATATAACAAATATTTATTAAAATATTTAATATATGCTTTTCTAACCTTCAAAAAATGTTAAACTAAAACTACTTGTTGTTCCATTCATATTTAAAACTCTACCCGATGCATCAGTAAATCTAAAATGAAGTCTATTCAATGAACGCATACTAACATCATTAGCATCATTTAAAATTAGTTCATTATCATATATGAGGTTGCCGAATGATGTTAAAACTGTTACTTTCTTTATTATTGATGAAGTACCAAAACTACATAACTGGTTTCCGTTACTTAATTCATTACAATGAATATAAATATTTTTAACAGGTAAAAATGATATAAATCCACTAACAAAAGGGTCTGCTGTACTATTTACTTTTTCAGTAGTATTTCCTAAAATGTCATTAATACTATTAGGATAATCTCTATCATAATCAACACCAAAACTATAATTAGCTTGTAATTCTTTATCTGTATGGATTACAAAAAAGTAAGAAATATAATTACAACTTATAGTTATATTATTTGTTTTTAATGAATAACTACAAGTAAAAAAATTACTGTTTCCATCGGTCCCATTGGTTGCAGTGTTCAATTTATTTTGTAATTCGGTTGCTAATTCACTACCTACATAACTACCTTTATCAGGTGCTACAATAAAATAATATACTGGTGCTCCTATTAATATCCCTCCTATTGTTAAATATAATCTGTTATTTAAATTATCTTCAATTGGATAAAATGAATTAGCGATAGATACTTCGTGGCAAATCATTTTAGTATTTGGTCCGCATTCTTGTTGCTCTCTTAAATTAATAACAAAATCTGATGTAGATTGACTGTCATTTAAATCACGATAAGCACTGTTGATATATATTTTGCGAAATCTCATTATATTAATTAATTAGAAATTTTATACTTGAATTATATATGAAAAATAAATATAAATATTATTTAAAAGAAGGAAAATTAAAATCATACAATCCGCTTCATCAAGGTCATAGTGAAATGTATAGAAAAATAATTAATGAAATTCAACAAGAAAAATCATTATTCAAACCTAAATATAATAATAATTTATCTGACACAGAAGGATTAAACAAAGCATATACAAATGGTAAAGGTTATTATTTGGATAATAATAAACTGTATGTTGCTGGAACATTTGGTAAGTCTAATATTATATCAAATATTAATGATATTTTAAGTGATATTACAATTCCATTTGGCTTAAGTTCATTCAGTGAAAGATATAGAGATATTAGCGATATACTTGATGAAAACCATAATATTAGCGAAGTTATTTCACATTCATTGGGTAGTAGTGCGAGTGCTAAATATTTAAAAGAAAATCCTGATAGAAATATTAGATTAACTACTTACGGTGCTCCTTGTATTTCAATGTCAAACAAAAACAATGACAACTACACAAGCATACGAAATTTTGGAGATATAGTCAGTATTTTGGATAGAGGCAGTATAACATCAAATAGAGGAGGTTTTAACCCATTAACAAATCATCAACACTCATTATATGGTGATACTGGCAAGGAAGTATCAAGAAGCATTGAACCTGTAAAGGAAATTTTGTAGTCTTATATATAATGCCTAATAATGATATAAAAAATACTATAAATCCTAAAAAGAAAGTCAGTTATGAAGACATTAAGAAAATAGTAGAGGATGAACCTAATTATAAGGTTGAACATAATAATATTAAAAATAAATCTAAAAAACTATTAAATAAAAAATCTAAAAAAGAAGTTATAGATTATTCGCACTTTAAAATAAATTAATTTAATAATAGAATAATTAATATTTTTCTATTATTAAATATATAAGTTATGGAAACATTAGATATTGAAGATGTCCTTGTTGAAAAGAATTTAAGATTTAAATTAAAAGATGGCGGTTCTTATGTTCGGTCAAAAGAAAGTAAACACTTTTACCCTTCATCGGTTTCTACTTATACCGCTGATACAAATTCTGTAATTAAATTTAATATTACTGGACCACCTAACCAATGGTTGTCCTTACCATCTCTATTATTAGGATTTACTCTAAACAACACTGATAAAACAGAAAATCACGAACTTCGACCAATTGACACAGCCGGTTTCTTTGATAGGGTGCGTGTGTTGATGGGTGACGTCATTGTATGTGATTTAAATTCTCTTTCTCGTGCGAGTGCAATGAAAGATGTATTAAAATCATCAGAAGCAAAAAGAATTGATGAAGCATTGGGTTGTGGAAATAGTCTACTCAATCACGATGGACGGTTTTTAGTTTGTAATGCTACTGGAACTTCTACTACCCAAGCAGTAACTAGAAATGTAACCAATGGTAATTATAGAGGAATTAAAGCAGGTAAAAGTGCCAATGTCTATTTTGATTTAAACTTAAAATGTTTCAAGACTTGTGAAAACTGGATACCTTTATCTTATTGTCCAATAACAGTTGAATTATATTTAACAACTGATGTATTAAAACCAATTGTTAATAGAACAGGACTTTTCACTGCTACAAATACAAGTATAGAGTGGTCTGTGACCAAGCCATTATTCAAAGGCAACGTTTATACGATCGATGATAGTCTATATGCCGAATACAGTAAAATTTTAGAAACTGGTTCTCTCCCTATTACTTTTGAAACTGAAACCCTACAAGAACAAACAGCATCAACATCAACTGAAATATTCACAACTATTGTCCGCAATGTATCTAAATTAAATAAACTGTTTATTTCTTTTTCAAATACCACACCAAAAATCTATACAGGAGGATATGGAGAACTGTTAAAAGAATATCTACGTATATCACCCGTTAGGTGTTGTATCACTTGATAAAGGTTTTTATGACCCCGAATATGATCTGTCTGCTTCTTTGATAATTGGTAATCAAGTTATTCCGAGTCAAGAAATTCAAGGTGTTCGTGAAGCATATGTCCATTTGATGCATTGTGCTGACAAACCCATGTTAGTTAGTGCAGAAGATTATAGGTCTCACGCTTTTATGTTCGGTTTTAATTTGCAGAAACTCGAATCGGCAAATTATACTGGGATGAATTTAAAAAATAACTCAAATATGGTTGTGAAAATAAAGGCGATGGAAAGTTCAACATTGTATAATAACAATTACATGGCAGAGAGACTTTACATGCTAATGGTGCATGAATGTATCCTTGAAATCCGTTCAAATTCTGTAACATTTTATGATTAAATAAAAATATGATATTATTAATTTTCTAATTAATAATATAATATTATGAGCAAAAACTTAATGAATATCTTTGATATTACAGCAAATAGAATTAGGCAAGTAAAAGATTGAGCAGTCAATGATATAGAAGACCTTTACGCGAGTAAATCTGACATTCAAACAGTATTAGATAGTAAAGCAGACCAAGCAGACACCTATACAAAGGAGCAGATAAATGCTAATTTTTATGATATAACTGAAACATATGACAAAACAGAAATTAATGTATTATCAAATAATATTAGTTCAACTTCTTTTTTAATAGGTAATCTGACAATAACTTCAAATACAAATTTTAATAATATTTCATTAAATACACATTTAATGAATAATTTAAATTCTACTATGACAAGTAATTTTAATAATATTTCTTCAAATACTAATTTAATTAATACAAATTTTAATAATATTTCATTACATACACATTTAATAAATAATTTAAATTCTACTATGACAAGTAATTTTAATAATATTTCTTCAAATACTAATTTAGTTAATACAAATTTTCATAATATTTCATCAAATACACATTTAGTAAATAATTTAAATTCTACTGTATCAACTAATTTTAATAATATTTCATCAAATTCTCATTTAATATCTCAATTACAAACAGGTTCATTTGAGAGTAATTTATATTACAATAAAATAACAACTAATAATTTATTAACAGATAAATTAAATACATCAGTATTAAATAATACATTAATTCATAATATAACAACTACTTCAATTTTCAAAATAGCAAATTTTGGAAATTATAATAATTTCTTTGAAATGTATATTAATTATTTTGATAGTTATGTTTATGGAAATTTAAGTGGAGCAACTATGTTTTTAAATCAAAGAGGTTTTGGAGATGTAGAAATTAATAATTCTTCATCTTTTCAAAATGATAAAATATTATTAAATCATAATACTACAATATTATCTAATTTACAAGTATCAGGTTTATTTTCGTGTTCGTCTATTTTAGATATAGCAGGTTCTGACGCTAGATATGTTTTACAATCAGATGGATTAAGTGGATTAATAACAGGAAATACAAATACAATTAATTCAATAATTACAAATGATAGCGCACAAGATACAGTAATAAGTCAAAAATTAGACAAAGTTAATACAACTGCGCAAACAGTAAACTCTGCATTAATACTTAGTTTAACAGATAATACTAATCCAATATTTAGAATCCAGGACGCAGTTAGTAACCAAAGACTCGAGTTTAAACGCGGATGTCAATTGGACTCTTATCAAGGGTTAGAAGGTGCTACTCCTTATCGATTATGGCTAGGATGGAATACAGGAGATGTTATTATTGGAAGACCTAATAATGCTTCAAGAATTACGATTAACGGTAATGTTCATACTTCGTACAATTTTGCTCAAGCACACGGAACATCATATTTCGAAGGAGGTGTTTATATGAAAGGAAATTTATTTACAAATAATGATTTTTCAACAGATATTAAAACAAAAATAGATAATATCAATACTTCAATAAATGGATTAGAACCATACTTAGAAACATATACACCAGATGCAACAGAAGGTTTTTATATACATCATCCTAATTTTGTTGCTGTTAGCGTTGGTGATATTACTAATGCCAGTAATCAATATATGATGTGTGATGGATTAGTGAATAAAACTATTTTTAGTAAACCTATAGATGTGTTAGGTAATATTTATACAAATGCTGCTGTTAATTGTGATAATGTTAATATTGATACTGATGGTAAATTAACAATTGATACAAATTGTGAATTATATATATATGTTAGTGCTTTTTCATCTTTTGATATGAGGAATAGTGATGCTAATTCTTCAATTAGATTTATTTGTGGAGACCCCGCTGTTCAGTCTAACATAGTCGGGGCAGTTAATATTACTAGCGGATGGACTTTTAATACTGCTACTGCTGATTTATGGTAATTTATTTGCTGATGATGTTTATGTTAAAACTAATGGAGCATTAAGAAGTAATCATATAGCACCTAATGGTGGAACATTAGTAACTGTTGATACTAACTTAGCAGTTCAAAATGCATATTTAGCATCTAATACCATTCAATCATT
>CAUJNA010000795.1:107500-151486 GCA_963377175.1 Effrenium voratum | reverse complement strand
CAAACAAACTCTTGAAGCTCCTGCCTCCCAAAGCTCAATTTGAATGTCACGACACATTTGCATGTTGCCCACGAGCTGACGGCTTTGCTTGACATTGGCCAGCATGTCCCTCTGTATGTCCGTGTTTGTGTTTGTGCTTGGGTGGGGAGGGGTAGTGAACCAACATTTTGGCCCAGGGCAAGGTCCTTGAGCTGAACTTCAAGCACAGCCTGCTGAAGGACCGGGCCGTGCCATGCAGCACTGGACTCACTGGACGTTGTGTAAACATGACGCAGCCGTCCAAAATATGATGCATCAAGGCCGCGGAATAAAGGGGCTCCAAGTGCATTGTTTTGATGAGAATGTCAGCCCTTCATGATGGGCACTCATCCATGGAGCCAATGATCTTGCGCAGAAGCCTTGCAAGATGCCACAAGCCAGGGTCCCATTTGTTGTTGACGGGGATTGACACATGCTTACATCATGCTTGGCCTTGTGTGAGTTCTAGCAGGCCTTCAAATTTGGAGAAACATCTTCGATCCAAAGCCACGCAGTGGCTGAGAACTGTATCATGCACGGCTGCAACGAGTGCACAGGAAACTGGGTTTCCCTTACCAGTTTGGCTTGAACACCTCCTCTGCTCAGGAGCTCGGGAGACACAGCGCCTTCCAGGCAGGGCACGGGAGATTGCAGCGTGCGGGCTGGGGGGAATGATTTGGCTCTGGGTCAAAAAAGTGTACCCAAAATGGAACCCTGGTAAGTGGAAACATGGACTTAACCCTGCGGTCCCCTGGTAGTTTATTAATTTTGACCCAAACCCATTTCTGGCCGATGTCGAGGAATCCGCTTTGAACCAAGACGCCAGGCACGTTTTCTGGCCATCCGACCGGCGACTGGGGTATCGTTTCAAGAAGCGATTTGGGAAGTCTGATCCACCAAGTGCACGTCTTTGTTTTCTGTATTGGCAGCGGAGGGTGCTCATGATTGATGAGCATTGCATATGTTTTGAGGTTTCGTCAAACCCAACTTTACCTGTTTGGAGAGCCTCAAACCCAAAAAGTTAATTTTAGTTTAATGACCAGCGGATGTCGCCTAGATCTGTTCCTGCATTGTCGGCGTTCTATGAAGTGGTATGCGATTGATGGTTTTAAAGTTAGACCATCAAACACCCTAACACCCACCAAGAGGAGTCCCTAGGCCCCAGGTGCTTTCAGCTTGGATCCCGCATGGACGGGAGCAGGCCTCGGCCGGGGACGACGCGCTGGCGCTGGATTTGTCCAGGCCGACAACATAGTGGCTTGCAATATGGGTGTGGTTCCTTTTCGGGAACCAGCTTTTCGCTTGTTGTTTCAGGCAAAAGGAACCAAGACACACCCATATAGGCGTCAACGCAGCGGAACGCAAATGCGAAAGCCAACCATTTGAACAGGCAGGTCGGCTGTTTGAGAGGCAGCCAACATCATGCAGCTACATAGAAAGCCCCGATGTTCCCCCCATCGGTTGCATTTCCTTTGCACCAGCGTTTTGAGAGTGTGATCAAGCAAGGCAGTTTTCGTAACATGCAACGCTAGCCTTGCTGAGAACACCCCGATGATGTTGTATGGAGTGCAACATCACCCAGTCCTGATTGCCTGTTTGACTGTTTGCCTGTCACTTTGTGTGCCTGTGCTTGCCCGCTTGCTTGTCCGCTCGCTCGCTTGCTTGCCTGCCTGCGTCCCTGCCTGCTTTGTCTCCCTTGTGAATCTGTTAGCCTTTGCTTATGGTCCCCCCGGCTGCCTCTTTGTCCGTGTTTGTATCTGCTTCTGTGCCTTTGTGTTTGTATCTTTGCGTTTGTGACTTTGTTTCTATGTCTTGTACTTGGGCAGTACATCGTGCAAGCAAGCAAACATAAACTCCATGGTTACACGGCTATCTAGAGTGCGGTTGCATTGCATGGTACTTTCATGGTCCATGAGGAAACGTGCAGTTCTTTGAGAGCAATACGCCCCACAACCAATGGATGCCAATGTGGAAGTGCACTTCTGAGTCTGGAGTCACAAGAACTTCACCGCAGGGATGCTTGGCTGGACTACACGTATCAACCCCCTTAATCTCTATCAGTCCTTTCAAAACCTGGTCAGCCATCCCCTTGGCTTGTTATCTTTTTAGGTTTTAGTGGGGATTTCCATTGAACCCGGACCTGCGGAACGGCGAAGACACGGTGTGTTTCCCATCCTCCCTGGAGTTTTCATGCCAGGCTGCTGCAGGACTTGGCGGAGCTCGAGGCCGCGGAACCCGACGACCCCAAGTGGGCGGACGCCTGCGAGAGGTGCCAGGAGCGACGGAGCGAGGTCCTTTCCCCGGCCGAAGGATTTGGTCCACTTCTCACTTGCTGAGTTCATGGACTTGAAACTCTTTGTGAAGACCGTTTGAGTGGCAAATCACTAGTTTTGACTTTTTCTGGCCTGTCAACGCAGGAAGTGAGGCTTGGAAGGCCTCAAATTGAAGAGACCAGCAAAGTGGGGCGAAGATACGGGGATCCCCCGGCCTCAGCTTTGGAATGAGGCCGGGGCATTTTTTGTGGTTGGACACTTTTGGACTAGATGTGGGCCATATGGCCAAGAGTTTCGATCTCAGGAGGTTTTCCTGCTCCGATCTCAGGAGCTTTTGCAGGCGCTGAATGCCGATGTCGAGACCAGCGAGGAGGTTCCCGCGCTGGGGAAGGCGGCGGAGGAGGAGGCGGGACATGGGGATGCCGGCTCCGAAATCGAGCAAGCAGCTCGATAAAATAGTTTCCTGTCCAGTGTGCCTACTCACGTGTGGACGAGAGGGCGAGGAAATATTAATACAGAATAGGTTTTCCAGCACATGTTCGATCAAACGGCCTTGCCTTGCCTTGCCGAGTTGCTTCGAGCTACTGATGGCTTTCTCAATGCATGTTGAGTTGGGAAACCTTACCAGTCTCAGGTTGGGCAAATGTGGCTTGCACGGCCAGACCACGAACCCTTTGAAGAGAGATTCCGGTGCCATGAAGACGAGGGAAAAAGGCATTGGATTTCCTCAGTGCTTTGACATTTGCCAGGCAGTTACAGAGCGAGCAGAGATCAGTCCAGCCAAGGCAGGGTCTGCCAATGCATCAATAGAGGCCAAATGTGTTTATGTTTCCCCAGGATGTGATGCCCATGCTGTCACGAGTGCTCGCAGCAGTGTGTGGCAGGCATCGGACATCGTGCTTTCCTGCGGCCGATGTGTTCGTATTGTGCGACCTGATCGTGCCCGACGGGCGATGATCACCTTTGTCGATGAGGCGCAGCGATTTTATCGACCAACTTCGGAAGCGTTTAGCGACTGCAAAGGACGCCCAGACAGTGGACGTGCTCTACCCAAAGCCCAAGGGCTGTGAGAAGCAGGACGCCCCACAAATGCACCCATTCAACAAGCCAGTTCTTGTTTATTGAAAATGTGCAGGAGGATGAGGAGGAGGGCGTTGCTGTCAAGTTGGTGCAGGCGCTTCAGGCCGGCGCTTTTGTTCACGTCGAGACAGCCCCGTTACTTTTATATCTTTTATGGTTTGTTTGAATGCCTCTCGTGCCAAAACCAGATGTCGACACTGCAAGTCACTTGAGCTCATGTTCCAGTGGCCTAAGCGGGCCTAAGGACTTCGAGCAGTCAGGCCCCATTCTCTCAGAGGACAGAGCCGGCGGGTGGGCGAGCAGTTTGAGCTACCACGTAGTCGGGTCACCTTACCCGTGAAAGGGGTGCGAATACTTCCATTTGCTTAAGAATATGGTTGATTTTCCCTTGTTGGCTTTAAAAGGAATTTATCACTACTGGAAATATATATTTTTCCAGGGGTCTTAACCAAATGAAAGAATAGAGGCAAACGCCCAGCCTGTCAAAGCGCCCAAGCGCTTCGGATTCGAAGGGGCTCGGATTCACTGCTGCGAGGACAGCCTGTACAAAGCTGCCAGCGCTGCCAAAGAGCAAGGCAATCAGCGGCTTGCTTCATGCTAGAGTTACCCATCGTTTGGCTACCCCCCCCAGACCATCTCAGGGTTTCTCAAGAGCCTCAAAATGGCAAACCGACAACACTTTCCTTTTGGTTTCCCTTCTTCCAAAAAAAGAGGGTGTCGAACCTCCATTTTGAGAACCACTCTTTTCGTGGGGTCCCTCTCAAAACGGCAGACCGACAACAGCTTCCTTTTTTTTCTTTCCAAAAGCGTGTTCGGAACCTCCATGTTGAGACCCACTCAAGGAGTGCCTCCTTTTGGATTTCCTTCTTTCAGAAGAGGGGTCCGCTCCTTCTTTTTCTTTTAAAGAATCACTCCTTGCCATGGGGCCGCCATGCTGCCTCTTCCACCTCTAACCTCATTTTGAGAGCCACTCCCTGCGTGGCGTCAAGCTGAGGCTCTTCAAGCTCAAGGACTTCGAGGCGGCGGCGGAGTTCTACTCCGCCGGCATAGCCGGCTTCGCCCAGCGCCCCATCGCCCAGGGCGAGCAGGTGCTGATGTGCCTCGGAGTTGGTCTGCCGCGTTCGGTTTGGGGCCGTTGCGTTTAAGTGAGCCTTTTTTGTTGAGGGACTTGGGGTGAGCCCGTTTTTTTTGGAGGACTTGGGGTTGTCCAGACCAAACAAGAGGAAACCAGCGCTGGTTTCCCTTTGGTTTCTCTTTAAGAGGGTTTGGCTAAAAGTCTAAAAGCGACAAACACTCACTTGCGAGTCTGCCAAAAGGAGTCAACGCCCTCTTCCCTCCAAGAAATCGGAGTATACCTCGTGTGGGGGTGTAGAGGTACGTTTGACACATGCCCATGACACGAGTTGGGCCTTTTCAAGAGGCAATTCCTGGTGTATCCACTGCCGGAACAGCAGAAAACAGGTTGATTCGACAGTTCTCCCTCCGCCCATGTCAAAAGGCGGTCGTTGTATCAGATTTTGAGGACTGTGCCTGAACATTTGAGCTACGATTCGGGCTCGGACCATTGTATTCTCATGGGAGGAAATGGGCTGAACTCTGACTGATGACCCATGAATGGACAGACATCCACTGTTGTTTGGACAATATGGGAACCCTCCATGGATTCTCAGCTCCTTGTTTTGTCCATGCTCGGCTTTGTTCATGGCAAGCAGACGAGATCAACTCTGCGCTGGTACAGTCATATGGCGAGCGATTTGTCAGGCTACTCCAATCTCAACTGAGCAAAGTATTTCTCATGGGCCACTGGCTTTGCCAAGCGCTTTCTCAATTACTGCAAGTCACAGAAGTGCCAACTGCGCACCAAGGAAGAACCAAGACACGGAGAAGGCAAGAGCAGCTTATTCGGCGGCTTAACAAATTGGGTCATATGCTTCGAAGGTGCGACCATGTGATTGTGATCCGTGCTGAAGGTCCGAGTGCCAACGACACTGCAATGGTTACCCCTGATTTTGAGGTGTTCATATTTTTCAATATGTCTTCTGGCATGCAGGCAGAATCTCAGAAGCTTGCTTTGTCTTCCAGGTGGGTTTGTCTCAACATAGTACCCCTTTTTGGCTGGTTTTGAACCACCAGGAAGCCACCTAGATTTCCTAGTCTTTGCCAAGAGTGCATGTGAGCCCTGTTATCCACAGCGCCCAACCACAGGTCAAGGGCGGCCTGACCAGAAGCACTGCTGCAACCTCAGAAGTTTGTCCGGCGGGATGCCAATCA
This sequence comes from Effrenium voratum, assembly GCA_963377175.1. NCBI lineage: Eukaryota > Dinophyceae > Suessiales > Symbiodiniaceae > Effrenium > Effrenium voratum. The sequence goes on along the minus strand of CAUJNA010000795.1, from coordinate 145,844 downwards.
AACGTAGCAAAATGATGAACATATGGACTGTGAAGCTCCCAAATGGAGAGGTTTCCCTTTGGATTCCCTTTGAACGCGCCTAAACAGAGTATCCTCGAAATGGAACTGCCACTGCTCACCTTCATCTTTAGGAACGGGGATGACATGCGGCACACACACACACACACACCACGTAGTGACTGTTAAAGGATGGGTTACTGACGCCGACGCATATGAGGTGCGTCAAAATATCCAGTAGTCTATGTTCCATTTGAGAAGGGCATGGGGTACTCAGCAGGTTTTGCACAACCAAATCAAAGGAATCACTTTTTTTCTTCTTCTGTTTTTTCCATGTCGAACATGGCCATATTAAACTGGATGTGAATAGACCGGTGAGTTGCTAGTGAGGGCGTACTGGCCCCAGTTGCACCCCATGTTTGGGCAATACAACAGATGCCTTTCTCAGAAACTCCCTCAATGACATGCACCTGGTGTTTGTTTAAGCAAAGCCGCTGAGATGCATAGCTTTTGCCCACACAAATACTTTGGTGAGATCGCACATGTTTGGCAGCGCAAGTGCGTTTCTCAGGGCAACTAGATATCCCGAGTATGACCCAATGCTTTGCTCAGTTTTCTTGGTTTGCAGTGTATGCTTTGCCACGTTTGCAGACCGTGTGTTGGTACCAGGATCGTCTCTTGGTGGCTCATTGCCTGAATTACTGAACATTGTTGGCATAGCTGGTATTGTTGCTATTGTCGCTGGCGTTCCCATCGAGCAATCGGTCGAGATGCTGACAGCGCTCATTCAAGCTCCAAGGTTCTTTCGATGGATGCGGAGGGCTCGTGCGAGATGATGAATGGCCAAGAAGCTCCAGTAGAGAGCTTATTTTGTCATGAGTAAGTACAACTTGGAACAAGTCTGCGAGATGCTTTGGTCGTTTCCTTGACTGCCATTTGGATGTCTTGGTTTTGATACAGCGCAACCAACCAGCAAATCGATTTTTGTGCAGCAGGGTGTGCATGCCTCATGTGGCAGAACGTACGGGATTGGAGTCGCAGATTCATCCAAGGCAAGTGAGCTTCTACCAGTCTGTCAAGAGCTACTACCACTCCACACGTCTTTGTACATGCGCCTCAGCGCACGGGGCATGGCTTTAGCAGCTTTACAAGTTGGGCTTGAAGCGTGTTGTGTGCTGATTGCTCCGCATGTTGGCTGATGCATAGACTGCATATAGGCGAATCGGTTTTCCCACAGGTCTAAATCTCGTCAGGGTCTGTGATAGCTTAGCACAATCTATCACGAGCTCATTTAGGGGAGGGACTATGAATATGAGCCCGCCCATGCTCACCCGAGAGCAGGTCCGTACTGGGGTGTTCAATGCGGACAGCCGCGTCATAGAAAACTCAAACAACATGACCCACGCAACGTGCATGTCTCCAGCGCACAGCTTCCTAAACCAGGAATCGGGCACGATGTCGACAGAATCTGGGCCCTTGCCTCAGAAAAACCAGCAGCCTCAGAGATGCACCAGTATCACCTGTGAGTCAATTCGCGGACGTTTGCAATCGCCGGATGTTGCGAGCTTCTAAAAACCCTGCCTTGCGAGGTCAACACAAGGAGGCTGCGCAGGACAGACTTCACTGCGTTTCAGTGCTTGGTTGTGGCCACTGTGAGTTGATTGTGAGAATCATGGACTGGAACAGGCAAATCTGGGCACCTGAGAAGCTTTTCAGCTGTTTGGTGAATCACAGCAGATTGGGCGAAGATTGTGTGCACTTGAGGGACTTCATTTGGTTAACTGTTTTCCAGCTCGTTCCTTCCAGTGAATCAGCATTGAAGATCTACTGGCATTGGCATGCGCTCGTGCGCCGTTTTCCTGCGCATGTTAAGCAAGCTGGCAACGCCTTTAGTTGCGAACAGCTGTGCCAGATGCAGTTGCTGCCAGAAGGCCGCCATTTTTTTTGCGGGATATTCCTGCCAACATCCTCCCGACCCGTTTTGCAAGCCGACAGTCGCCGGAGACCCTCAGAGTCCAAGGAAGGCCTGCGCCTTTTCCCAGGACCTCACGGCAGTGCTCGGACTGTGGGAAGCTGCAGCCGCGGGCCCAGGGAGCCAGGACGTGGTTTAGACGAAACCCAATGGGTCAAAATGAATCCACCAGGGAACCGCAGGTTTTATGTAGTCCCTATACCCAAAATTAGGCCACCAGGGGACCGCAGGTTTTAGTCCGTGTTTCCATCAGGGTTCCAGTTGGGGTACCTATTTTTGACCCACAGCCAAGAAAATGAGGGGGTACTCGCCAAGATCACATGTCAATTCGCGCAATGCGCATTGACCGTGGCTCAGGTGTGGCCGTGAATTTCGAAGGGACATATTTTTTGAAAATGTGATTGCTGGATATTAATCCCGAGTCATGTCCACCAAGGGTCAATGATGGCATCAGGTTGCCCAATGAACAAGCAATTCGATCGCCTCTTCCTCACCCACAGAAAGGCAGCAGTTTTTCTTTCTGAGGACAAGCGCTTGCTGCAGGCCTCGGTGATTGCGGATAGCGAGAACGGGATCGGGTTTGGACCTGGTGCTTGAGTGCTCAAAATATGTTTGTTTGCTTTTTTGTTTTTGCGTTTCGGCGGTGCCACATAGGACATGGGCCGCTAGTTGATGGTTTTTGCTGCCAATAATTCGATGTCCATTTGAGGCAGGCGCAAAACTGACACACTGCGCACAGATGCATGGGACATGCCAAAGAAGCGGATGTGAGATGCCTCGCTCCATTGCAGGCTGACCCAGAGATGAAGGAAGCTCAAGAGAAAGGCACCGGCATCACTGTGCGGGGACACGCAAAGAACAAGCCTGCACTGCTTCCTGAGCCGTGCTATGAAGGCCTCTACACTGCAGAGTATCTCCGAGCTCGATCCAGGCCAGACAATTGACGTGAGTTGGGAGCTCCTTTGAGTTGGATTTGCGGACACGTCCCCTGGTCCCGTTCGCCTGGCTCGTGCAGGCTTGCTCGAGGTCTTTCGAAAGCAGCCGCGCAGGACACGCGAGACGAGGGAAGTGAGTGGACAGAATGTGCTTTTGAGCCAACGTGACATCCTAAGGATACGGTTGATTCCTGGCCCCCCGGCACGGCCACCCACCGAAGCTTGCAGCAATCTGGCAACCTCGCAGGCTCCAGCCCACCGTTCACCCTTTTGGCGTCCAACACAAGCAACGTTTTGACGGAGCCTTTAGCATGAACATTTAAGGGTTCTCAGAAAATTTGTTTTGGAGGTTTCCATGTGAGCAGCGCCATAAACCCTGGCAATGCCGCTTTTGACACACGAGTATTCGGCACGGCTCATTTGAAGCATCTACAGCGATCTTGAGGCATTAGCTTCGGGGCTGTGCCCGACCCATTTCGCCAGGATGTGAAGGAGGCACTGGTGCGCAGCCCACCCGCAGCCACAGCGACTTGCCTGCCTTTCGAACGGGTCCTATCGGCCGCAGCAAACCGCTTGGATTCGTGGGGGTTGCATGAGGTTGGTTTGACGACATGCATCAGGTGTTGGTTGCGACGAGCAGTTGATAGGTTTAGGGTTGAACATTGACCAGTTGCAATCCTTGGGGTTGTCTCAAGCCGGGGAACCCCGTATCACCCATAGGTCCCCCTTTGGCCCCCGAATTGCGAATGCTGAGGTGAAGCAGCTCAAGCAGCTCAAAGTGGAGGTCCCCGCATGAGTGAGACCCTGTTTCTTGTTCGGCATGTGTTTGCAAAGTCATCGCGTTTCTGAACACAGGCAGATTGTAATGCAGGAAGGATACATTGACTGCAAGGTTGGTTTTCAGCAAAGATCTTGGAGTGGGAACACATAGCCGAGTGTTTAAAACCAGCGACCCCTCCAAAATGGTTGCCCGGGTGTCAGTTTGCTCGAATAGCATCGCCTGCATGTGGTTCTCCCCTCAGTCCAAAGCAGAGACAGGTGCGGCCGCTTTGTTCAATGGTCTTGAGTAGATTCCTGTAGTTTTATTCTGGCCCGTGGTTGAACCGCCCTGCCTATTTGGGATTGCTGGCCATTGAGGGAACGGCATTTGGGAGCCATGACCATGGCCCACGGCACTGTGGCAGGTTTTCGGAATTCCCCCCGGCCAGGTGACGGCGGCACAAGAGAAGCAGCGCCAGGTGAATGGACCCTTGGCCAAGGAATCCGCAGCCGGCCTTCGCTTGCTCAGGGAATGAGGGGATGACCCCCAAACTGAATCATCCACACGGTTGCAACCTCAGGATGTCTTGGAAGCGTTGGCGAGTGAGGAAGAGCCGTCAGTTCCAAGGATCATATTGCACAAATGCCAGCCCCAAAGTGCATGATCAACTACAGTTCTCCGCTTGCAGTGCCGCATATTTTGCCTGTGGCACATGGCAGCTCTTGACGTTCTTGCCATAAGCGCAGCATAGCGCAGCACTGAGAAGCCTGGCGGCGAGAGAATCACTTCAACTTCGCTCCTTATTGACTTCTTTCTCACGCTATTACTCAGAGCAACGCGAACACTTCACGCCCCACCTTTTGAAGGCTGGCTCAACGGGGCGCTTACGAAGCCCAATGAACCAAATGCATGCAAGGCATGCAAAACCTTCATGACTATTCCGCTCTTTGGGAGATGCAAATCAAACCCAAGAAGCTAATCGTGTGGGTTGTATCTTTGGCTCGGTGCTGCACAGCGTTTTGCGGCTGGACTGTGCCAGCCCCACTAACAGTGGACACAAGCATATTCATGTATTTAAACCGCCTCCTTTCACGGGGAACGTGTGGAAGACGCTTCATGGGCGGAGCCATTGCTACTGTGGATGGACAAAATCCTGCACCACTTTGAATCCATGAGAAACCATGATTTTTTTATATTCACGGGGGGAATCATCCTTCCAGGGTTTCTTGGGTGGTGCAGGATTTCGTCCACCCACAGTATGTTTGGCCTTGCAGTTTGCAGGAGCTGGCCAAGCTGGTGATCTCCCTCCGGGGTGGCCCCCAGATCTCCTGATTCGGAAAGTTGTGCAGCTGGAGAAGGAGACCTGCAAATTGCATGGAGAGGCGAGCTGGAAGGGATGGGGTACCTCAGTCCGAGGGATCCCGTAATTCCTGGATGCCGCCTCACGCCAGAGACTTGTGAGAAACCAGTTGTCAAGCTGAGCTTGGCGAATGACTGGGCAAGAAAAGCTCCGTTGTTTGCATTGTGCACATATCGGTTTTGCACATATCGGGGCACACAGGCCGCAGGATCAAGCTGATGATCATGCAGAGAAGCTGGCTTTCGTCAAGAGACCTGCATGCAACAACGTTAGGTTCTTGCCAACTTTCATAGTGCCACGGAAGGGAGAGGCTTTACATTCACTTTACAGACCATCGATGGAAACGCTGCAGCTGAATGATGTTTTTGCGCAACTTAGGTTGCCAACAAAAGCATCAGTAGGTCAGTTTCGCGCCAATTTGGCGCATGCGATGTCCTATTGTTGGACAGCATACTACGCCCAACAGATATGGCAGCAATGTGGCCATGGGTCAGGACCTATTGGGGCGGATGAACACCCATGTACCACCTATTTTGATGTTCACCAGGGGTACAGGGTTTTGACCCACAGCCACAATGTATGTTCTTCCTTGGGTGGGCTTTGACCAGCCAGCCGACGGGTTCACGGGGACAAAGCTGCCCCAGCTGGCATGAGCCATGGTGTGGCGGTCAGCACGGAGGCCGCTGCTTTCCGGTTTGCATGCTGAGACCCTCAAGGTCGTTTGAAGGCTCTCAGTCTGAGCGAGGATGCTACTTTGATGTTGTAATCACCTGAGGGAATTGCAGTTGCTTGGATGCTATGCAATGCTTCATGTTGAAGGGCAGAGTGTTGGGCACGGATGAAGCCCTGCCTATCAAAACATAAAAGCACATAGACCGGGCATATGTTCAGCGCCCCAACAGAATGCCTTGGAAACTCTTGCCCAGGTGGTTCAGATTTCCTTGCAGCGCCACAGGCGCGTGCAGGGTCCCTTGTGGGCAGCTTTCCATTGGGAGACTCCTTTCCCCTTTTGGAGCCTGCCCCTGCCTATGGACTTCCATGATTGTTGAGGGGAGACCCAAGCTGTAGTCATTGTGCACGGGCTTTGTGTTTTGTTCTTGCGCAGCATCAACTTCTGCGTGTGTTCCTTGCTCTCAAGCTTCAGTGGGAAAGCGGTCTGCCAGTCTCTATGTCTTCCAACTCACCGTGTCAGTTTTTGATCCCAACTCGAGGCACAGTGCGTATCCTCGCCCCCAACTGATCATCCAAAGACTCCGAGAACGATCCCCAGATTTTTGTTGGCGCTTCGGGTTCGCGGCCGCCGAAAGACCGCGGAAAGACCCACCGGCCGCTGCTTGTGGTCGGGTAGTGGGCGCCCCTGCCCCGTTTGCCATCCAGGAGGCCTACGGAAAGGAGATGGCCAGCAAAGACCTGGCTCCTGCCAGGCTGGAGCTCACTGCCATTGCGGGGAGTCCACGACTTTTCTGCTTTTAGGCCGCTTCCGTGATTTGCGGAAAGGGTTGAGGCAGCGCGAGTTCCTGAAAGGCAATGCTTTCTGGCCACAAGGCATTCTTATACGCAAGTTCTAGATGTCGGATTGGCCGAAGGTTTCATCCAAATGCAATTTCCAGCATCCCTTACCAGTCACCTAGCTCGAGGGAGTTCATTGGCTTCAAGGCTTCTCCTGGGGCCCTCCGTGGCAGTGGCAGCCAAAGATCTGGCAGCCGCAGGCTGGTCGTCCGCATGGACAGTTCGCATCACGTGTAGCCACCTTGGGAAGGTGTGCCGAATCCGGTCTTTGCTTAGTTTCCAGCACAAGGGGAAGCTAGACATCAGTACGCCCATGGCAGACCTGAGGCTGAATGTGGACATGTCCAATGCGCTTGAGTCTCGAAGACAGACTTCAAGTTCCGTCCTCCATTCGAAAGGCGCGGCGCCCAACGAGCTCCTTACGAAGAGTTCATTTGCAGGAGACTGGCAGGGAGAGCCTTTGAATGGAGTAGGCCTGGACCCACCAATCAAAACCGCAGGGGCAAATTCAGTTGCTCGGAGGCTGAGCTTTGGATTGTAGCTGTAGCTGAATCATTGCTTCTTTTGCCGGCAGTTTAAGCCTCGGCACCTTGCCGAGGGCCGAAAGGTTTTGCTGCCCCAACGAGTGGTGTCTGGTTTTGTGATTCTTTCTCAGCGGAGAACGCCACACACATGGTGTTGGACCAGGTTTCATGCGGGGTCGAAACCAAGCCATTGCAGTGCTTTTCAAGGCGACTTGCCGCTGAATAACACAACATTTATACGGGTGTGTCTTTTTGCGGAGGAGCCCTTTTGGAAACCAAAGAAACAACATCCGGTTGGGGGTTCCAGCCATTTGGTTCTTCCTGACCCAGGACACTTTTCCTTTGCTTAGAACCGGCACAGAAGTGAGTGTGTCCTCAAAAAGCAATCCCCCAAGCTCAAAGGGGTATTTCTCAAAGAGACCTCTTTTGTGTCACTTCCGTCCTCATTTGGGCTTCGGTGTAGCCAAGGGTCAGGGCTCCAAAGGTTGCTAAGGAGGGCGTTGCGGGCGCCGCTCGTCTTGCAAGGTGGCACTGCTGTTCCGATGTGACGGGTACGGTAGTCAGGGTCAACAGAGCCAGGAATTGACGGCTGTCAGAACGGAAAAGAACAAAGGCTCAAGAATATGGGGGATGCAACCTCCGATTTGTCTAAAATAGTAAATGCAAAAATCAGTAGCCCCCAAAGTTCTACGTTTCAAGCAATCTTGGAGACTGGCAAGATACATAAGAAGCCTGAATTGCCCGCATGAGGGTGGGGCAAGTTTTTCACTGTTGCCTTGCAGCAAGCGAAGTGTTGAATGAGGCGAACTAGCTATTCAGGTTTTAGGCCCAGAAAGTTGATGGAACATTGTGCATGCTTGAAGTCTCCCTCCACGATGTGAGTTGCATTTGGTTCGGAGTTGCTTACAACAGCCCTGACTCAACTCAAAATCAAGTTGCGCGGAAAGCACGTGTTTTCTGAACCAGCCAGTCGCTCTTTCCTTGTGTCATTACTTCTGGGCTGCCCCCCGTGTAAGGACAAATTACTATGAGGGTGTCCAAGACTAATGGCTCGCTGTTTGGATGAATGGTTTGGAGTGGGGAACCGAAACCAAGGAACTGGAGGGAAGCCAAAAAACAAGGCAGGCCCACATCAATCCCCGGGCTGTGCAACTGGGTTTCACTTGCAAGAGGACTTGGGTGACCTGCAGTACATAGCAGAAGTCTCGCATGCGCCCTCAGATTGACAGGGTAGGAGGTCTGAGGGCGAGTGGAGGCAGGTCCAAGGGGAACAATCCCATTGTGGCAAGCGAAAGCCAGCCCCCAACCACCCACTCACAGTACTAATGTCGACCCCAGATTTATAACCTGGTGGACTTGTAGGGTGTCTTTTTCTAACAGTGAAGCATCTGCTCATAAGTGGCACACCACCTATTCGTCAAGCAATTTGTTTTTCCCTGTGTTCCAGTAGCATTGAGTCTTGTGTCGGCTCTGTCTTGAGGATTGGCTCCAGTTCTAGCACGTTTCGCTTGATGTCCAGCGCTCAATTGCAATGGAGATAGCAGCGGACTGCTGCGCTGATCCACCGGCTTTATGTAAATGGGAACCCATGTTTGCTTTGAGACAGAGTAAAGTGGCGAAACAGATGATGTTCCTATCCGTGTGCTTTCTTGCTTCGGATCCGCAATAGATCGCGACAGACTGTCCGGCACTTCCGAGTGGAACCACTGGGCTCCTGCCTCGCTGAGACTGGACACGGGCTCCTCAGCCCACGGCTCAGACCTGGTGCAGTGAACAGAGAGCCACAAGACCCAAAATGCTCAGGTGAGGGTTGTTCAAAATGAGGGTCCCCATTTGGGTGCCCCTGCATTTTCTCCGCTTTAGAAAGGGGGCTACGAAAAGGTCCAAAAGAGGAGCATGTCTTTGTTGAACAACCATCAGGTGCTTTGCCACAGACGGCCTCAAGAATGACATGAGCGTTTCATTTGCAAGCCCTTAAACTGGAAATCTCTTCGTGAAGGCGCACTCTGCATGGAAGAGTGAATTGGGAGTGTTTACATGGGCTTTGGGCCAGGGATTTATCGAACCGCATCTTTCAATGCTGTTTTGGGGCCAGATGGGAGCAGGGGTAGGACAGCTTCGTGCCGCCCGAGGATCTTTGGGTGTCCGGGGAGCAGTTCATACCATCGCTCTCAGACACATGGCTGCCTGGCCTGAGTTCACGAGCCTCCCCGGATCGTTTGGCAGATACTGGCATTTTGAACCCATGTCGCGTGCTGGGAATCTGGGGAGGCCAAGGCAAGTTGTCGGGGTTCGACATGGCAATGGCGGATGCATTGCTAGGGAGATCTTTGTTCGACACCGGTCCACCCCCTAGTGATCAATCAAGATTGTTTTGTCGCGGGTCAAATTGAAACAACCCTCACTATGTGACAGGACACGTATCACTGCGTGGACTCTGCTGAACCAGCAGAGTTCTGAACCGTACACCTTCAGTCCCAACAGCACGTCGCCAAGGACCCCGCTGCCGCAAGCTGGTCTAGCTCGGGCGCTCAGCCGAAAGCAGCAGAATTCCCGATATGTTTTGTGGTCTGGGCTTTGGAGTTTTCAGCTTGCCGTAGAGCCACAAATGCGAGATGTTCTGATTTGCTAGAATGCGGCGCCAAAAAGCTAAAGCCAGATAGAGCAGGCGTTTATGAGTACAAGCCAATTGTCAGTTCTAGGAATGAACTCTGACGGGCGAAATCAAATGTTCATTGCAAGACCCAGCAAGTATTGTATTACCAAAAAGGGATGCTACGGGAGTAACAGGCTGGCTGCGGCCAAAATATGCGTTCATTTTCGTCATGATGTTGCTGCTGTCGTTTGTCACTCTGGCTAACATAGTTGCAGTCACTGAAGCAAGAGTTCAGACAGCTTTGTTTGTCAGAGGTGCTGGACCAATCCGAGCATAGCAGGGTCATGAGCTTTTGGAGCATTGACAACCCCAAAATAGGTCTTGCATCGAGCTCCGCTTCGAGTTTCGGGCAGAAGCGGTTCTCTGGCACTGAGGTGAAGCTGGACTACGGGCAGGGAGAAGTGGAAGGAATCGTTGGCCGCAGCCCTGGGACGTCAAGAGTTCGGATGAACGAATCGGCAGGGGTTTTCGTTTAGTTGGGCATTGCATCACTTTTCTTTGCAAAGGTTTTCTTAGTGTTTTGTTTGGCTTGGCTCATTGTGGCTGGCTGCAAAAACACTCTATGTTTTGCCACTATAGCAAGGCTGGGGAGATTGGTTCCCCAAAGTCACGGAACACATGCGACAGGTTGACTATGTTTGATCTTATTCGGAAGACGAGGCTAGCAGAATCTGGAAATTGTTGCCATGTTGCTTCCATCGAGTTGAAGGACACAGGGCAGAAGTGCATGGAAGATTTGCAACGGCGTGCAATTTCATGAACATAGAGTCAAGAACCATTCTTTTGGGACCTCCATTTGCAGATTTTTGAAGCGTTTGGAATGCGTACCTGCTTTGACCAAGGTGTGGACAAAGCCTGCTTGCTGGCTAAGCCGGTTCCTCTCTGCGTCGAGCAGGAGCTTTTGGTGTGAGAAACTTGTTCAGAGATTATGCCTTGGCTAAACCCACAGTACATTTTGGGTGTGTGCCTTTTTTGAGGGACCCGTGTCACCTTGGTTTGAAGGGACTCCTAAAGGAGAACCAATATTTCTAGGGTCCCCTGTGTTGGCACATACCCGTATATACACAGTTGTTTGGTCTTGCAGCTGCTATGCTTGCATCGGCAGCATACGCTTTTCAATTGCATGCAAGCACAGGAGTTTCTGGTGGCGAAGCAGGTGAGTGACTTGAGCCTCAACACCTTTGATGGCATCTTGGGACTCGGCTTGCCCGGCCTGTCCCACGCCAACCAGGACTTGTTTGGACGTCCGCGCAGCAAACCGCCTTCTATTTTCGAAGCTAGCTCGGTTTCATGTATGTGTAGTTTTTCTCAAAGCAGATCACAGCCCAGCTGGACAACTAGACATGGTAGTCCTGGATAGGCAACATGCCCTTTGGTCCAACAGGGGCTTTCCCCAGTTTCATCATATGCGACCGCAAAGCAGCACACTCTCTCACTTGACTTGGAGCGTTTTCTGCTATCCTGTTTGGTGTAAGGTTATTGGGGGAGAAGCGACCCCCCCGCTCCGGGCTCCTTCCCAGGACTTTGTCCAGTCCCTGGCGCGGAGCTATCGCGAGGTGCAGTGCTTCTCCTTTTCGCGGGGCGGCACAGCGCGGAGATGTGTCGAAGGGGGATCCCAGGGGGGCCAACAGTTTTGTTGGGTTCCCTTTGAGCCAAGCGTACCATCAAGCCCCACAGGGATTTCTAGGAGAACACCCGCGATGGTTGGTGGACATCAACGCTGAGGTCCCAATTAACATGTCATATCCTTGCCCCCCAAGTCGGGAGTCGCCCCACCCACGCCGCCCTTCCATGTGTATACACATACTATACATGGTTTCCCAGGAGCGTGATGAAAATCACTTAAGTCGAGCCACACCACCGCACTGGGCCCGTTCCAAGGCGCCAGAGTACATTGTTCCGGCCTTGGGAGCAACTCAGACAATGCACAACGCAAGCTCAGGCTGAATCGAGAGGCGGGGCCGGGCATGTGCTTGCTCGAAAGCCAAGAAGCGCAGCACGCAGGAGGATGCCACGCCCCAGAGTGAAGAATTCAGCTATCAAACGCATTGACCGCTTTTCCAGGTCTATTCCTTAGAGAGACACTGTGCCTCTGGCAGCATGTTGCCAGTTGTCACGTTGTTTCGTTGTGATATCCAAGCATGTCGGATCCCCAAACCATGGCTGCAGTGCCAGAGTACTGCAAAGTATGCTTTGTGTTCAAGCCAAGTCTGCAGGACAGCAAGTCATTTGCACTGTTCGGGCCTTGTGCAAAGCTTCTTCGCGTTGTCCTCAGCATCTACATGCCGCATGCAGAGCTTGCAGACAGAGATGTTAGTCAAAGCACAGGGAGGCTTAGATGGCCTGTGATCCATGCCTTGGTCGCAGCAAGGGCCAGGAATGCCCACACGACATGGAGCGAAGCAGTACATGCCCTCATGGATGAAGCCTTCAACTTCACGCCATTTCATGGCTGAGCACACTGCATGGCTGTTTCTCCTGGCTTTCAGGTTCCAATGGTTTATTCAGAGGCCCTTTTCGTGTCGACGATCACCCGCAGAATCCTCGCTCAGGCAAGGCCGCCAAAGAGACGCACCTACCAGAGGAGCAAGCAGCTCTTCTGAGTGTTCAGCCCGCATCCCAGGGAGAGTCTCACCCATTCACATACACTAGACTCACGCATGAACTCTTCGGCCTTTTCCTTTTCACGTATAGCATGATGCTGGTCATGAGCCGAGACATGGGACTGTCCTTGTTTATTGGTGGTGGATCATTTCATCTCCAGGTTTGGAGAGGCATTTGGAAGTCTGCGCTTTGCCTGGTCCTTTCTGGGAGACTCAAAGCGAGCGACGGCCTCCCGCACCCCAAGTGACCCAAAGTCATGAGGGGAAGGACATCGACCCACTGCCAGGCGTTCGGGGCTGTGGAACGGATCGTAAAGTGCACTTGGGCACTTTGAGGGCGTGTGTAGCTCTAGGTTCGGGCGAAACGGGGTGTTTGTTGAAGTTGTGGACCTTATATGGTCTGAAAGGAACACCAGAGGGATCCGAAAGCTTGAGACACACTGGTGTCTATCTCAGGCGGCTTTTCGGGTTCGCGAGAGGCGGGGCCAACCAGCCATAGAGTCACTGAGCGCCTGAAGATTGGTTCATGCCTTGGTCGCCATTTTGGGGTCTTTGCCATGGTAGGACCACAGATTCAGAAGCTTTGCACAGGCTGGTGGCTGGTGTCGCTGGCGATTTCCTGCGACGGAACCAGAATTTGGCAGGCCTGAAAGGTCACAATAATTATTGCAATTGCAATTGAAGTTGTACGCAGAAAGGTGTATTGCTGGCTTGCTTTTGTTGCGAGCTGATATCGGCGCACAGTTGCTTAGCCAGCTTGCTACAAGTCCATCGCAAAGCGCTTTGCTGCCCGCCAGCACATTGGAGTGCCATCACAGCTCCCGATCGCTTCTTTTTGTGTTGCTACATCATATGGGTATGGGTCAAAATTAAACCACCAGTTTTGCTCCATGTTTCCATTTACCAGGATTCCATGTTGGGTACATATTTTTGACCCACCGCCACATCTTGGAATAGCCTTTGTTCTTGGTCTCGAGTCAGCTATCCATCGCCCGCCGACCGACCTGCAGGGCCCGGATATGTACTCCATCTGCGGGCCCTTGGCCCAGGAGCTGGCGGTGGCGACTGCAACGGCTCCAGACATGCCATGGGAGTCCATCCAATCACCAGCAGCCTCAAGTCTCGTCTCGGCCATGGGTGCTCGGAACTGAGTACAAAACCTGACAGGATGAACGTCAAACAGCTAAGAGAGGCCAACGACTCATGCGAAGCAAGATGAGTAGAAAATTGAAGCTGTTTCGATCGAAAAGCTTGCATTTGAGTCCCTTGTCCAGATCCCGTTTGCTCTTACTGCGGTCACGGCCACAAACCTGTGATGGTTCCCAAAAGTTCGGGTTTCCGTGATCTCCTAGTCCCACCTACTCGTGCCTGGTTAGTGGCAAGGCTGGAAGTGGCCGCCTTGCTCTTGCTGTCCCTCTACCCGGGCAGGAGGCTTCATGACGTTTCTCCATTCACGGAGCCTTTGCCCCCTTTCACAAGGATGCAAATCCGCAGCGGAAGCCTTGGGTGTTTCTCCCGGCAGAAAACTCCAACGAGGCCCAAAGATTTGGGCTCGTGAGACTTGGGCCATCTTGGGCCCTTCGGGCAGAGGGACTGCCAATGCGGCGACATTCCATGGATTCAGGGTAGCTTCGTTGAAGGGAGCAGTGAGGACGGCACTTTGAAGTCAGCCGCGCGGCCATGGGGCTCCGTGGGCAGGAGCTCCCGTGGCCAATCATCAGACTGTCGGGGGTCTTAGAAGACCAATGGGCCAGGAGCTTGTACCATGATGTGCACTGTTGGTCCGGTGTTTGATGCGGCTGCTGCAGTTTTGATCCCTCAACCTGTTTGAACCACAATCAAAATCCGGGCTAATGAAGCTTTGATGGACCACTTTGATACCAGGTTTTGATTATGGCTTGTTTGGGATGTGGGCCAGTGACTGAACGAAATCAAGGACCCACTCGCCAAGGGCAAACATATTTTCCGATTGGACTGACCTCAAATATTTGAAGTCTGTGACTTGGCGGTGAGATGTTGTGGTCAGTGAGATGAAACAACAGCTGAGGCAGGAAGCGCGTTTGCAACGCCTGCTTTGCGCTGTGTAGCTTCTTCCAGGCAAATGCACTGGATGCTTGGAGACAAGATATGTGTTGTCTATTCCAAAAGGATCCCTCAAGGTCCACGTTTGGACCACGTTTGGACCTTCCACCGCAGTTTTATTGGGATCAAGTTCTAAGAAGTAGACTACAGCTGACCCCTGAGAGAGTTCATTGATTTGTGTGGGTATGTCACCTTTCTCCTTTGAGCGCTTGTAGGCCTTGGTCTTGATGCTGCTGCTGATTGCCCTCCTTGTGCTTCTGGCTCCTATGGTGGTCAACGCGTTTCAGTCTAAGGCCAGGGTTGAGTGGGCGCCCACGCCTGGCCCGGAAAGGGACAAGATAGCCACGATAAGATTGATCTGATCAGCTTTGGATGCTGACTGCAGCTCGTTCTCCCGTGTGGAACCTAGCTGGAACGTGCCTTGCTGAGAACATGACCGCAGCCGCATTCAATCTTCTGACTGTAGAGTGTGCAATAATCTAGAGGCGATGATCCAAGCACCTTCGTGGGAGGTTCTTGTTGCCTTAGACACTGGAACATCGCTGATAGCCGCGGACTTAGTCGAACATCCTGAGGTGGACAGGCTGAATCACTCCAAAAGCATCATTACAGGGGGACTCGCAGAGCCAAGTGGCATGATCTACAAGGAAGTCTTTGGCTTCATTTGTTTCATCAACAACATGCGCCTTGTAGTTCGATCAGCACCTGAGCTTGGATTGCGCTTAGAGATCGCACATGAGAGTCAGAAAGAAGGACTCTTTCACGAGACATCCGAAGAGTGCATTTGTTTGTGACATGATGTTGCTCCCATCATGATCAGCCGCTTTGTGCAAGCTTCGCAGGAACACAGGGAATTGCAACACTGCCCGACCACCATGTCAAATCAGTCGCTCGCTTGACTTGACTGTTCTCAAGTCGATTCAACCGCTGAGAATGAAATGCGTAATAACTTATATAACCTGAGCGAGATATCAAGTCTGAAAGTTCAAGGAGCTGCCAAAACACCCCTTTCTTCCCAGCTTCCATGTAGTACCCCTCTTGCATGCTTTTCGTCCAGCGTGTTTCATGGCCCGACTTCCCCTTTGGAATGGTAAAAGCACCAAGTCAAATTTTTACATACCAGCAGTGCAAGGTAATAATGCACTTTAATGTGATGTTTAAACGTTTTCTGGAATCCTTGATGATGATTGTTGGGGTGCACAGTGTGGTCACACCTATGCATTGGGATATCTGCAGCTTTCATAGAATCCAGGTTGTTCGCTAGTATGACCGTGGAAGTGGAAACAGCTTGAGTGTCCCACTCAGCCCTTCTTGTAAATGTGGGCGTGTCTTACACTAGGGTGCTTTGAGTGTTTGGTTTCCTTTCAGCTTCTTTGTCAAACATCCACTAAAAGGGTACCGTTCACAAAGGCACAGCCGTGCGTTCGTGGCTTTGGCACTGGCGCTCACCTGGCACTTGTTCTTCTTCAGCGCGGCCATTTTGCGAGGGCAGCCTTTCCGGTTTTCTTTCAGAGGGGATCAACAAGAGTAAAAAATGAAGGGGAATCTGCCCCTCTGAAGGCTTGGGCTATGTTTTGTTTGAGGGTACCTTTTCTTTTGAGACGACGGGCCACTGCCCATTTTGAAGCTGCGACCTGGCGCCGAGGTCATCCCGACAGAGAACTTCCAGCAGGTGGCGGACGCCATGTTCGGGCTCCGCCAAGAGCTTGGCGGATCGCCCCACGGCTCGCGTGTGTCGATGGGGCCGCCTGCCGCCTTTTAAAGGGGATACCGAAAAGGTCCCCTGATTTTGACAACTAGGTCCCCAGTAGTGCCCTTTTACCCTTTCTTGGGGGAGGATTCCCTTACTAACATAGACTACAGAAAAAAGGGTACCCTTATTCTAACCTCTCTACTGGAGGACCTAGACAAACTGAACTTGATGATGGATCCTGCAAGCAGCCAGGAAACGAGCATCCACAAAGCAGGTTCAGGATCTGAGCAAAGGCCAATGGGTTTTGCGCACTCTCCTGCTGAGTTCAGAATGTTCACTAGTGTAATAGTGCATGAACCATTCATTCATCGGAGTGCGTGGGGTTTCTGGCAATTGGCTTTCTGTCTTTTGGCAAAAAAAACAAATAGCCGATTCATGCGGCGGTACTTCACCGCATAGTCCGCACTCGGGCTTTGTGCTGTATGCTCACACATCCGCGCGACGTGCTGCTGATGCAGACCGCGAGAGCATCCAAGCGGGTTTCTTTTCTGGCAAACACCTCTCGTAGTTTCAACTTGATGCTTGTTGAGTTTCCTTTTGACGGTTGATGTTGTTTCAGATTGGTTTTCATGTAGGCTGGTTGATGTTGGTTGTGTTCCAGGCTGGCTTGAATTGGGACTTGTAGGTGGTTGGTTGGTTTGGGTTCTGCGTCCCTTAGGTCTGAGAGACAGCTGCGTCCTCTCCAACAGCGAGCTGCCGGAGCCCTGATATCCAGGCCACGGTTGGTCCCCCTCGCAACGCTACCTGGAAGAAGACCAATGATGCAAGACTTGAGCCTTGGGGCCAAATCAGCCCAAATACAGCGACTAAGGCCAAGTGGGTGCGTACGTTGTTTTCAGGGCACCCTTTTCACCCTGGTTGGTGCGGAGCCAAAGGGAAAGCCCAGCCATGTTCGGGGTGCCCGATTTTGACGCATTGCCCAAAGGGCTGTGCTCCCTGATTTGCCCGCACAAGTAGTTGTTTTGAACATATAAATCATAAGAAGGGGTGCCAACTCCCAGCCACACCAAAAATCCGGGGAGTTTCATTGACACCACTTGTTGCACAACAACCTTTATGAAACAGGGAAGGGAAAGGCCGCCCTTCCTAGGACAAAGGTAGTACGATGACATGACCTTGTTTGTCCTCAAACGGCTAGACTTGAAACCAGAAGGCTCTCTACTTTGTGCCAGCAACCCAAGCGCCCCTTCATGTTCCAAAGTGCTGGGCGAGGTCTAATTTGTACTGGAGGCACCCACTCGCCGCTCCATGATTTATTTCCAGCTTGACTGTCATGTGTGCCAATGTGCGCAATTGGACATTGCTGTCGTGAAGGTACTTGGCCAAGGTGACACAAAGATTTGATGTGGATTGTTCACAGGCTTGCTAATGGTTTGGCGGTTCGGGCAGTTTCACATCACGGAAATATAATATGATTGCCCTGTTCATCGCCAGGCCAAGCAAAAAAATCAAACATATTAGCAAGACCGCATAAGGGACCTTTCACGGATGCCCCTAGAAATACAGGTCTTAGTTAGGCCTCACAAAGCTTTGTTTGGGGGAACCCCGTACCAAGGCCTCACAAGGACCCCTCGAGTGGGGTTTGCCCTGGGGGCGCCTTTGGGTTACCAGCCACGCCATGCCGCCGGCTCCGCGACGGTTCCGAGACCCTAGGCTTTGCGCCTGCGAAGTCGCGGCGGAGGCGGGGCCGACGCAAGCTGTCGACGGACGCATTGGGTTCGAGGGCTTTCGGCAGGAAGCTGTTTTCTACAGCTCGGATCTGGGTGTGTGTGTGTGGTTTGTTGCTGGCTTGTGCTTGTGTTCACTTCTGCGCTCAGAAGTTATCCAAGAAACAGCGCCCCTCCACCACATGCCACGCTCAGAACCTGCACCTTCATGCATGGTGGATTCCCTGGTGGATACTGCATGGATCCTGGTGAAACCTTTTGTGGGGCAAGAATCGTCGTGCTACCCTGGAGCATTGATGTGAAAGGGAGGGAATGGACTGGCCGCCGCTTTGGGTCAAGAGCCATGAATCTCAGAGTGGCCTACTGCCACAAGTCTTGGTTGAGCATTTGGTTGGTTCGTTTCAACCAACCCAACAAAAACCACACAGAATGTCATATCATAGGCATCATACCGTAGGCCAAGGCGTTGGACTTTCACTTGGGCGATGTGAGACTGAGCGGTGGTGCCCAGTTGCTCAAAGGTGACGTCGCAGCCATGGGTAGTGAGCTGATCATGGGGCAGTCTCTAAAATTGGACGAGCTTGGACAGATGTTGCTGTGCGTTCTTTCTATTGGGTGCACCTTCCAGGTTCCGCGTTTGAGACTGGACAGGTGTCCCATGGTGTCCCTTGCAGGCCGGAGGTGCTCCCTTTCCGTGTTTTGTTAACACCCCCAAAGAGGAGGAATGTCCACTGTGATATGCACATGCATGTGTGTGTGTGTGTGTGTTTTGATGGATTGTTGATCTCCCCTAGTTTTATTTATGCGACATCAAAGCTGCTTTCAGACATGTTGATGTGAATAATGGAGCTAAGGTCTGCATCCTCTTCAGATGTTTGCGAATGTGAATGTGGCCGCCTCAGCTTCAGTGTGGTCGAGAGAGGCGCGTCGTTTTGCCAACGCTCGCAAATGAGCCTTGGGCGTCGTGTGGCGGAGTCCGGAAAAAGCCAGGCCGGACCAACCGCCTGCCCTCCTTGACTTATCAGAGAGTTCATTGGGGCCGAACTGGCAAACCTTCTTAAACCTGCTCGAAACCACCCTCAGCCCGGCCGAATCCCACTCTGTACCTCCCTAAACCCATACTAAGTGCAACCAACATATGCCTCTACCCCGGTTTATCCTAATTGCCTTAAAGCACACCCTAACCCTACCCCAAAGCCCTCCCCTCCCTTCTCACGACCAGCCGGGACACCTAACAAGTTGCTGGTAGGTTCCTCCAAGCGAAGCAGGCTGACAAACCTTTTTTAGCCACGCGGGTTGTCTCAAAATAGAGGAGCCCCAAAACATGTGGTTTTCTTGGGTTTTCTCTGCAACACCCCAAAAAAGGGTTCGCCTCAAACAAGACACGGCCGCCCTTTGGTCACCTCAAATTTGAATGGCGCGTGGCCGAGGCCGAAATCCTCGGAGATCAGCCTGTCACGACCCCAGGAGAAAGGGGGGGGCTGACATTTGGGGCAGACCCCCCAAGCAGCCGGCAGAAGGCCAGAAAGCCTGTCACCAGCTCAGTTGTGTGCTTTCTGCTTTGAAGGTGCCCGTTTGAAGGTCGGTTGAGAAAACTAAATGGAAACCACACGTTTATGGGGGGTCCTCTGGTTGCGAGCTCTCTTCGGACATCATCCCCCGCGCATGGTTGCAGGTCACCCAGAAAGACAAGTTGCCTTCTCTTCCGGGAAGGACACACTCCAGTCAAATGTTGGCACGGCCGCGCGTCGACTTTGGGGCGGTTGTAAGGACAAGCAGATGAACCCCCTCGTTTAGGCAGATACCGAAATAATTTTGCCACTAAATTTGAGTCCCCCCCCCCCCCCGCTGTCGCTTGTGATTGTCACGGAATGGCGTGTGTTTGCCACGAGGCCTGCCGATCTGGCTTGGCCACGCAAGACCTCCGCTTCTGGATCCTGGGCGACGTCTTTCTGAGGCGACCAGTTGTTGCAAACTCTTGCGGACAGCGAGTCACGCACTCCAAGAGTTGGTGCCAATGGTTCTTTAGAATAGAATAATTATTCTGGACGTGCCAAATTGCAAGGACAACCACCCCCCGGGCATCGGTCGTCGGAGGCAAGCAGTGGTTGTCCACGATCCCCGCGGCAACGTCTCCATCTTTCCGAGGGAGACCTCACGCTCGCCTTTGCCTGTCGGGGCACCCAAGTGCATCTAGTTGTTGTTCTTTCTTTTTTTCTGACAACCTTGCCTCTCATCGGTTTCTTCATATGCTTGGCTCTGCTTTTTGTGGGAGCCTCGAGTAAGTTGGATGGATTTGGAAGGGGATTTGGAAAGTGGCTATCGGCCAGCAAGCAGAGTAGATAGCTTCAATAGCAAGAGTACATGTCAAGCAAGCAATCAGCTAGACGGTAGCAATCATCAAGGAAGCAAACGCTTTGCTTAGGGTTGGTACATGCTTGACCACCATGATAAGGCTTCTTACTTCGGGAACCCTGGCCATGGCCCACATTGAGGAGTTTTAGCCATGGCGACTTTGCCCTCACCCGCAGAATTCCTGCGGCCAAATGGAAGCTGTCAGCCTCGTCATTGAGAATCCACTGCAAATTTCAAAGGCGCTTGCTAGTCATAGTTTGATGTCATGGCTGCAGCATGGCCCAAGGGAGGCAGGATGACTATCCCATTGGCTCTTTCAGACCGGCAAAATGACTCGCTGCATGCCAGACTCCCAAACAAATGAGCGCAACCTGAAGCTTCAGATTCTTGCCCTCAGCCCCAGGATGCAAAAACTCAAGGGGTTAGTAGTTAGCTGCTTGGCCCATTGCTTGATCCGTGTTTAGTAGTTTTGGGTTGCCAAATGTCTGCTTACCTTGTAAAAGTCGGTCAGCTCCGCGGGGCGTCCGCTCCATGCGAGTCCTGCGCTCTGAGCCCAAAGAGAAGCGCTGCGCTGTCCGGCGCTGGCCCTCGGCGACAGGCCGAGGCCTGGAACCGGAAATGGGGCCGCACGGCGTCGACGCTTTGGAGCTACTTTGATTTGCACAAGTTGGTTTCAGGTCCTTTTGAAAAGTGGGGCTAAAGGTAGACAGTCACGATTCTCCTCGGACCCAACCCCAACCAAACCCGGGGCCTTTCTTGCAACAACTTCTCTCCGAACGCAGGCCTCCGCATCCTCATCTATGGGGACAGCTTGACGGCTGGGGCGCCCAGCATGGTGCCCTTCGCCCAGGAGCTGCACCGAGCGCTCGAAGGCGGCGCCGGCGCCGAAAGCTGCGAGGTGGAGACCACGGCCTGCGGGCTCTGCGCCTCTACGGCGCTGCAGATGCTGGCGGTGCTGGAGGAGTTGGGCTAAAACGTGGCCATGTTTTGGCAAAATTGGCTGCAACACTGTGGTAAGGAGTTCTGTAAAACATGGCAAGAAGGTGGAGGTTTGAGCCAGTTCTGTGGGAAGGCCCATTTTGTTTTGGTTCAGGAGCCCAACCATGATTACAGTTGATATGATCCGCTCCCGCCGGTCAAGGTCATGGAGAGATAGCTTTCGGAGAATCCCTTTTGCCACCTTTTGTGGTCCTCTCCGGTCCTTTCTGGACTTCTCCTTTGTCCCTCTAGACTTCTCGTGCGGGATTTCCGCTGTTAGGTCAATGGATGTCAATGGAACTGCGATAGCGGCAAAGGGAACATTTGTCATATGTCAAACAGTTTTGGGAGGGGGAGCTGGGCTAGGTAACCGGTGCCACGGAACTGCGGCCAAGATTTCTACGAATTGGCCGATCGCGTGATATCGCGAGCCATTTCATCAATTGCCGTCAGAGCTTCGACTGACGGATCTGCGGAGCCCTTTTCCTACTTTTTTTTTTTTTACGATTTGACGAGGAACGGATCCACAACTTCGAGCAACCCTTTGCAGAAGACCTTTGCAGAGCCTTATTTTCGCGATGGGTTCCGTGGTATGGCCATCCAACCCCGCTCCCATGTCTTTCTCAATATGTGTTCGGTAGAAAGGGACATGATGAAGCAGGAGGGTTGTGTATTGCTGGGGGCCTGTGCAGCGGAACCCCCTCAGAGATTGTCCAGACTTGAAAAGTAAAGTAGACTGAAGTAAGATACTTGCTGTGTCTGGCCATACACAAATGTTTTTACATATGATTGTTTTGTTTTTTCATATCAACAATAGTACTAGCAATAGTAATCAATAGCAATAGTAACAGTAATCGTACAATAGTAGTAGTAGTAGTAGTAGTAGTAGTAGTAGTAGTAGTCGTAGTCGTAGTCGTAGTCGTAGTCGTAGTCGTAGTCGTAGCCGCAGTCGTAGTCGTAGGCGCAGTACTAGCGCCAGTACTAGCGCCAGTACTAGTGCTAGTACTAGTGCTAGTGCTAGTGCTAGTACTAGAAGTAGTACTAGCAGTAGGATTAGTATGACCATTAGTAGTAGTATTGGTTAGTAGTAGTAGTAGTAGTAGTAGTAGAATGAATGAATG
Source organism: Effrenium voratum (assembly GCA_963377175.1). Lineage (NCBI taxonomy): Eukaryota > Dinophyceae > Suessiales > Symbiodiniaceae > Effrenium > Effrenium voratum. The sequence continues at coordinate 123,572 of CAUJNA010000795.1, read as the reverse complement.
AATGAATGAATGAATGAATGAATGAATGAATGAATGAATGAATGAATGAATGAATGAATGAATTAATGAATGAGTGAAGGAATGAAGGAAAGAAGGAAGGAATGAAGGAATGAAGGAACGAAGGAATGAAGGAATTCAGGAATGAAGGAATTCAGGAATTCAGGAATTCAGGAATGAAGGAATGAAGGAAGGAAGGAATGAAGGAATGAATGAATGAATGAATGAATGAATGAATGAATGAATGAATGAAATGAATGAATGAAGGAAGGAAGGAAGGAAGGAAGGAAGGAAGGAAGGAATGGATGAAGGACTGAATGAGATGGATGGATGTATGGATGGATGAATGGATGAATGAATATATGAATGACATCCTATATACATAGCAATAAAACCAATATGTGTAATAATACCAATATCAATAACAATGATATTCACATTAATATTAAGAATAATAATACATAGTAATAGTAATAACAACTAATAATAATCGTAACAATAATGCTAAACATGACAATAAAAAATACTAACACTGTTGATTGATTAATTAGTCAATAGTATAGCGAACTAAGCAATAACGGCAATCATGACAAGTAATGATCTTAACCATGATAAATCTGATACTATTAATAATAGTTCTAGTGATACTACCAACAATAGTCTTGATATTTAATGCACACGTTAGCAAGCTTTGGAATAAGTTTGGAGCAAATGTTGGCAAGTACTTCGCAGAACACCGGCAATAGTATTGGCAATAGCTTTGGCAGTTCTTTTTTGTATAGGGTTGGAGAGTAAGTTGGAGAGGCGTGTCTTTAAGAGGGGTTCGGGCGGGTGGCCAAAATGGATAAGGGGCCGCCGGAGGAGCCCTATGTGGTAGATGCTCTTGGTGGCAGCTGGGGCTCAGGGCTTGTCCATCTGGCTAAAGAGGCGAGCTTAGCGATCATCATGGCTGGCACCAATGATCTGGCCTCGCCTGCGCCGGCCGGCGACGTTTCAAAGGCCATACAGGGAATGCTTCCGATCTGAACTTGGCAGACCGTTTTTTTTTTTTTTTTTTTTTTTTTTTTTTGCGCGCTTCGCGTTTGGAGTTCCTATCATTCCAACCTAGCGTGGTAGATGCTTGCATGGCTTCTGAGGGCAGAAAAGGCATGTGGCTTGCCATCGCGTCGGAGTACCTACGGTGGCTTTAGGTGTTCCAGATGCTGGTGGTCGGTTCATTCGGCGACTTGGGCAGGCACTGCCCACCAAGCGCCGTGCTGTGAACGCAGCGCTGGCAGTATGGGCACGGGAGGGATTCGAAGATGGGACGCGCCCAGAACTCTTCATCAACACGTCAGCCCTACTGCCTCACGGTCCCAGGAGCAGACACACCGCCTCAGTTAGCAAGTTGTCACCAAAGATGCTGCTTTCTGATCAAGTTTTTGCAGCACCTTTGAAGCAGCGTTCTGTGGGACCCTGTCTCGTGTTGCTGCTAAGGCAAATTGTGCGTTGCGGTTCACAACAACCGGTGATTAATGATTTTATCATTTTGCTCACCGAAACCTGAATGAGCACAATAACAGCAGCTAAAGAACATTTAGCACCCAAGCTGCATGGATTGTTTGACACCCAACATTTCTTGCAAGATTTCAAGCTAATCGGAGGACGCGCCGGGCACTGGGAGCGCGACGGCGTCCACTTCACCGCGCAAGGCGCGGAAGCTTTGGGCGCGCGCCTGGCGCGGATTCTGCGGCCGCTGGTTCAAAGGCGGGACGCTGAAGCTTTGGGCAGGTTCCAAGGAACCCGCGGGTAGGGCTCTTAAAATTCATGTTCTGGCAGGTGTGGCATTTAAGGCTGTTGGGTTGTTTGTTGCGGATGGTTTGCTGTCAGGGGTAATGGGGAAGTTGGATGGCTGGGAATAGCTGGCAAGGCTTTTTGGAGGAACACATGCTGGTTGCAAACAAAAAGAAGCTGACTGTGATTCGTTTGTGAAGCAGGGCGGAGCACAGGCCCTGCCCTGGCTGGCTGCGGCAGCAAACGCCATGGTGGTGTGGTTGGCTACCAGCAAAGCGGAAATCCTTGCTGGCCAATGGCAAGGCAGCGAGCAGGCCTTCAGCAGATGACATGTTTATCAGTTTATCGTTGCAATGACAGTTGCTGGTCCCCGTAGGCTAGAAGCGGACGCCTTGGTCAAGACCGCCGCTGACGGGCCCATCCCATCTCTTGATGCTTTCCTGGAGGCGTTGGATTTGGACGAGGTGGGCCACTGCCGACGGACCCCAGCTGCAGAAACCTCTGACTTCAGAAAGAGGATGCCTGTTGAACCCTTTTGCGACCCCCTGACAAAAGTTCAAGTCAACGGCAGGGTCTGAAATTGGGACGGTTCCTCTTTGAACAGCCCTGCATGTACGTATTTTGACCAACCATCACTCAAACACAGCCATTCTGAGCCAAAGCGACTAGAACACGACTGACTTAGAAGCAACCACATCTTTCAGGCTGAGCCGGCAGAGCCCGAAGCCTACTGCATGGACCTTGCGGGAGAAGCGGCTGAGACCATTCAGTCCTACTTCAGATTGCGCAAGCTTGAAAAAGGTTCGCCTGTGCGCGGAGAGTGCACACGCACGGTTCCGACAGGCAAGTCATTAATCCTGCTGTTTGCTTTTCTCATGCCGTGGTAGGTCGCGCGGGACTTGATGAGTCGAAGAACATTCCCCCCCTTTTTGCGTGTATATCCTTCCGCCACCCCTACATCCACCCCCTTAGGGCCCGAAAATGCGGGGATGCCCAGGTGACAACAGCGGCAGTGCCAGCAAGCACTTGGACACCAGTGCTTCTCATGCTGAGCTCTCAACCACGCGCGTGACTTCTGGGAAGGCAAGTGCAAGATGATTGTGCTCTCAAACATTTCAGATGGGCCACACAGAGGCAAGACTTGCATATGCTATTTTCCTGAAGCAATGATCCTGAGGCAGTCTTCAACATGTTTCAAACTGTCGCAGATACTAGCTTTGTTTATTCTAGATCGTTTCTGCTTGAGGCGCTGGGGATGGATTCACTTCACTAGTTTCTCCGGTTTTCCTCCATCAGCAGGCTGATGGATCACGCAAGGCCTGTTTGCTCCTGCGCCTATCAGCTCAACGATACTTGCCCCGAAGCCGAGGCTAGCGCTGCCTCTGGCCGCTGCAAGGCTGGATGCAAGGTTCTTGTCTCAGACCAAATCTGCCCCGTGCCGGTAGAACATGGCGAGATGAACAGAAGTAAGAGGCTCCTTTGATTCAGATGAATGATTTGAAGCGATAGTTGCTACTTGAGCGGACAGCACTGTGTTTGAGCTCCTTTTGAATTGGATGTTGACAGCCGTGATCAATCTTTCCTCAGGGAACCTACTGTAACAGAGGAGCATCATGCAGAAAAAGCCTTCTGGACAGTGTGCAAGTTTGAGAGGAATCACCCTTCGCCCAAATATGTTGAATGCCTGACCCATGTCGATGAGGTGTTGGCCGAGTTAGCACACCCCACGCCCCGGCAAGCATTGAATTGCTCAGAGGAAAGACTGTAGTCTGCGCAAAGGGTTGATGCTCTTTTCTTGTACTATGTGGGAAACCAACGCACGCTGATCCAGGCTTTGCATGCTTGCGGTTGGGGGGGGCTTTTTGGGGGAGCAGGGCCAGGACAACGGGTCTCTGTGCAGCGCTTTCTCCAATCGGTCACTCCCATCTTCCAGGTCGCGGGAGGACGGCCCGGGTCCTCGGTTTTGCCGCGGTCTGGGAAAAGACTTCGGGTCCCAAGCGTCGAGTCGCGGCTTCAATTTCCCGCGCCTGGCCAAGTTTCTTGGCTGGCATCACTAGCTAAGTGCAGACGGACAGGCTCCATTGCTCAAATGATAAGGCTTCCTTTTCATATGTTTGTTCAGAGGCCGAGGCGTGCATTCCAATACTACATGTGTGAGACTCGTCACGGCCTTTTGTCTCTTGTAGAGGGCAGGGAGGATGGTGTGAAAGAAAGGGAAAGACCAGATTTGTTTCACTTTCAGCTTGACAGGCTTCAAGGGATACTGCACTTATAGCTACCTGCGTCGCCTCACCTGCACCTGACAGTAGGTATATGTCCGAGCGCTCAGCCACAGCTGCCTTTCACTGTGAGGGCTTGAGAACGCCTTTTTACTCGTTGCAGGAGCACAGGCCGTTCTTCTTGTTCGCAAACTCATGCCCGTGCCGCGTATGCTTTCGGCATACTTCCAGGGTCTTGCTGCACGTCGCCGAGGCGAGCTGGAGCAGAGGCTGTTGGCAACCTGAGGAAAATATGCGATAGTGCGGCTGAACGGCTGGCAGGTCCGGCCTAGGGCATGTTTGATGCATTGACGGTGACGCAGGTGTTCCTTCAATCTATCAAACATGTCATGTTGTCAAGGGGCGTCTCAAAAGATTGCCGCCTTGTTCTTCCTAAGATCATTTTTGTTGCTTTTGGTTCTGGTCAAAGCAGATCCAACAATATTTCCGTTCGACACCCCCCGCCACTGTCTTACATTGCTTGCCCAACACCCGCTCAAGCTTGGGGCGGTGGGATTACACTTACAAACAACGCATGGTGTAGAAGATGTGAGGCCAATATTTCTAGAGTGTATGAAAGCTAGATTTAAAGCTTTTTGCCGCCATCACCTCGTACTGTACCTCCTTGAATCAAATTACACTGCCCTTGGTCTGCCCTTGTCCTTCAATAGCCGCCAGCGAAGTCATGCAGTGTCAAGGGCCGGCGCCAAAAGTCAGTTGGCATGGGTTGGTTGAAAGCAACAAAAGGAAAGCCACCCATTTCGGCGTCCAAATCCAGCTTTTGAGACACCTTTTTTGCCTGAGTCTTCGGATTTTGAGCGGGAGTTTGCCGTGCGCCGTGTTGGCTCGAGAAGAGAATGCAAATGCAATCTTCAGGTTAAGTACCGGAGGCCGGGCTGCAGGGTTTCCTGGCCGGAAGAGGGGGAACTCTGGCATAGATTCCAGGTGCACTCATATCTGAGCAAGCCTGGTGGGCGCATGTTGGCGCACTGATTGTTGTCTGGCACGGAACATGGAACTAGTTGTTGTGACTCCTTGCCAATCATCCAATCAATAGCTTAATAGCCTTTGCACAGAGGTTCCTGATCTTCTCATCACCGGAGCCCTGGATTGTTTTAATATTTCAGCGGGGTATCGCATGCCCATGGATGCGTGCGTCCCCGTTTCAGCCTGAGGCTTTGTGTCAGTCCGTGGCATGAGATTCGCCAGGCCTCAGGCGTGATGCCTGATGAGGGTGAGCCGTGCCCCGAGTCAGCTCTGGGGCAGTTGCCAGTCTGACACCTTTACACATATGGTATATCTGTCCTCTATGTGACTGGAACCCTGTCACAGACATGCCATAAGAAGCAAAACACGGCTGGAACCCTGTCACAAACATACCATACAAAAAGCAGAAAGCAACAAGCTGAAGGTCTGTGTTTGGAAGTCCCTTCAATACGTTACGGCGGTGCCGTTCGCGCTTCTTCGAGGCCTCCAGTGGAGTGGGTCTTTGAAGTAGAAGACGGCCAAGCCGAGGAGGCTCGCTCGAGCAGCGGATAGCCGCGGCGATTTGTCGAACCCTGCGGTTTTTGGGCTCAATATTGTGAGACGTGGTTTCACACAGCAATTAAGTTTCTCTGGGTCTTATTACTTGTTGTTTTTCAAGAGGGAGCACACTTGCAGACGGAGTTTGACCTTTACGTTCGGACGGCGCCATTCAACACATGCACCTCTGTGAAACCCAAGGCCTTTTTCATAGAGAAAGCCCTGAAAGAACAAAACACGCTAAGATCACTTAATTTCAATTGATTAGGATAATGTGAAGGGAGTTAGGCTTGAGACGTCGAGTGTCGACAGGACAAGTATGAAACTGCTTGGCGATTTGAAATTTCGCGGGATACGAGACTTGCAGGAGTCTTGAATCCCTTTGATGAAGATATCTCAAAACATACTTGTATTGCTCATCCTTTCACAGAGGGTGGAATCTGGCAATTGTGCAGCAAGGTGTTGTTTCTTGATGTTTCTGGCCCTGGGAATCCTTGCTAGAATGTACGTTCTAGTTCCGTCTCTGTCAACATGCTAGACATTGCTAGCTCAGCTGACTGCGTTTCATCTCTATAGATCAAAGCGTTGCCTCGACCTTATCCACTGGTGGTGCTCGCCATAAAATCAATTATTGCGGATTTTGGTTAAACACATGATACATATATTACATGATGTATGTTCATATACTTCTATAATATAAATGTAGACATGTAACACGCGGCGGTACACGCATTTTCGAGCCAAATCAGCTGCGTAGAACCAGCCCCGTCCGGAAGAAAATGAGGCGGGGGAGGCTGAACATTGCAATCGGGGATTCAGAAAGCAAGCAAGTGGGGACTGTCCAAAAATCGATGACCGTTTCAAAGCCTGTTGTTTGTTAGCTTGTGCCATGGAACTGGGTTCCCAAATGGCTCAACCCAACCGCGAAGCCCGAGGTACTACATCCACCTCCTTCAGGGCCTTCCAACAGCTGGCTGCCCGGGCGCCAAGCTGGGTCAAAGGCTGTCCTGGCTGCAGGATGGCGGGGACATGTCGGTATGTGCCAGCATAGTGCGCCCCCCCCCCCCTGCAAAAAGAACGGTTGTAGTGTTGCTTTAACCAACCAACAACCGGGTACCCTCCAAAACACATGCGCACACGCGCACGTATTGTGATTGTGTCTTGAGAGAGGGGTCGGTTCCTCCCTTCAGCAGGAGGCATCCTTTGCCATTGCAGGGGTGAGGATCAAGCAAAGCATGTGGGAGTCGTTCTAAAGGTCCTTGTAAAGAGTCTAGTATTCGGTGACCATCGGTGTTGGTTGAGGTAGCTCCGCGAAAGATTCGCGATGGAGTTGCGAAAGTAACTTTTTTTCTCGCGAAAGTTTTGCGTAACTGTGTCTTGTAAATCAATGATATGTAAAACCATTAATCTTTGCTGCTGAGCCTTCCTTCTGCGCTGATTACAACACTTTGTTGATTTTGCGCCGAAAAAGCCTGGTGAGGCTACAGTTTGATACCCTGCTTGGCTGGTTAGTGCCCCAAGCCTGTGTATGCGTGCCTGTGGGTGTTTACTCGTCGCCTTTCCGCTCTGAAACGTGGGTGGTTTTTCGCGAAAGTTCCGTGAAAGATCCGCGAAAGCTCCCGCGAAAGCGGCTTCGATTGTAAGGGGGAGGTACTTTCTGAGCGCCGCGCTTGTCAGTATACCAGCTTGGTACTGGAAAGTTGCGATTTTAAGCTGGAGCTGCACGGCTTACGAAAAGCTGCGTCTTTCCAGCCCGTGCGTGTCATGTACTACCCCTGTGATGAAAGTTGCGACTTTACAGCCGGAGTTGGGGAATCGAATTTCGCGCGCTACGCTGGCACTTAAAATCAGCGATTTTCTGACTTGAGCAAGGAAAGCAGCGATTTTCTGATTCGCGAAAGTAACTTTTTTATTCGCGAAGAATGGCTGTTTTGAGACAAAGGAATTTAGAACAACCACCATGTCCAGGCAGGATGCCAATCCTGCTTCTTTCATATATGTTTTAGGTTCTAGGTCCTGCCTCGCTGGTTTCATTTGTGCCAGTGAACTAAAGGAAGCCAACTGGAAGGCTCCTTCCCCATTCAGCAGGACCTTGGCACTGGGCCAGTCCCAGCGGCAAGGTGGGCTGTTTCTGTTGAAGTCAGCAAGGCAAAGCATTTTCGTTCCGGTGCACTCTCCAGTGGTCGTTGCTATTTCTGCGTGCCTGCTGAAAGCTTGAGGATTCAAATCTGTCTTAAACTAGCGAAGCTCTTTTTGCTGATAGTTTGAAGGGATGCCAGGAGGAACTCGGGCCGGGGCTTACGAATCCGCTCTGAGGGGATGGCTGCAAGGAGCGCAGGAAGCCCAGCTTAGGGTCGACGGGCAACGCAAGCTGCGAGGGATGCCTGGGGAGGGGACTTTCTGGCTTACGATTTAGCACGTGCTTCTATGCAGAAAGGGCTGTCCCTGCGACTTCCCTTCGAGGTCACCGCCAAGACACCGGGGCGCACTCTCCAGGTGGGCTTACTGGGAGCGGGCATAGGGTCCCAAGTGCTTTAGTGGTTGGAACAGTTTGCGACGTCAGAGTTCGAGCAAACCGAAGGAAGGAATTACGATGCGTCATGGACATAGTTTGAACCGGGATATCATCTAGCTGACCATGTAGGTGGGTCCAAGTGTTGCACCACATGTCCCCTGTTCCAACTGAAAGAAGCTTGCGGACTGTGATCATGGCCCCGTGGAAACATGAGGTGCTCCTCTGAAAACCATGGGTCCACCTAAAGGAGACTCCTTTCCCAGGTCTGTCCGTTTGCGTGAAGGAAAACCACCGGCTAAAGCAGAACGACAGCTCCCAAGTGATGTGACTAGATTTTTGTTTTTATGCAAAGGGATGCAACATGTCGCTTGCAGCTCAGTGTGGCTTGTGCTTGCGTGCGTCAATCCTTCGAAGGGAATCTTCAGCGATTGAACTGGATATTGACACTGCCTCAAATGCGTCAAGACCTGGCCTCCGTTACCTTTGCACAGCTTCCACCCGGGCAGGCAACAAGTTCTTTGCCATGGGGGCAACCCGTTCGAGCCTTTTCCCTGAATGTCTTACCAAGTCGGGTGTAATTACAAGGCTGTTGTTGGACCGTGCGTGCTTTCATCGGGGCATCTGAGCTTGGCTGACTGGCCGCCCCACCCCTTTCACTCGGAAGTTGTCGCCAGGGAATCCGACACGAGCGCTGCAACGCTGCCTGGGGAGGAGTACAGACCTCAGGGCCAGGATGAAAAGAAAATACATGCAACCAGACTGGGCCCTGGAAGACCAGTTCTGCTCTCAAAGGGATCTTTTCAGTTTTGGTGGGTTCCATGTTAGTGGATGGGAGGGTAGGAGAAGCGACAACGATGGCAGATGAATCGATGTGTCATTGAACATGTTCACGAGCAGCGTTGTGGCGCTGAGGTGTCTCTCACGAGATCCTGATGCTTTGCACGGCACTTGGAGTCAAAACGTCCCAGACAAGGCATGTTGCATGCATTGGGTCCCCGTGCGCCGTCCGAATGCCACTTGCGGGCATCCGGGTCTACCGTCTTTGTTTTCTTTGAGGCCTCCGGAAGATGCGGAGGATAGAGGCATGGCCGGCACCCTGAGCGGCATCCTTCCGCATTCTTTGCTTGGCTCTCCAACTTCCCCTTCGTACCCAGAATCGCTGGGCAACTTGGAGCGCTCTTTGAAACTTTGGGTCCAGCGCGCCAGGTAGCATATTCAGCAAGATGGGCTTTCCTGGCTGGCTGGGCCCTTGGATGCCGCTCGATATGATGTAGCGCTCGCTGTGAGTGTGCAGCCCTTACTGCTCAAGGTATGTTTGGTTGTGTTTGCATGCAGAGATCGTGTAAGATTGCTTAGGATCATTTATGCACTGGTACTGTATGGCTGGTATTTACACGTTTGGTACGTGCTCCCTATATTAAGACTGAGGGCATCGCCCCATTCGCCATTATGCACCGAGGTTTGCCAATGAGCCGGACAACCCCTTGCCGTTCGACTCTAAGCTCGCCAGTCGCAGATTCAATACTCCGAAGCCATATATTCGTCGGATTTTTGTTGAAGAGATTGCACGTGCAAAGAGATCTACTGAAGATGTGTTTCGGCACAGCTTTCGCCATCTTGCAACTCATGACACTCAGCTTCAGCGAGGTGATCGAACATTTTGTGAGCATTCACATTTCGCAGCAGCCTCCTTTTTGAGTGCAGTCTTGTCTTGTGTTCTCCTGCATAGCCGGCCGCAAAGGCCGCCTATGCCCTCCCGTATGGACGAGCATGACGCCCGCTCAGTGAAGCGGCGGCCTCGATGCAATCTGCGAGGGCAAGCGCAGTCAAGGGGAGGCGGAGACGAGGTACAAGGTTTTCAATTTGCATGAGTGCATGGTGTCCCAGCCGGACTTGCCAAAGCCAGCTCCAATATTTCAGAGTCCAAACGTCAAGTGCCTTGTATGCCCCGTTTCAATGCCGTGATTGGGAGACATACGGATTCACAGCGGCAAACATCATGTTGCGCAATCGTTTGTAAGTTTCGCTGTGCCTATATTAATTATTACAATATATATATATATATATGTGGCTGTCTTTGACATTTATGGGCCCCTTCAGGAGGTTGGTTTTCTTTTGGTTTCGCTTCGAAATCATCTAAACCAAGTATTTCATGTTCACACATCACACTGTTGAGAGGTCCAAGCTTACAACGCATCCCAAAGGTTCCGCCCGTTTGTGGACGAATCTCCTTGAGGAACCCCCTTCTCGCTTGTTGGCAGGGAGTAAACCAAACTGGGGCACTTGTGGCATATGTTCGCTCGCTCAGGCGCAGCTCTCAAGGCAACGCCGGAAGACCCAGCCAATCGCCTTGTCGGGTTCGCCTCGAAATGAGGTCATTCCCAAAAAGGACTTCCCTTTTTCGATCTGGGCAGCGAAGGAACATCGTCCAAAATGGGCTTGTTCTTTTGAGGAAGTGGTGTAGTGGTGTTAAAGGCATTTTGCGACAAGCACCGATGGCTGTTGGGCTTCTTTGTTTTGAAATGTAGGTTTGAACCCAAGTTCATGGTTGATTTCATGTTGGTTCCTTGCACAAAAGGCCAAAGGATGTCGTTTTGACTCTCAGCCACGTTACGCTTGCAGGCCTGGAGCGCTTTTTTTTTGTAAATTGAGGGGGGGCTGGTGAAGGTTGCGCAGTTTAGCTTTTCCCCGGACAGGTGCCAATGTGAATGGATTGAATGCGGAGAACGTTGGCAAAAGCGAATTCGGGCGAGGATCAATGGCTTCATTGAGGATGGCTTCATGGGTCTGCCCACGAACAACTAGTGACATGGAACGCTGTATCAACACGACTACCTTTTCTTTATGTAGGTGTTGGTCACCTATGTAGGAGTTGGTCACCAATGCTATCAACTGCAGCCAAAGTCCGTCAGTACCTATAGGCATTGTTCAGCAGTGCGCTGTGTCATGTTTCTCGCAGTTTCACAGTTGGCAGCAGGAAAGGGGAATGGGTGGTGCGCCCCCAAGGCCTAGGAACCTGAAATTCAGATCTGGGCGCCTCTGGGATGACTCACACTAGTGATCATGATTGAACGCCAAAGCGGTGGCTGGAAGCAAGACGATGGTTGCGACTTACGTGAGGCTTTTCTCGCATGATATGTTGTCGTCGGAACCCAATGCTCATCAAACTTGACGGGGCCTAGTTTTGCCCCATTGAAACATGAGGTTTGTGCCTGAACACCAGCATCGTTATTATCAGAGCATCGTAGGAGGATCCCTTTATTTAATATGTCTGGTGAAACAACCTACATTATTATAGACGTACTATTCCCAGAGCACTGACACACAAGCTGCGTGAGTTTCATGCTCTCCTAGGTAAAGTGGAGTGTAGAGCTGGACATTCCGGACGACATGCTGGAGGACGAGGCTGAAGTTGGAGCGGTTTGTCATGGGCCTATACTTGTTTATGGTGTATGTGTTTCTCGGAATAGGGAGTCCCAAAAAATGGTTGGCTTCCTTTTGGTTGTCCTCCGATCAAAAGGGGTCCTCCGTTTTGAGAACTTCCGTGTCGACCTAAAGTGGCAAAGGCCGGCTCTTCTTTTGTTCCAGCTGACCGTGATTCGAGATGACTTGGGATTGGTTTTTGGTGCAACTAGTTTTGCAGTCGTACAGTTGCGAATCAAGCGGGGTTCGTTCATGTGACGTTTCCGTTATTGAGACAATCAACTGGGATGAACTGACGTGTCCTTGATTTCCATGGACATAGCTTTTCGCGCCAGCTTGGCATTTTTGTATCTTCAGCTAGCGGGATCCACTTGAACTGGCAGGCAATTTACGCCTCAACTTGGGATGACACCTCCAAAATGGTCCCTTTGAAACAACCCCCAAACAGGTACCGCCAAAAACGACACTCACTTGGGCCAGTTTGTTAGCTTGTCAAGATTTGTGTTGAAACACAGTAGCCCAGAGGACCAACATTTACATGTGGAAACATTGAGGATGTGTGGTAGTTTGGCATTGATCCGAAAACCATTCCTCAGCCATGCTCAAATGTTGAGATCAGCAGCTCACTTGCTGAACAGGTGAGTCAAAGTCAAAGCGGTCCTATTCTTGCAATCATGAGGCCTCACAGGCTGTACGTGTTATAATCCAGAGCCGGCAAAATGTCATCTCTGCATCAGAGCCTTGACTTGGTACGTTTCATTGGCGTGCATCAGAACATGACTCCAGAGCAACGCTCACTGTCAAAAGGTTTGCTTGGAATGTACTGCTGTCTTGATCTATTTGCTTACTTGTCTGGGTGGTGCAACCGGGTTCAGACAAATTCTGATTTCCTTGTGGCTTCCACAAACGCGGCTTTGTTGGGTTGCCCGATGTTGAGACCCAATTTTGTTGCAGGCCTGGCCCTTGGTTTGCAAAATGGCCGTCAGGTGACGCATGAGCGGATGGCCAGAACCCAATCGCAGCACACCAACATGCCAACGGCCGGGAGCGCGGAATGCGGGACGAGGGAGAAGGGTGTGGGAATGCAAATAGATATAGGGTCTACATGGTTTTACACGTGTTTTGCTGGTTTAGGTTGGATTGATGATCATTGTCACCGCCATTTGGAACAGCACTTGGGTTTGAGGTTATGGGGAAACGTGTCCTAGCTCAAACGACGATACAGAGGACGTTTACTTGGCGCAGCGCAGGGAAGTTACTACAGTTTCTCTCGCAATCAAGGACAGATTGTCATTCAAGGGCCTTTGGGTCTTGGGCCCAAGACAGCCCGAAGGAATGTATACCATCAGCTGCAGCACTTCTGGCCCGCGCTCCGCAGGCCGAAAACATGGTTTCCAGCTCGGCCCTTCCGGAGGCCTGTGGAGCTGACTGAGCGCATCGCTTTTGGTCTCCAGTCGTTTGTCTTTTGTCTTTTGCTTCTCCGGGTGTTTGACATGGAGGCATGGGAGACATTTGACATGTCTGATGCTTCCACAGTTTGCTAAAGGTAGCCCCAACCGTTTCATTGTGCGTGACACAGTTCCATACGCCGCGCTCAACTTGTCTTGATTCTTGAGCTGCAGGACTACGTCAGGAAGGACACCTATTCAGGTGGGCTCTGGATATGTGCCATGTGCCACGAGCCACTTGGTCACTTGTTGCACTTGATGCTCAGGGCCCATCCTGTCGGATACACCGTTGTGAGGATCTATTCTGAATTGCTCAAAGCCGTCCAAATTGCATTTGCAACGCCTTGATTGATGAGGGTTTCAGTTTGGTTTCTCTGTCCCCACATTTCTAATGGTTTCCCTTTGGGTAGGCGGAACTCAGCAGTAATTTTATGGCGAGCTCACCTGGGTAAACTGAGCTCCCCAGGAAGGTACCTCGGCATCCATGTCTTACTTCAGGTGTTTGGAATCGTTGCACCATTCTCAGCCATGAACTTACAACCACGGTGGGCCCAAATTGTAGCCCATTAGAACCGGGGTGGGTCCTCATTTCCAGTTGGCGTGGCGATGTCTCTCTCTGGCAGATGCCTTTCTGGAGCAGTTCGGGCCCTCCGAAATGGCGGCGGCAGTGGCTGCAGCCACGGCTTGCCCAGATATCGCAGGGGCTCCCAGGTGCAGAGTCAAACGTGGGGGGAAGCGCCCCTTCGACTTGGGGTTGGTTGAGTTTTGAGCTGGGTGGGGCAACATATGGTTTTAAACACCACCTTTACAAGGGAAGAATCATCACAACCAGTGGTTAAGCATGTTTAAACCAATGGGCCCCACCCTAGTGTTGAGACAAACATTTCCTGGGTTACTGAGTGAAGCATTTTGCATGGACTAAGAGGGAGTTTTGACCACGGCACAAATGGCTCTGAGTTTTGACGATTGCAACGCTCCTCAAGGCTTTTGGCTGTACGTGCATCAAGGCGTCCCCAATTTGAATGCATATCCAAACGACCTGATATTTCTGTGCACTCCAAGGGTTCAATGATCAGCACCAATGGCCGGCGCCCATGTCGTCAATGAGCTGATCATGCAACTCTGACTTCTGTGGATCCATGTAGCCGCGAAGAGCAACATAAAGCAACCCCAATGCGCAACTCGGCCGAAGGTCCCGGAGCCCGAGCCCCCGCTGCCGCCTCCCAGCATACCACCGGAGGAGGAGGCGTGGGGCCAGTGAAACCCCCTCCAGTTTCGATGGAGGTGCGCTTAAGCCGAGTGCCACGGCATGAATTGATCGATGGACGCAGTTTTCTTCTGAATTGGCACTTGAGACCAATTCTTGAGACCAATTGATGTGTGTGCGTAAAGGGTGGGGAGGGGTGGGGATGTCAGGCAGAGGTCTTCTTCGTGGCTGGCTTTGGAAGGTGTTGTTGGCACCTGTCAGGCAGAAGCTGAGGTGTCAGCCATACACAGTACTCTCATGAGCAACTGTCCGAATTACCTCTAGTCTATTGTAAGTCTGGTGACGAGATAGTGGCACACCCCAATTTCCGCACAAGACCCACGGGGCCAACCAGATTTTCCCATGTGACCCTTGGGGAGCAAGGATTTTAGCTCGCAGGGGGCGTCGTTTTTCGCCTGCCAGGGCTTCCACGAAGTACCGCGAGGGCCAGCCACCCAGTGACCCAGTGACCTGGGCAAAGCCCGGTAGGAGCTCAATCAGGCAGCTCACCACAGACTTGTGGAGACCATCAAGTACCCGTTTTTTGCTTTGACACCCCAGTCAAACCTAGCAGACTTGGCGCAAAGCCACATTTGCAGGCCAGTGGGCGTTGTCTCCGTTCTAGGATTCCAATCCACAGGTTGTTATGCAATCTTGCAAGGGGCTGGTGGGCCAAGATTTTATTTTGTTGGGTGCATAAATGGACAACCCTGTCATCATCCCCTTCAGGACTCTCGAAATCATAGAAACGTGTTTGGTTGCCTTTTTGGACCGTTGCCCGTATTGGGCCCATAAACCCATGAGATATGTATAATATATACATGGTCAGACAGGTTCGGGCTTGAACTCAAATTGGTTGGTCCCCCTTTTGGCGATCGACCAATTGGTTTGGGGATGGTTTGATAAGGTAATTGTTCAGCTGGTCTGACTGACTGACGGATTGGTTGGTCCCATTGTCTGATTGGCGATCTGCGGGCAAAGTAGCACACCACAAACAGCCCTCCTAGACAACCGTTCCCGTGGATGCTGTTGTCGGGCTACGTTGGGATGCGCTGCAAACCGATCCGAGGCACTCCCCACCGCCGGCCTCGCCCCGGGACGGGAGCCATCCGACCACGCCCCGGGAGCCCCGGGAGGAGAAAATGGCCGCGGCCCGGAGACCCAGCGACGGCTGCAGATTCCGCTTGGACGGCTATGGATTTGATACACATTGTATTGTTATTATAAACTTAAGTACGTTAATCATGTACGTAGTATACATTTCTCTTTGAATATGGTATTATGATTATATGATCTATTTGCACATATGGCGCATTTGCTAGGACCCACTCTTGCCGATACTGAGGTTTTCATGTAGTTGGTCGATGTTTCTATGTATCATGTTGTATAGTTAGGTTACTCATACACATTTGTTTGCTTGTATGTCCGCAAGAGGTATTAACCAATTCGCAGGAGGCATGTGGTTTGCTGACCTTGGAGGCAAGGAGTTGTTTTTGTTGCCTTGGCGACGTCCCGGGTGTATTCGACAACGTGAAAACAACTGCAACCGTCTTGCATAAGCCGCGTTGTCCAGCCAAAGTCGCGGTCATAGTGGACATATTTTGGTCGCAACAGGGGAGTGCGCTGGCGTGCTCTACAACGTTCGGCTTGTAGTGTGTGTTTTCCATGGCTTAGATGTTTTGCTGCTGAAACGAGACAAGAGGCGCTGCCTTAGTCCGTGTAGCCTTTTGATGGGCCAATGGCCGCAGTGGGTTCAACTTTCAGTGCACGCAAGTAGATTTTGCTAAACCAACAGCGCACGCCAAGCAGCTATCAAAATGTCAAGGCGGGCTTCAGCACTTTTTGCTGAGACGGCAACTATAGCAGTCCCGGAGCGGATGAGGGGCTG
>CAUJNA010000795.1:87500-102500 GCA_963377175.1 Effrenium voratum | reverse complement strand
GGGCTGAACCATCCTTCGGATTGGAACGATGCATGTACAAGCTACTTGGCCTGGTGTTAAGAAGGAATACGCAGCTTGGACAGGTCCAGCCTGCGATGAACATTGGCAGTACACGCAAACGCCATGTGTTTACCCCACCCCCCTTTCTGTGTTTACAACAAAGGAATTTGCACGGCTTCGGCATTTGTGAGAGTCTAAAACTGTTGAGCAGGCACCTTGCGTGGAATTGGGGGGGGGAACAGCAGTTCACTTCTTTCCCTGGCTAGGGGAAGCGAGTACCTGTCATGACATGACCTTTCTGGCTTTCAGGTTTCTCGATATGAGGCCTTCTTTTGACATGACAATGGACTGTTGAACCATTTGCTTTGGCGTTGCAGCTGGAACCACCCATATTCTTGGTTTGTGGACATACATGTCCACATTGGATGATGCCAGTGGGTCTTCAACTAAAAAGTTGTTACACATATGTTGGAGCAGCTTGGCTTGCTGGTCGGCCTTTTCCAAGTACCTCTCGTGCTGAGGCAGACGAGGAGCAAACTGCTCGAGGAGGAGATCGAGGCAATCAGCTCAGCCGTGTGATCATACGCATTGATTTTGGTAGAACATCACCAGATCTCCCTGCCACATGGGGCCCAAATAGGTTGGGTGTGTCCTGCAAGCGGAGGTCCCCTCTTGATTGATGGCGAGAATCGGCCATTCTCCAGCGGTCCAATCATGGGCCCCGACTTAATTCGGGTGTGTCCTGCGAGGTTCCCTGTGTTGATGGTAGGAAACATGACCATGCTGAAGTCCATTTTCGATAGGACCCGCACGAGACGGATCTATCTCAGGACTTCAGTGGCACACCCATGATGGGCTGTGTGGCCTGGCTCAGCCACAGAGGCGGGGCTTGATTGCTTGGCGGGCTTCCAAGCAACTTGAGGATCAGTGGGATCAGCATCGCCTTTTTTGGTTGTTTTTGCTTGGTTGGTTGAAGCCATTCGGTGGGTGTCGCCCATGTCCTAGAGGATCCAATCTGCAGATCAATGTTGCACGTCGCTGGCCAAACCACCAACATGTGCAAGTTGGTGGAACTTGAAAGACTTCGAGCCTCGTCAGATTGCCAGAACTTGGTCCGAGGCATTGAGTGGTTAACCTTTAGTCCTCGCTGTTCGGTGCTTCCCTCCAACCAATGTGCCCTCCCAAGACCAATGCTCAGTATCTTCTTGGGAGTTTGCTTGCGAACCAGCGCCTCGATCCTTGGTGTATACTTGTGCGCCAAACCCAAATTCTGGGCAATGGACCCACCTTTTGGTCAAGAACCCCATGCCCTCTTCCCATCCTCCAACAATCAGTCTCCCTAAATGATCGAGCACCCGCCAAGTCAATCGAATTGGGTGTACTGCTGTAGAATCTAAAGTTCCATTTGATGTAGAATTGCTGGAGGTTCCTGCTGAGATGGATCTGATGTTCCATGCGATTTGTTATTGGTGGTTCTGAGTTTGACCTTCCATCCATTTCTGGTTTCTTCCTCCTAAACGGCTTTTGAGTTTCCTTTGGTTGAGGATTTTGATTTAGCATTGCTTGGTGTGTGCGGGTTGTCATTCACTTCATAGTACTATTGCATGGGGATTGCAGTTTGTTGAGGAGGGAAGCAACACACTTACTGTTAAGGGAGACCCCTGCAACAACATTTAACGCATTGTGTTTGATGAACATATTTTTTGCGAGCTGGCAACTGAAAAGGTTTATTTTTTGAACAGTATTTTCAACAAGCATGCTTGGACTGATCGGCATTGCATTTTTCATGATGTGTTGGTGCTTAAATATGTTCCTGCTTGTCCTTGTGGAATTGACTTCGGTCCGCTTCGCCAAACAACTAGGTCATGCTCACTTGCTTGCATTAGTTGGGGGGAGGGGGGACATGTTTGAGGTTCTTGTTGGGGGCTGTTGGGATGCGGAGGTGTGCTTCAATTATTGACATAGCGGCCTTTGCAGACGCGTCGGTCGGACTTAGCGACGAATCTGCGCTGAGCCTTTTGGACTCGCCAGGCCTCGCAAGGTTCCCCACCTTCTGCGCCCGGACCTGATGCGTTGCGAGCTGATGCGTTAGGCTGTAGATTCTTCCCTTTCGACCTGCAAAAGTTGTGGTTTTTGTAGGTCTGAAGTTTAGCCAGGAAGGTTGCTGGTCGCCAGGAAAAGGCGCGCCCGCCCTGTTGATTCCTCGTTCATTTTGGGTAGACCCCCTGCAACACTGGACACTAGTGGACCAGGCAGTCTCAGAGGCTGTCAAGACCATTCAAGACCGCTTGGGCTGTTCTTTGGGGCTTTCCGGTTGATCCCCAGAAATGAACATGCTGATTGTTCCGAAGGAACTCAAATACCGCCCGGGATGCACAGATTTGGGCCAGCGGTCGTCAAGGAAATTGGCAATCCCGCCTTTTGTGCCTCGGAGCATTCTGCTTGCTTTGGGGGCTTCCCATCCTGCAAATCAGGATGAACGCCACTAAGGTTCATCAGCCTGCCACCTCAAACAGGCAGAGGGTCTATTCCAAGGAGGAAACCAGGGCTTGCGGTTTGTTCCTTGTGAGAACATTCAAGTACTTCTGTAAAGTTTTGCCAACCACCCCGGCCGGGGAAACAAACACATACATGCACACTGAGACATCCCGAGCTCATTTCTATGGCGAGATGCTAAAGACTATCATTTTCTTTGCGAGGTTGCCTTTGGCGCCATCTTTGTCATGGCCACCATTGGCATCGGCATGGCCGGGACCCTAAGTTTGGAATGTGGAGTGCAGCACATGGCCGACATGTTGCAGCTTCGCAGCTTGTACCAGCGTGGCCAAAAGAGAAGCGCGTTCCCGAATCTGGGTCATGCAGGAGATGCAGTCATGATTCCTATGATTTGGTATTGTAGGCGTTGGATTATTGTTCTGGTCCCTTTCTGACAAGCATGTAGCAGGGAAATGGTCTTTACACTTTTGCATGGGGCCACTCGCGTCCTGTTTGTCAGACATGTGCCTTGTCAGTTGTTGAGTGCACTACATAGAGCAAGCAAGGGACAATACAGATGCTCCCAGATCGTGTCGCTGTTGCCCTCACTGTATTCGTGCCGAACACAGCAGGGTGTTCCTGCGTGTTGGTTGTAGACTCAGGAGACTCAGGAATTGTGGATGCTGCAGGTTCAGACGCGTTGCAAAAGTAATCACCTGAACTACCTTAGTGAGATCACGTCAAGCTACTCTTGGACGTTGAAGGTCCCTTGGAAAGTGCAGAGCATCGCATTTAATGATCTGCTGCCTTCCCTTCCAAAATGTGGACTGCCCACTCAACATAGGTACGCAACAACCATTTTCTTCTTTGCATGTGACAGGCTGAATGCTCCCGTTCACACACACACACATATTAGCTATATATATATATATACCCGCGCGCGCAAGCACGCACTGACACACGCACACACAGACACACAGACACACAGACACACACACACACACAGACACACAGACACACACCACACACACACACACACACACACCCAGCTACACCTTCACACACTTGTCCGGTGCTTCTGAGCTTGGTCGACTTCAACAAGCAGGAAGGCAGACTGACAGACGAATAGACAGACATGCAGACAAACAAGCAAACAAACAAACAGACAAACAAACAAACAAACAGACACACACACAATCACGCTTACATGTCAACACCTTGGCATCAATTCAGCCTGCCCTACGACCAGTGACTACGGCCCCGACATGTCGTCACAGAACTTCTCATACAAGAGGACATTGAGTGGAGCCTACACCTGCAGGTGTATTTATTTGTTGTTTGTTTGTCTGTCTGTTTGTCTGTTTGTTTTTTTAGTATGCTGCCATGGATCTTCCGGCTCTCCACATAGCGGATTGACCGGGTGCAGCGTGGTCGGCAGCGTCATTGGTGTGCTGAGGTCGTCAGACCCGTGGAGGTGGAGGTTGATTGGGATTCGCCTTGGCCTGAGCAAGGAGGCTTTCAAAGGTGATTGCACTAGCCTATTTTGTGCTTGAGGTGACAGGTTTTACCCTTCTGCTGAAACAGGAGCAACCCTCTCCTTTTTGAGAGTGGAACAGATAGTGTCAGATCGCAAGAGTCTCCGTCTAGGGCGAGCACGCCAATCATTTGCAACGTTGATGGCTCTTGCAAGCGAGGTTTCTGAAGACAGATGTGAATACATCCACGATGCGGGATGTGTTCCTGCCACGCCCTCAGACAAATGCAGCGCGTGGTCTCTTTTCAACGTGTGCTGCCATTCTGATGCATTTCCATGTCCTTCACTCCAGGTCCGCAGTCTTTAGCAGTTTATCCATTCTGGGAAGCAAAGGCCTGTGAGCGGATGGGGTGAGGACGGGCTCGCCCCGAGGTTCGCTTTGCAACATAGACAAACCGATCGCCGCCTCTCGGTGCACACGGAGCTCTCGGGGCACGAGCTCGGGCGCGAGCTCGCCGAAGGGCGCGAGCTCCAAGGAGCGGGGATGCCGAGGGCCGCATATGGTGAGAGCAGTTTGAAATATGTGTAATATTGTTTTTGTTCCTTGTTGTATTGATGAAGTAGGTCAGAGCAGTTTGTCATTTTGGTTATTTGTGTTGATGAAGTAGTGACTAAGTAATTATTGCGCAAGCTCCTACTGGCTGAGCCGGGGCATTGCATCAGCAAACTGACTCTCAGCACATCTGGGCGCTTAAGCTGTTGTACGCTTGGTAGCTTTGCAGGGTTGCTTGCACAGTCGATTTTGTCCATGTGTTCTATGGAAGGGCCTTTTCCAGACTACTACCCAATAGGCTCATCGCACTGCACTGGGTATAGCCAGGGAAGCAACAAGACGCATTCCAGCCTTACTTTTTGCCCCAAGCTCCATACATGATTGATATTTGAACCTGGAGGTTCTTTACTGATTCCGGATGCGGGAGTGTATTCATTTATATCCGGAGAAAAAGATTTCCTCCAAGATGACCAGCATTTGGTCAAATTCGTTGTGCTGTTCCACATTGTAGGGCAAGAAAGACATTTTCGGACGATTGACTCCTTTTTTACTGTCAAAAAACAACGCTCAAAGGGTACTTGTACCCTTTGCATAGTTGATGTCTTACAGCGGCTGTTTTGAAGACCGCCAGCTTGTTTCTGGTTTCAGGCTTTCACCTCGGTTTTGCGAGTAATCAGGGAAGAAAACCACAAGGGATGGCGCATTCCCTACGGAGAACCAACTACTTCCAGTCCTTGGTGAATTTATAAGCTCAAGGCGTAGTGCTGCGAGGTGAAGAGCTTGAGTTTCTCTCCCAGCGCGATGTGCAGGAAACCGCCTCTACAAGCACAACGACATCTACTTCGCGTGCCCCGTGTTTTTTAAGGGGCTTTGGAGATAGGCAAATGACATATATATATATATGTCACTGATTGGCCTGGTAGGCGAGCCTTCCAGCAGCCAGCACCCAGAGATGTGGACAGATCTCGATGCGTGTTCCAGTGGCACATGATGCCTTTGAATCCATATTTCCTGTTGCCGCTGGGCGAAAATATGCCTATCGGGTACCACTTCGAGTTTGCTAGGTCCTGCAGGCGAACCGTTTGGCGCAATAGCTTGATCTAAAGACCCAGTCTTTCTGTTTTTGGGCTCATGGCAAAGCCAAGGATCAGAATTGAAATAAGCAAGATGGCACAGCACACCCATTGACGCGCAACATGCATCATGAAGTACAGCATGCCCTTTTTGCAGCTCAGCATGTGGAATCGTTCAAACATAACTGTTACCCCTGATTAAGCCTCCCTCCCCTCGGTTGACAAGGTTTGGACAAGCGCTCAATTATGACATTCTTTGGAGGACCTCGGCCTTGTACCTCTGGCCCCCTGCGCAGCCAATGGAACTGGACACGAGCACCTGGAGAACCTGTTCGGTTCTTGCCTTCTTGGCCCCTTCTGGGCAATAGGACGGTAAATTGCAAATTCAGTTTTTAGCTTTGAGCCCAAAAGGCCCCTGATTAATCTCGGGGTTGTCTCTTAACGAGGGGCTGGCCTCCACTTTGTGCGCTTGAACACCTTATCATTTCAAGCAAGCTTTAACAAGAACACACATTGTGGGGGAAGCACACTTTTTGAAGAACGTGGAGGGTTTAATTGTGGCTTCGAATTGGCGTTTAAGCACAGACGAAACAAATACTACGTATAACAGGAAAGGGTTTTGGCCAGCAGAGGGGGTAATTTAATCGGCGGGTAGGGTGTTTGAGCAAAGCTTCTTGTTGGCCTTTACAAAAGTATCGGTGGGAACCTGGGAGGGGACAGAGAATACCTTTAATCGCGGGGTGTGTGCGAATCGTGCACTGACATTTTGTGCGATCTGTTGTTGAGCCGCTGTTGGTTGAGCCAACCGCGTTCAAGGGGATGTTGGGCATGAGATGTAATCTGCCCCAGCCTTTGGTCACCTTTAGTCTATAGCCTTCGCACTTGGAGGCTTGTCGCGTTTGTTGCCTGCCTAGCTTTCATGTGACAGGCCCTTGCACTTTGAGCCGGGCTCACCAGGATGCGTTTAGTTGCTTGTTTAGTTCCTTGTCATATGTGTTTTCCAGTTTCAGGGCGCAATGTCTCGAGAGGGATGCGAGAATCGATCCATCGAAGGCTTCGACAGGAGATACATACTAGTTACTCAGCATTATTACTTTGTGACAGCAACCTGGGACAAAGACCGGTCAGTCAATGAACCGCTTTGAATGTTTAATATTCACTAGCCTATCGTTCAGAGTCTTGACGCGAGCCGTTCGAAGGGGCTGAAGGAATTTGGAAAATGTTCCCCGGTCGACAAGCCTGAATTTCAAGAACTCATGAGAGCACATCATTGAATCAGGACAGTGCATTGGTCTTTGTCAATTGGGAGGCAAGCCTCGTATTGGGGTACAAGGGGGAAGGTCATTTGGTCTTATGTGTTGCCCCCCGAAAGCTCCGCAATGGACCTCGCGCAAGCTATTTTGTTTGTCGAACACTTTGCGAAGCTAGCTCCGCAAAAGCTCTCCAATGGAGGTCGCACAAACATTTTGTTCGCGCGAAGATGGGATTTTCGAGAACCATTTATTTTAGACAACCTCGACACGTATAGTATAATATATATATATATACACATGTTCTTTACTCAGCGCAAGACTAACGCAGTCCCTTTTATGAGAAATCCTCCTGTATGTTCATGCCTTGCAAGCAGCTCCGTTCTGACTGGATGGGTTGTACATCAATATTTGTGTGGGGCCGTGATGCGCGTTTCTTCACAACTGAGATCAACCTTCATGCTCTGGAGAGGTGGCGCCAGCCGGCTTTATGCACTGCGTATTACGCCCATCCCCCCTTTCCATGGCGCCCGCCTTGTTCTGGAGGTACCAGATCCCTGAGGGTGTGGCTGCAAGAGGCCTCGGCTTCCTGAGCTCATCTCACCTGTCGAAGGCCGGGGCTTTGGGTCATGCAGACTGTCAGCTGCTGTCTTTGCCTCGGGACACGCAAGGCTGCCAAGCCTCAAGCCGAAAGGCGCTTTGTACTGGTCGGTTTCAAGGGCATTTCAAGCATTTCTCTATAGATGTCAATTCCTTTACATGTTGTGTACCCGCATTTGAAGGCAAATCCAGCTTTTAGAACAGAGTCTTCACTGCAGTAAGGAAACTCATGCAGAGGCAGCAGGAAAGGGCCAGATCAGAAATGCTTGGATTATTTGGGCAAATATATTGCGTCACAAACGAGCTTTGCGTCCTCAAAGGTTCTTCGCCTACAGTTCCCTATGTAATAACCCAGCTAATTACATACCTTTGCGTTGTGTCACGGGCGACGGATTACCAGCCGTGATTGAATGTCGCAGGTCACCTGTTCGTTGATGTTCATCGTACGGAATCTATGTGGGGCATACCTCTTTCCGGCTCCAAAATAGCCATGGCAGGTGAGGGCATTCGAGACGCGGCTGAGATCGGGCTTTGAGTGAGGGCCGAAGCTGAATGTGCAGGATGACAAGTCTCTCAGTGTAGTCTTATTGAGTCGAATGGTTTCAGTCGCTGGGCATACTCATTGAAACATGACAGAATCAACGGTTCAAAGCATCACCTGGTGTCCACTAGGTTGAGAAGCTTCCGTCGAGCAGGTTGAAATGGACCCCCCTTTTTCGATCGACGAGCTTGGTGGTTCGTCAGTTCAGATCAAAAGGAGTTTGGAGACCGCAAAACCCACGTCCATGGCTTGTTTCAAGCACGGTCCGTTCAATGAGCTTTCGGGTTCGCACGGGCGGTCGGACATGTGGCATCGCCGAGGTGGCAGACTCTCTGCAACATGACAGAGACCTTAGACCCTTTGCTGCAGGGCTGGAGCAGGAACACTTAAAGCTTCTGTGATTTGAGAACTATTTTCTCTTGGAGCAACTGCAGATTAGCTGGCACCTTGAGCGTTTGACAAGGAGTGTTCTAAGTTTCGCACGCTGACAAGCATTCAAGCGATCACACAGAGCACCTGATGATTCTAAGCTGGTGCAGCGACGCCACCACAAGCCTGCTTTGAAGCAAACCCAAACCGAATCAGCATGGTTTTGCCTTGAACATAAAGGGCATTAAGGTGCCGCTCCGACTGGGTTTCACTTTCCGTCAACTGCTGCTTCCAGGCAGCTTGCTGCAAGTTGCAAATTGCAGGCTCGTGGCCAAGTCTGACCGCTGACAATTTTGCATGACCAGCCCCGGTTTGTTGGCGCTCAGGATCGGACGCTGTGTCAGTACGGCGTGTCATTGGTGAACTATGTCTTCCCATCACCGATGATTGCGGGGCCAGACGTGGCGCCTTAACTTGCAACAAAATGAGTGGGTCAAGGTCCCTACATGAAAGGGCGGGTGACTCTGTCCGGTGAGCTCATTGTTTCCGACAGCACCGTGTTTTAGCGAGGCAATGAGGATGGATCGCGCATTTTGTTTGCAGGCGGTGCATTTCACTGCCGGTGGATAACAAACGACCCACCCTGCAACTTGCCAAGCAATGGCCAAGCACCTCTTTTCTCCAAGATGAGAATTAGGTGGTGCCTTGAACCGAAGCTCGCATCCCTGCGAGGGCCTTTTTTGTTAAGGGCATTGAGGGTTGCTCTTGTGTCATGCAGTGGGCCAAGATGACAGTCTCACGCACCCGCCTCAGGCTTTCCTTGCTTTATTCACGTGCAGTGGGCCTCTTGCATGCTGAGGTGTTTCTTGTTTGCGATAGGCTCCTTTCTTACGCTTCCTTTCATCCGCGTTGGCTGTGCCATACCCTTTTTCTAGTTGAGTCTTTTGTTCCGTCTGGTGTACTGTGGCCGTTAAGCGGATTGTGGTTGACACCACACCGTCGCTCACTGTCTCGCACCTCGAGTGCGCAGTGCACACAATTTAGTTTTCTCTACTTCCGCGAAAACACGGGGACTCTGCAGCCAAACGCCAAGACAATATGAATGAGTCTTGTCCATTTCTTATGCCTTTCATGCCTATCTTCCGTCTGCTGGCGGCGCTTCCAATCAATTTGTCCTTTCGGTCAAGATTACCGAGTTTAAGGTCTGACAGGTGGGTGGGGGGGGAAAGGTTATTCGTTGACTTTCTGATTGCCTTTCCTGGCCTCATCTTGAGAAGACAGACAATTTGGTCAGAAGACTTTAATTTTATCTTTGGCTTTTGCCTCTTGTTTCGAATCCACGTATGTCTGCACGTGTATATATATATATATACACATGTATATACAATTATGTAGCCTGTAACTCCAGAGCTGCGTTTCCTCCCTTCCCATTCATCCCATTGCTTCCAAGTCACACCCTTGTCTGCCAGTTCTTCTTCTTGTGCGCATCCTTGATGCCGCGAACGGGCTGGTTGGTAAACCTTGTCTCGGCATCACTGTTCGACCCCTTATTCCCCTTGCTCTCCCTTGAGATCCCACCTTAGTTGCTTGGCATCGTGGCCTTCTCCCATCTTCCCCGAGCAATGCCGTGAATGTGTTTCACCGCGCCGTGTTTTGCTCAATCGGCTTTTGCTTTTGCATCCCAAGGAGTCTTGAGCCCTTGCTTCCCATTGGCCTTTGCCTTGCCGGGTTTTGAACATTTGCCTCTCATGGCCTTCGTTTGATCGCCCCAACTCCTACATGGCGTCACTTTCATGCCTGAGGACAGGCTCTCTGCTTGCAAAAGATGCGGCTTTGCACAAGTTCGGTCGTCCAGAGATGACCTTCTCACCTCCTAGTTTCCCCGTCGCCTATGCCTTGAAATTGTCCCAAAGGATTATGTGTGTTGTTTTCTTTGTTCTGGAGCCTTCGGACAAGCGAGCAAAGTTGAAGCGTGCATAAGAAAATGCGCCAGATGAGAGCCCATCACATCGCACATATCAGAGACCGCCTTGCTTTGCGTTCACAGCATTTGTCATGAGTTGGCCCGAAATCAGACGTGGAAGTGTTCGCCTGGTGAATGCATCAGGGTTTTAGCAGCGCCTGAGAGATGATACATAGCCTGACTGTCATCATTACTATGAAAGGCTGCTGAAGAAAGGGATCAACTCTTCTCACACACAAGCACAATTCTTCCTGGTGCATTTTTTTGAATGAACACGTCGATTTCAGCAATTGTGTGCCGAGAGCTAAGGTGCCCAGCCAATTG
The DNA here is from genome assembly GCA_963377175.1 of Effrenium voratum. Lineage (NCBI taxonomy): Eukaryota > Dinophyceae > Suessiales > Symbiodiniaceae > Effrenium > Effrenium voratum. The sequence continues at coordinate 91,878 of CAUJNA010000795.1, read as the reverse complement.
GTTTACGACGCCGGCGGGAATGAGCCTGTCGCCCCACAAGTGGCCACGGCACTCATGGAGGCCTGGACTTGTGAGTGCAACACTTGATAGCAAAGAAAGTCAGGATGTCTTGCGCATCGGGCGCCGATGTTCTGGTTTTCCACCTTGGCTTACGCAAGCGACCTTGCTGTTGTCGACATTGAATCTGCGTTTGGCTTGAAGCAGCGGCTTGGCGTTGCAAAGGCCGTATCAACATGAGTTATACCTTGGCAGGAGCACGGCGTAAAGGACATCATTGTGCCCAGCGCGTACGAGAGCGGCACGTAGTTGCCCAAGTTTTGTACTTACAGACTGTGTCGTGTCCACGCTTGTGGAGGTGCTTATTTAGTACATAATACATCCAACGGACCTGAATGGACAGATTGCCACCCTGTTCGGGGTGTCACTAGTGGCCTGTCCACAGCCTCTGCATCAGAAGCAAGGTAGCCGCAACAGCTGTGGAGCGGAATGGACCATGGTCACGTTTGCCAGTCTCTAGTTCTGGGGGCTTTCGGGTGTCGATGGCAGCCTTCGCAGGCAGTGAGGCTCAGGGCTTTGACCCATGGATGCTGGTCCGACCGACTCAACGTTATCTTGCCGTGCGTATTTTGTTCCGCGAGGCTATAGTGTAGCAAATGCCATATTCCAAACCAACAAAGGCAGGGAGCATAGGAAGGGAAAGACAAGGAAGGGAAAGCACTTAAGGAAAGACAGCCGAGTAAATGATTCGAGTAAAGGAAGGAAGTCGTAGCAGTTTAAAGGTGACGTTGTCTAGTCCTAGCATCCTGCACCTGTTACACCAGCAGATGCTCAGATGATGCTGCTGCGGTTCAGCGCTGTATATGAGGTGAGCGGTAGAGATGCAAAGTTCGGCAGGTGCACTAGCATCACAGTTACGATCGGATACAGTGCCTGGAGGCTCTTTGAATCGCATACCAGAGTTTGTTTTCCTCGGATGTTGCTCCCAACTCAGAGCTGCCCATTACCACGAGAAGGGCGAGAGCACGTGCATTGGCATTCGAGGCCTTTGCGGACAGTTCGCACGGCCTTTCGCTTCAAGCATTGCTGCCATGTATTCAATGGTTCTTGGGAGGTTGTTCAGCACTACGTGTTGCAGTCTTGCTTCTGTGGGGGATCAACCGGCATATGGTCGGTGCAGGCAATCTGCAATTTGCTCAAGCGGTATATCACTGACTTGAAATTTATGGTTAAACAGTTTACACAACTCAATTTGATTATTGTGGTGCTGTGCATGTCTCTCACAAGCGTGACGGGGCTGGGCAATCAGCCATACCTTGGCATACATATCTATTTGCACGCCGAACACATACATGTACAGATATGCGGACATCTACAAGCACGCCAGGGGCTGAATGCATGTTTGCCGCAAGGCGTTTCTGTTTTCTTGTTGCAGGTCCTCTCAAGGAGTGCGTGTGTGGATAGATCTTTTGAAAGCTGACTGGCGTTTGAAGAGGGGCATATAGCCAAAGAAGAGTCAGACCAACATTCTATTTCAAATACGTACCTCGTGCGGGGCTGTTTCGCTTCTGAGATTAAGCAACTTGCGACCCAAGGAACTTGTGTTGCGCTATGTTGCGCTGTTTCTGCAGCACGTGCTCCGCTTTCTCCCACGCAACATGACACGTGCTAACATCAAACAGATGCCCAGGCACACAACGACTATGAGGATCGTAGAGCACGGGAGTGTTGCTCAGCGAGAGACCAGAACTTGCTGAATATCTTTTCATGGCAGGTGGTTCTGCTGCACATCGTTGGACTCAACCGCAGAGCAGCGTGTGGTGTTGACCTCAAGATGCGCAGCCGCCACTACTATAGCCTCCATGATTGAGCGCATAGAACAAAATAAGTTTAATTACCGGGATTCCATAGCCACTATGGCTTCTGTAAGCTTGCAGCCATGTCTCGTTCTAAAGTTGAGAGGAAGCGCGAAAGCCAAAATTGAGAGCAGCTCGATTGGACAAGATGCCCACACTGGAGTCTTGTACTTTTTTAGAATATGCGGGAAGCTAGCTAAGGCGTACTCAGAATTGTGATCAAGTGGGCCGACGAGCCTCATGAAGCATGCTCTTTGTTGCTAGAAAGGAACTTACTCCATGCATCCTTCTTTGTTGCAGGGACAGGCCAGCGTCACCAAGGTTCTGGACAGGATGCGAATTCTGTGGAGCGACTTCATTGACAATGCTGCGCGCGCCTCAATTTTGGCATGTATCCCTGCTTGCCCTGTCCTCAGAGGCAGTGGAACTCGCATCCGAGAGGCTTTGAGCCTTGGTGTTGTTTCAGATTTGCCAGAGGTATCAACCTACTACTCACAGTGTTTGATAGTGGCTGTCGAAAGGAGTTGGTCACCCATTTGTTGAGGCCTGGATAGATGTAGGTGCAAGGTCGTCCCAAAAAGGGTGGACCACCCTGGCCTAGACACGTCATGGCTTGAGGCCTTTCCAATTTAAGGGAAGCCGCCCAGTGCGACCTCCCCCCTTAGTGCTAGACCTCACTCAACCTTCTCAAGCGCACCTCGGTACCTGAATATGTTTAAGCACAACACACCCAAATTCCGGCTCTTGGCTGCTCCAACTTTGAGCCCAACATCAACCTCCCATAGTGCCAAAATACCAGCCAATGTCTGCCCAGTTTTTGTTGTTTTTACAAGACAATAGTTGCTGTGGTACGGGCCGTTGTGGAAACAGGTGTCGACCAGATTAGCCTACGGAGCGGCACAGCATCTACTTTCAGTCAACGGAAAACTAGTTCCTTGACTCGAAACCATGGTGATGCTGGTTCGTTCAAACCTGTCCGAGGCTGCCCAGAACAGTCCCAAAAAGATGTGAGACGGTCTGGGCAGCAGTGCCTAAGGATACAATCTGCTCTGTAGACACATATATATATATATATTTATATTATATAATACATACACATCTACTGAAGCCCAATAGACAACATCGCCGGCATCCCAACAGCTGCAACATGGCGATGCTGGTGGCCCATGTTAGCCTACAGAGCCTGTCCCCTTGTGCTTCCCGGGCACCTCCTGTCTTGGGCAGGGTCGGATAATTTTTGCAGGCTCATGTTTTGTTGAGAGCACCTCAAAGAACTCGTTCACACTGGCACCTCACTAGGTAAGCTATGCCGGGCGCCAACTTTTTAGTTTTCCCACAGACCAAAGGGCCATGGCAAGGGGATGAGTTGGCAAGGGTCATGCCAAGCGCCCAGGTGCGGCCTGCCATCAGAGACTTGCTGGAGGAAACGAACCGCGCAACGGAGCAGGCGCGGGAGACTAGCGTCAATGGGTCCAGCAGTGTTGGCTCGGCAGCGTCCAGAGTGAAGGGATTGCAATCAAGGGATTTGCAGTTGTCCACATGATATATTGTGGTGTATCATCTGGGTGTTTGCTTTGCTGACGCTTGACCCCGTTCGGTCGTACCAACTCGGACGTTTTTTTCTTTGTAGGGCCACGAATTTGCCGCACTCGTCGGATTTGGCTCAGGAATTGGAGGTCTTCTACACGGGCAGCACGCTCTACAGCAAGGAGGCGGTCTTTCTTTGTGGGTTTCAGATGAAGCATTTAGGGACCTTTCAATGGAATCGAAAGTCAACTCGGCATTCACCCGAAAGGAGGTTAGAAGCAGCATGACGAGGTGACTTCCACTCTTGAGCATCGTCATGATCATCATCATGTTTGAATCCTTCAGCGATAGGCACTGCGATTCTTCATGGTACCAAATACACAGTGTTAGGAGTGAACACACAGTGCGTATGTGTGTGTGTGCGCACATGTGCTTGGGCGGCTGCTCGCAAGCTGGCAACAGGATTTTGACAGCAAGTTGCTGTTGCACACAAGATGAAGCGCAAACACGCACACTACCAAAACTTGAGTGCGCATGCCGATGCGTGCACATGCTTGGCGCATGTGAAAACTGAACTTTCACGACTGGCCTGAAGGGTTGAGCACTTTACTTGTCAGAAGGAATGTGAGAGAATCAGCGGGAAGGGTTCGAGACTTGATTCTCAAGGACAGAAGTAACAGGTGCGCATCTACAGCTATTCTGGCAGGGCGTAGACGCGCATAGGGACCATTCGGAGAACTGGCGCTGTGTGGATATGTCCTTTTTTGAGGGTACTCGTTTGTGGTTGTTTTAAGTGAAACCACCGGGAAATCACTTTTTTGGGGGCGGACGGTGTCCCCTCAGAAGACGAACCCCGTGTAGTGCCTGGAGAGATCCAAGGGGATTGTGATCTGCCAGGTCACGGAGACCCTGATGGGTGACCTTTTCCTCGCTGCCAGCGCCCTGAAGCCGCTTTTGTGTCCTTGTTCTGGTTGGATGGCCAATGTGGATCTGGCTTT
>CAUJNA010000795.1:0-82500 GCA_963377175.1 Effrenium voratum | reverse complement strand
TCCAGCCACATTTCTCAAAAGGGCCCATAGGCTTCGCTCAGATGATGCCGAATTGCTCGCTTCAGGCGAATTATGGTAGCCGACTGACATGGACGCTGATCCATGCTGGCAAGGCTGGGCAGCAGACAGCGCTGAGTGCCGCCTTGTGGCCTCGCTCGGATGTTGACTTCTTTTGGATTCGTTTTTGGCCCTTGCCCTTCATGCAGTACCTGTGCGTTTTCGCAAGTGCCGCCATTTGCAGGCCAACCCTTATCTAGTGGTTTGGCGTTGGGGCTGGAGCCCGCCCAACACATTGGATTCATGATTTCATCCTATGCAAAATGTCCAACATGCAACAATGTGAAGGGCGATATCATCCTATTTTAATATTCCCTCGTTGACACATGCACCTGAATACGTCAAAGTCCACTTTTGGGTGACTTGTTTGTGTGCGGAGCGCGCGTCAGCAAGGAGGTAGGGCACACCCTGAGGCGTCCCTGGCCACTTCCGTGACCACGGCCTTGTCCTTCTTCGCAAACCTGGCCTCGGCAGCTCGCTCAGCGCTTCATAAGCCTTTCGTATTAGAGAAAACCCGTGCGAGTTTCGCTTCACGTGTTGGCGTTGGGTGACCTTGACGATTGCATCTACATGTCCAGTTCATTGATTTAAGTCGAGGATGGAGTTTGTTGGAAAAGGAATCATGTCCAGCAGCGCTGCTGTGATATGTCGAGTGCTTTGCCCCCGAGCTTGAACCCATTTCTCTTCCAATACAGCCACACATAGTGCTTAGGGTAAGTAGCTTTGGCAATTTGGGGGTATTCTCTAGTTGGGGGTAGCTCGGGCCACTCTTTTGAGAGTTCTTGGTCTAGGTCTTGAAGCCCCTGCGAGAGTTCGGCTTCTTCATGGGCCGAGAGCTCAGTTTTCGGAAGAGGGGGTCGCTGTGCTCCGATGGCAAAAGAGAAGGGTAGAAGACCAGGTTCCCAGGTTGAAAGTGGCCTGCGAAAGGTTATCAACAGTTGTTTTTCGGTTTTACCATACGCAATGTGCCCCGGTGGTTGAAGTCACAGTTGCTAAAGAGTGTTACACAGTGGATGCCTATTTCATAGGAGGCTCTGCGCCAGCCACACCAGGGTTTGCTTGCGATTAGGTTCTGATTAAAGAAGAAGCAGTGGGGAGTGAAGAGGATTGTGAAGGATGAGGCAACAACATGAGCGGCGCATGTTTGAAGAGGTTGGTTGGACTCCTTGTAGTCCATTTTGGCTCACTTGCCTTGTTTTGCACCTACTTCGTCTGCGTTACCGAGCAATGTTTCCCAGCAGCGCGGAGCTCCGTGCGATTGCCCAATCCGTAGATGCTGCGCTTGCCCAAGCAAAGGCGGATGTGGCGGCCCAAGCAGAGGCGGATGTGACGATGGATGAGAGGGCCCGAGGACAGATGGGGCCATGCTCTCCTCCCCCCTAACATGTTCGAAAAAGTACGCAAAGTCGGTAAAGAAGCAATGCAAGAGAGAAGCTGATGTGGCGGACCGTGCGGGCAACCGCCTGAGCAGACAGATGGATGTGGCGGAAGCAAAGGCAGAGGCAGAAAAGGCAGAGGAGCATCGTGAACATGTTGAAGCAAGGCCGCTTACTGAGGCTGGAAGGAGGCTGGTGCCGCCTCATCAAGACATTCGTCTAGATACCGCGGCGGACCAGCCTTTAGTCTACAACGACCATCCGATCGTCAAACACATCTTCACAGATGATGATGGGAAAAGACTTCTGCGACTTCTGTGGGATGGCCAGCTATCCATGGGATGCCTTCATTCAATCTATGAATGCGTCTTTGACAAGGCTCTGGAGAAATCCGGATTCCGCTGTGCCATTCAACTACTTTGCCCAAGCGAATACCGTGATGCAGTTGGCGTTTCCCTACTACTTCAATAATGAGAAACAGCCAAGCTGCTGCGCACTCATAAGAGTAGACCCAAGTGAACTTGAGAAAAACAACATGCTCAGGCCGCTGCCAAAGTACAGGGTGCAAAAGACCGTGTTGAGATTGACGCAGGCCAAATACAATGTGCAAGCATGGAAGCCTGAAGAGGAGTGGCCAGACGATTGGGCCTGGTTGCGCAGAAGGACTTGAACTTAGACGATGCGAGCAAACAGTACAGTGTGGGACAAAGTTTGGACCCTCAAGTTTGCACGCGTTCTTACACGAGAGCTGTGGCTTTCTTTGCCTAGTCTCGGCACCACCTGTTGTGTCGAGACTCTCATCGTCGAGGTGTCAGATAGACATTCGCAAATAAGTGAACAAATTTGTGAGGCACAATCAAGTCGCGTTGGCAACATGAGCCGGTTTGGTATGCGCATGGGGATTGTCCTAAATTAATATATTGTTTTTTAGTGAAACAGAGGTGGGGAGCCTTTTGCGTGTCGAGCATCCAAGAAGTGTCTCAAGTAGCGTGCTCTTTCCACCCGCCAATCAGTTGGAGACGGCGGGGCTCCCTGTTTGGCTGACCGATTGCTTTGCTTTGCGAGGCCCTAAATCTATAATGCGCAGCTTCAGTCGGTCAAATTGCCAAAGCCTATGATTGCCTACGATTCTTGATCCAGCAAAAGCCCTCCTTTGTGTTGCGCGATGTTGCACGGTTGTGGAAACATTGGTTGTAGGACAAAAGTATGTGATACTAAGGCTTCAAGGGAGCCCCCTTTGAAGTGATAAAACATCTTGGGGATGGTTGACTCTGGAATCACAGAAAAGGTAATTCTCCACATCCATGTTTGTCATCATATTCGGCGCACAAGAAGTGGCAGAGAGCCTTCCTCAAAAGGTTCGTCGGATTTGCTGGGCAAATCGAGCTTCTTGCGGCGATTGCCTAGCCTGCGACAGAACTGATTGCTGCGTCAAGCTGCAAAGGATGTAATCCTCCTGACCATGAAGTTTGGATTTCTTCCATATTTGCTCACTTGATATTCCCAAAGATCTCTTCAAGTCCCGACCAGCCACGATTTCTTCAGGTCTCTGCGTGGTGGTGGTTTGGGTGCTCCCAGCCATGGAGATCGGTCCATGTGGTCCGAAGCGGGTGGAATCGACATCCTTTTGAGACTTCACGTATCCTGTAGACCCTCGGTCCCATTTTCTCTTGAGGGAATGTGGGGTGGCTGGATTCCAGGAGTGTGGCTTTTCATCTATTCGCCTTTACTTGACCTGGCCAGGAGTTGCTTGTTACATTGTTGACACTTAGCTCTTCAAGTACAGCCACCACTATCTGAATCGACCGTGTTCCAGAACTATGATTCTCGAAAATGGAGGATCCCTGGTTTGTTGCGTTTGAGGTAGAAACAACAGCCCAATCTGAGACTCATGTGTTGCCCGTCCACTGTGCAATTGTCCATCTTCCCGGCCTAGCATCCCAAGATCTTGGCCATGCGAAGCAGACACTTGGCGCTGAGACTTCGCGCCAGGTACTGCTGAGCCTCATCTACGTGCCTTTGCTTCTGGTAGATGAGTATTGGTGCGGAAGGCGCCAGGGTAAGCACCTGGCTGCTTCAACGCTGGATCGTCCCAAAGCGGGTGGTTCGTTCGTTTGTGGGTTATGTGTTGTTTGCTGGTCCAAGGGCATCCAAGGGCCGTCAGATCACGAATTGCACTTAGGGCCAATGGGTCATACAATCTGGTGGCTTGCGTACTTCCACAGGCTTCGACAAGCTGTGAATGGGTTGTCCTGGATTGAGGCCCCCTAGGTGGGAGCGTTTGGCTTTCCAAGGGAAAGCCAACCAACATCAGGTGGATGAATTCAGCGCTTCCGTTCATGGATGCTTGCCGGAAGATGCTACACAGTTGCTTGCTACGTTCTTACTCTGTGGCCGGCTGATGCTTGCCGGGGCTTATCACGGTTTACGTTCAGTTGAGGCGGTCACCTCATTTCCCACGGCACGAAGACTGTATTGGGGAAGCCCGCTTTCCATGGCAAAAAAAAAACGTGCAATACAAATGTACATTTGGAAGTCTGGAAACCGAGGGTCCCAACAATGCATTAATTATTGTACACACTATATTGTCCTTTGGCGCCCAGGTCATTGCAACTCGTTGAGGGTCCCGTGAAATTAGATTCGGCCATTGTGTCAGCTTGAATGAGTCAATGTGACTACATTTGTCCTCCATCTTTGATATTGCGCTGTATAGCCTGAACAGCCAAGTATCAGATTTCCCAACTATCTGCAAGAACACACACAAAACAAGCTATGGACAACATCCTGGTCCTTCATTTCAGGTACTTGTAATGATAAAGCTGGAGCGGACGCCGCCAGCAAACCGGGTGGTTTTACCGCCGCGCGAGGTGCAAGTTGCCATGCGGGAGGATGTACAAATCCATGACCACAAGCGGCCTGAAGGTCAACCCCAAGGAGGCACGGACATCGCTTTGTCCGTGCATGGTGGTGATTCGAAGTCCTCAACAAACAAGAAGTGCGGACATCCAAGCGGTCCAACAAGGTTGTCTTCATTTGCCGTCGCTTTGGGTTTGTTCTAAACCACCACCAAAATGGACCATACGCACGCATTTGTTCAAAACACGTGTGCTTGTTTTGTCCGTGAAGGTGTTGGAGGAAATCCTGTAGAGGACCAACTCAGGAACAGCCAGGACAGCCATGAAGACATGAATATACAGATCTGGTGATCCTGAACAACTAAGTAGAGGGATACCACTGAACCCAACTGCTATGTAGTTATATATGTCATACGGATGTGTAGATTTCCCAATTCGGACGTCGAGCTCGTGTTTCTTTGATGGCCTGTGGCTCCTTCACGGTTGACTCATTTGAGTGCCCAGTGCCCAAACCGATGCGGCTGCCAATCCCATCCACTCGCTGAGCTTGATTTGGGCAAAGCATGGGGCGCTAATTTGGCCTGTCTCCCCGAATGTGGCTCGTGTGGCCACATGGACGAAACGCTGGAGGGAGTTGCGTCGCCTCGCCAGGGCAGAAGAGGTGCAGAAGCCTACCCTCATGTCAGCCAGCATCCCAGCGAGGAGCAGAGAAGGACCTGAAGGAGCACAGGTAATGCATCATGACGCGGAACCATATCAGTGACCCTGTGGTTTTGACCTTGCATGGTTGAATATCGGATCCACGCAAACCACATTGATTGCACATCATGTAAGAAGGCATGCTACAGTCGTTTACGACAGCAAACTTCTGTGACAAATCCTAGCCAGAGGCTGTATCCTTTCCGTCGACACAGTCGTTAAGTGTGACGCATTGCACGGCCAGCGTGTCAACCATGCTGGTTCAGGCTTTCCTTATGCGGCCATGGCAAGCTCAACATGTCTCTTTTAAATGAAGGGTCTCCCTGGCTGCGGTTCCTTGTCCCGGACTTGCCATTTTGGTTTTTGATAACATCAGGACGTTGGGTGACCCTGCGAAGAGTGCAGCCGCATGTGGCAAGAGGTGGACAAGCCAGACTGTTTGCTTTGCTTCTGTTGTTGATCTGTTGTTGTAAGAGCTTGTGACAGATCTTATGCGACCAGCAAAGCACGAGCTTTCTCGCAGACAAGACGGACGCTCCTTGATTGAGGGTTTATTGGATTGTTGAGATTTTGGCAGCCTCAGGTAGCTTCACGCGGTTCATCCACAAGTTCCGGCGGTCTATTTGCCTCATCCCCGCAGCTGCCTCAGTTGCTTTGAGCGGCTGGCTCACGCAGTGTGATGAGCCAAGCGATTCGGGGTTCATGCTTCTTCTCGCAAGCCTTGCTACTTGTCTTGTTGCGTTCAGTAGGTGTGGAAGAGATTTCAAGCATTTGTTGGAAGCTGTTTTTATCATCCTCAATGCGCTCTGAAGCCGAATGTTTTGAGAGCCGGCAATGTAGTTCAGATTCGCACCCGTTTGCGACTCAGACTCAGTTTGGCAAGCATTTGCTGTATTCCTCCAGACTTGTGTCACCCAAATGTATTGAAACACTGGACCCTCATTGCCAGAGGAGTGGATGCTTGCTCTCGTAGCTGTTCGAATGATAGCATGCAGCTATTTTTAGCCTGAGCACTTTGTAGGGGTTAGCTGACATGGAGAGGTTGCTTCCTTGGCATACGGGCAGGGCCGCGATCTGTGCAGGACTGTGGATCATGGGGGTCAACTGCGCACTTCCATGATTGGTTGCTTTTTGGGTTAGTGTCTTAACCGTTAAATGTGCATCTTGGAAAACGACGGTTACCCATGTCATCATTCAAGGTGCATTCATTGCTCGCATGTGATTTGGTGGAGAAGTTCAAACAAGTGTGGGAGCGCGAGACACAGACAGGTTTCGTTTTTTTAGTTGTTGTTTGTTTTTCAGCAGGCTTTGAGATACTTTGTACCAACATCTCACCTTGAAGTGTTGGAGTTGAAATCGCTAGTTTGTGCGCCCTTTGCTGAGCACACAGGCCCTGACCAGCATCGCGTGCATCGTATGGGCAGTGTTTGTCGTACAGGCGCGCGTCGACAGCTCAAAAAGCAAGTACTATCGGCAGAATCGGATTGGGAACTATGCCTGACCCGCTGTTGACTTGCTCGACGAGGTCGACAATTTTTGATTTGTTTAGATTGCGGACACGCTGCGCCAAGCAATCAGCAACATATTTGACTGCTACTGCAACATGCAGGGAAGTGATGCAGGGCTTATAAATAACCAAAGGGAGTGGCTTCCTTCAAAATGCACAGTTATCGAATAATTCACTGTGAAAGACTGCCCCTTGCTGTTTCTTGCGGGTGCCCCCTGAGAATTGCAAGAAACTTCCATGCACCTACCTGGCTTCTTTGAGAAGTCGAAACGTTCAGAGGAGGCCTTGCCGAATCCTCGCGAGCCGGAGGTGGACTCTGGAGTGCCCAGCATATTCCCGGAAGACCACAACCTGAACAAAGGCACCAAGGCGCGACCTCTCCAAATGGAGCAGACCAGCTGTTCTCTAGAGACTCGAATGGCTGGTACCGTGCCCCGTTCTTGTAAATACGCCTTTCTTTCAATCAATACCCCATTGCCCAGGATTTGGGCCTTTAGAGCCCACTGTCCCTAACGCCCAGTTCCATTCCCTTCAACAGTTAGTTTATTGCATCTATGGCAAGCATGCGTTGTTGCTGATGTTGCTGATTCACGCTGCTGACTCAGACGTCAACGCGGCTGGCCAGGTTAAAAGCCAGGATGGACACATTGATTTGGGCCTTTTGTCTCACTGCCAGGTTGATACAGACTGGACGGTCATGGATTTGCGGAGTTCGCCATTTGCACGGCCATCGGGCCTTGCAGGTCTTTGCCACCTTCTACGACACATCGCAGGCGATGTCTTTTTGGGCCGTGTCCTTCGAGATTTGTAATTGGAGCGATGTCCTAACAGCTGTAGGAGGACAGGACATGCCGTGTATTCAGCTGCTTCGCACGGTTGTGGGCGGCACACATGGCCTGCTTTTGGTTCTGCGGGCATAGGTTGAGCAAGTGGCTTGCTTCCGCAGGTCTTCAATCCCCTGATGAGCATTGGAACACCGCAGGCGCGGCTGTGGCCGAGGAACACTGACATGTTCTTGAAAGGGTCAATAGCTTGCTTGACTTTGAGCGAACCTCGCCAACGCATTTGCAACAGTTAGGCAAACCCAAAAAGAGAACATGGCATTAATGATGGTCAATATTTGCCATCTAGTTTACAAATAGGGTCTCGGAAAATGGCGGGTAAAGGCACACAATAACCGCAGCTTCCCCCCTCATCCAACACCTGGTTTCTCCGAAAGCCCCTTCCAGTCAACCTCGGTTTCCTGCACATAAACATCCAAACCAGTCGTTGGCCGCCCCTGAAAGGTGCAACAGTTGATTCCTTTGGGAGGGATGGCAGATCATGGGATTTCACGCTCACCAACTAATCTATTCACCCAAAACAAGGTCATTGCGTGGCACAATGAAGATTGAGCGTGGCTCATGATGTAGCTGGGCCATTTCCGACTTGGTGTGTTTAATTTCTGATGACAGAATATGATGCTTATTTGAAGGGGATTGAAGTTTGTTTGGTAGGCATGTTCATGCCAATAGGTTATGACCACTTTTTGGCATGTCATGAAGATTTTCAGCTTGGGATGATCGCTTGCTGGAATATGTTGGAGAACGGCTTGCAAGCGTCGCAAGCTTCACACTGCTGCTCCCTTCCCTCGCGCAGGTCAGCGTGTGCAACGATGCTATGTTCTCGTGGCAGACTTGGTGCATTGAGCCTGTGAGAAGAATCCGAAGGAAAGCAAGGTCGCGTCCGGATGAATTTTATGTAGCTGCATGACACGATAGGATACAAATACCATACTCCGTTTGCCGTGTTTGTGCTCTTCCTGTGCGTGTGCTAGTGATAGGACTCTGGCCCTGCAAAGCGTGGGCTGCAAAGCGTGGGCTGTACTTGCCCAGCTTGAGGCCTTTGACGCCCACCTACAACCCTGGCAGCTGGCGAGAAACTTGGATCAGAGTGCAAAAGGTTAAAGAGTCGCAATCACAGGGACAGCTTGAAGTTGGGGAGACATAATTAGTTACCCGGCCCCACAAGGACGCTCAGACGTACTGGGGCAGCACTGAGTGGTGCGTGCATTCAGAGATTCATTGCAACATATTGCAACTGCTGCAAAATCGAGCTCCTGCAAACGCGAATCTCCTATCGATTTGTTTCATCCGCGATGTTTTGCAAGTAGCAGCTTTCACCTGGGTACCCGTCTTGGCGGCAGTGAAACACAAAGCTATCAGCGGATCACCTCGATGAAGATAAAGAAGTGGAACTGTGAGTCATTTGGTCCAACCTGCCTTGAAGCATCTTTTCAAGACCTTCCGCGATCCCCCCTTCTCGTGAGCGCTGAGCGCAGTTTCCGACGTCTGACTGAGATTCTCCCATAGCCGAAATGTAGCTGAGTGAATGTTCCAAGGTGATCCTAACGTCGCAGGCTTTGTCCATGCAAGTTCTGTGCTCTGGAATAACTCAGTTTTACTTGTTGAGCTTCCTTGGATTCCTTGGATTTGTGCATTGACATGGTGACCCACATGACTTGGCGCTGCATCAACCTGCGATCGCAGCAGATGTCCGAGGGGCTACAACTGCAACCTCTACTGGTGCGAGGCCAACCCGGACGTAGATCAGACTGAGGCGCGCGCCTGGTGTGCGGCGGCTGAGAGAGCTGTTGCCTGACGGCCCCCTGACTTGCCTGGTGCTTTCCGGGTCTTACCTTTTATGTTGTGCTTGAGGGGGGACACCTTCTTACGAATCAAGAGGGCTTTTGTCAAATAGGGGGGGGGCCAAATTTTGTTGCGCCAACAGCGAACAGTGAACCAAACTGCGTCCATGTCAAGCACACAGGCTGGAGTCTGCCATTGCTGGCGGAAGCACGTGGACCCTGGCTGCACCTCGTCAGTTGCGACGGTGGTGTGGGCCTCGGAAGGTGGTGCGGGCCACCCCGAGTGAAAAAAATAGAGGTTGGGGAGTTTGCTCCATTCCCCAAATGCACCACATTCATCAAATTAACAGGCTCAAGCAGCGGGCTTTCTCCGGCGAGCCTTTCAGCCCCGTCCGCATGCCGACCCTGCTCATTGCGATTCCTTTCTGACCTGATCCAAATTGCGACTTGGACAAGATGACGAAGGTCTTTCAAACTGATTTCGCGGCAGCCTTTTGCAAGTTTCTGAGAACGCTGAGCGCGCAGACATCAAAGAGATCCAGTTGGTCTACCTGAACGACGTGTATGCCTGTGCAGAGGGCGACGTGGTCATTGCTTATGGCCATGGCGGGGATGACAACGTTGATCTGAGGAACAACCAAGGCAGGCGGGTCAAGCCAAACGACGTCATCCAGATGTGGGCAAAGAGTTTCAAGGGGAACCGCGACGTGGCTCTGGACGCACGAGAGAGCCCTGCCATGTTGTAGGCATGAGGAGCACGAAGGGCATCTCATTGCGCGGGCGGCTTGCAGGGCAACTGGGCTATCTCTGGCAACAGGCGGCTCTGTGCGCTGAAGACTTGCACCCAGCAGCGCGGAGCTGAAGTGCTGGTCAGGATCCTCACAGAAGCTCTTTACCAGCGGTTCGAATCCCAGGCCGTTCGCAGCCGCTGTTTTCGGACACTGCCGTGTGCAGAGGGCCCGAGGCTGCTCTTCATGGTGTTCTTACGCTTTGCCAAGGCCCATTGAGATTGGCGCTGGTTGCGGTGTTTGTCGACGATGTTCAAAAGCCTGGATACTTTAAGTTGCCAGGCAGTTAAGCGCAGAGACTGCAGCCTTTGAAGCAAGGCGATTTTAGACACCGGTACGCCACAAGGGATTGAGAGATTAGTACTGCCAGGCTGCTTTGACGCTGGCATTTTGCAGGAAGACCTGGTTGGCTCGTCGAGATGCGTAAAGAGCGCTGCTTGCGCAAAGCCAGAAAGGTCACACACAAGTAGCACCTCACCTCGACAAGGGGCCGCCAGAGGCTGCGTACAGTCAGTTCTTGTTTTTCAGGTTTGCAGGCGCTGTGCAGGCTTCAATTAATCAGAGCTAAAACGCATTGGCTGGTGGGACAAAGCATCTTGCATTGTTCGAACACATCAGCCAGCAAGACACCAAACATGAGGCTCTGATGGGCCCCGACTGTTGACCACTACGTGGACCTGGTTTCGGTGCTAGCCACGCAAGTTGGTATCCTGATTGTTTGCAGGGCAACTGCATGCCCTAAGTTGGCATTAGCCTCATGGCTCCGAGTCCACGAAGATCGTCGCTCCGCGCAAGCTTGTTGCGGAAGATGTGCAAGGCTCGGCAAGGGCCTGGGGTGTGGGCAGGGGTTGTGCTTTGTGAAGCGCTTCAACATCCTGGCACAGCGAGTCCGAACACAACAAATCCCCCCCGTAGATCACATGCTGTCTATGGCGGCGTACTAATTACTCAGATTGCAATGTTGAGCAGCGGTTCATAAGCAAAAAAACAACTTAGAATGGTGCAGTGTTCTCGCGTTGCAGCCCATGCAAACGGCACAAGTTGCACCCGCGGAAGCCCGAGGGCGCAAACAGGTCCACGGAAGGCATGTGGAACGTTCTCTCTGATTTCGGTGCTGTGTCAAACATGATGCTTGCCTTTGCACGATCGTTGCTTGCTTAATATTGCTCGGTTGCGCAATTGTAGATGTGGAAAGCAGCTATTCGAACACGTCTGCAACCGCCGCGCTAAGGCTTCCAGGTTGATGCCAGGCCATGCAACAGTTTGCAGCTTGTTCGGACGAGAAAGTGCTTCTTGTGACCTGGCTGCTGGTAGCAGCCAACAGTCTGCGTGCGGAGGCAGGCACACAGATGCACTTATGCGCGCCAAACCAGGATCTCAACTCGCAACGTTTGTCCAAAACCTTGCCCGCGGAATGGAATAGTGGTTGTGTAACCGGAAGGTATCTTGAACAAGTAGCCTCTTTGGATGGAAAGGTGTGCAGCGCGGAGGGTCGCGAAAAAAGAACGCGGAAGCTTGACACACTCTGAATGAGCTTTACAATTTTTGCCTCACCGCTCACGAGCCGCCCCTGCACCGCTTCTGTCACGCAAGCGACACTGATGCGCACTGCTGGACATCAGGCAGTGCTCGACAAACGATTCCGATTGGGTTTGGCGAATAATAAGGAGCCTGCAGGTTCGTTCTGTCCAGCAAAAACGGCATGAATTTGTGAAGGGAACCGCCTTAAAAGTGGTTTGTGGACATCAATTCTCACCTAAGTCATGTCCACCAAAGAGTTTTTAGCAGAATTCGCACCCAAATCGGTCCAGGCCCATTGGGGGACTACTTGGCCAACGAGGTTGGCATGACCATCACCGCAAGCCAGCGCGAGAATATGCAGAGGCAGGTTTCCACACCAGAGTCATCCCACCCCGTTGCGGCATGCTATGGCAAGCTCAGGGGGTCGTTTTGCCACCGTTTGCGAGAAAATTGGCGACCCCCTCAAAAAGGAATCCTTCACTACGAGGGGGCCATAGATGCATGTCTCAGTGCAGAACGGTTTGGGCTGTGGTGCTGCGCCATTAATGATGGTTTGGTACATGCGTTAAGAAACTCGGGCCCGACCACTTCATAGAAGCAATGCGGCAATATATCAAAACACACACACACACACAATGCCACCAGTATTGAGATGGATGTGCCTACTATTTTGTGGCGAGCTCGTTTACTTGCGGATCCCAAAACTCAGGTTTTGGAATTCTAGTACAATTTGCAGAATGGATGTTCTGGGCGCTTTTGCAATGACCATGACAGAGGTTTTTCAGTTGGCCCCACAGTGTCTGAACTCGTCCTCGAGTCATTCGGTTGTGCTGATCATTTGAGACTAGCTCGTTTTCTTGGCGGAACGGCGTCACTTGATGTAAGCCAAAGTAGCCGCAGTGCTTGCGGCGCAAAGGACAGGAAGCTTAAGCCGCAGGACCTATCATCAGTTCTTGATAGCTGGGGCAAAAGGCACCGGAGCTAGTCACTTGCTTTACCAGTGCAAAATAGGGTAGCACTCATGCTCCCAGAGCAAGCCTCCATTGCGCTGGAGAATCTACTCATTTGGTCCAACATATTATGTTTGCCCGACTATGTATTCTGTATTCATACACATGCATAAAGAGAGAGAGAGAGAGAGAGAGCGCGAGGGACAGAGAAAGAGAGAGCTCACTTGGGAGGGGAGAGATGAAGTCTCGCATATTCGAAACTTGCGTGGGGATTTCAACCATATTGGATCCCTCCTCCAGGGAATTGCTCTCATGGATTTGGCGACCGGCCTCCAGAACAAAGAACAAGAAAAGAAACCCACCACCACTGACGAGTTCGACCAACCATTGGCTGCTCTCAATCACCGTTTTGATTCCGTCTTACCGGCTTCATGGTTTCCCCATGGCCCGTGAACCTATTTGAACTGTTTCATGACGATTTCCGTTTTTAAATTTGCAAAGAGATGTTTAACCAGTGACACATTCACGCTGTCCTCCCCAGATTCCCGAGTCCCTTTCCTGTCACATCCGTGTCGGGCCAGGTCCTCCGTGCTTGCACCTGTGGTCACCGAGGCCGGCCCGTGCGTTACAAAGCAGACATATTGCATTCATCTGAGCAGCTGCCTTTATTTGCATAAGACTACAGTACAGGCTGGCTGGACACATTCTTTGGGTATCGTACTGAATTAGGTGCAGAAACAGGTCCAACGGCAAGCCAGGTCAATGAGTCCAAACGCGTCCATGGTTGGAGAACGAGCTGGGAACGCCCGACCATTCAACTATGTAGAATAAACGGACTTAAATCATATGATACATGCATATATATATATATATATATGAATATATGACAAATAGTGTCACATATATATATATATATATGTATACATGTTTCTGGATAGTAGCTTTGATGCAATCAGATTGCTCTATAGGAAAGGAATAGTGTTATGAAGAACTTGACTCCGACTTCGATTTGCGGCTTTGCGCCTGCTCGCCTTTCAGTTGTCATCTTTCCGTTGAATTGTGTTGTTCTTTTCCGGAGCTTTCATGCTGTCACGCTACGCAGTGGTACCTCTTATGAATACCATCATGATACACTGATACTGTGGATAGCGGTCCTGCTCTTTTGTAGGCACTGGACAGATGTGGCAGCATGCAGAATCAATGAATCATGCTGCGACACGGATCTCTTTGTAGATGCCCTAATTCACCAGCCTGCACGTGTTTTTTTGGCTTCTGAGGGTTCGAAAAGGCAGTCCATACAGCATTTAGGTCTTCAGATGGCCTTAAATGCCTTGGAAAGTTCCTTCCGCATTACTCGCTGGCCGAGCAGTTCTTCCGTCCCTTCAGAGTGCCGCCTAGCAAACAACACATTGTTTGCTCGGGTTGATGGTAGCGCGCCATCTCACTTGTTGCCAAGTATGACCTGTAGCAGCAGTTACACAGTTGCACAATTACACTATCACGTGGTCAATGTGAGATGCGGGGGTTTTGAATGAAGCCTTACAATCTTGTCCAGGATCAGGAAGTTACATGTCAGGCTTGCCAGGCAACCACAGGTAAAGGCTGGTATCACATGTGCAATGAGCAGTATTGTCAGGATATCGGTTTGGGCTGGGCCAGGTTATCAGTTTTGCAGGCTGACGAGTACTGGTTTTGGGTCGTTCCTTTTCGTTTTTTGGTCTTATTTTCGAGCCTCCGTAATACAATCTTAGTTCCAACAGAAATGGTGTTCATCGTCACAGCTTATTATGATATCATCCAAACGCACTCTCTTGGATTATCACCTCGCAAGTGAGAGCCATGCAGCACGAGTGGTGGACTCGCCTGTTTGAGTTTGCCTGTCTTGCGAAGAGTAGGTAATCCAAACGCACTGGCCTTCGCCACCGGGGTAATCTCAGGATTTAATCAGGCGGTGTCAAGGAAGAAAAGCATTGATCGACGTTTTTGTTTTAGTAGCACGTGCTACTTTCCTGCTTTGCTGCGTTCCTGCTTTCCTGCTTTCCAGTTGCTTGCTGCAGGCAGCTGCTTGGCATGAGTAAAGCAAAGCTGTGCTTATGCTGCAAGTTGCCGGACTGCCACGACGTCCGCTGACCCGGCTCAACACAGGAGTGGGAGCGAGGCAGCAAAGAGGTCCGGGAAGTCACTGAGGTGCGCAGGGTCAAATGGGATGCATTCCTGCTGATTGGTCGCACCTCGCAGCGCGTTCAGCGGCTTCCTTTGCTTTCCTTTGGGGCATGGGGTTCCTGCTGGATATTAACGAGCATAGCAACAGCAACAGGCTTCTAACAATAAGGGTAAGCTGGCAACTGTGTGATCGGCACCAGAACATTCCAGAGGTGACGTACGAGGATAAGCTTCTGGATTGAGATGTCAACCGATGCGCATGTTCAAATTAGAACTCGGCGGGGGCACGCTTGCTGTTCGGTGCTATTTGTTTTGGCCCTGTTAGTTGCTTATGTTTGCCGTTGTTTGTACTTGCCAAGCTTTGCCTCATGATTGTTTGCAGCGACTTTCTAGATGGTGCTGAATTTGTGAGATCTGACACATGTTTACCATCCATCAGTCATCTCAATCGAGCATGCCAACCCCTCCGCGACATTTGGTGCGAGACTTCCATTTGATGAGCAGAGTGCCAACACCCGCCGACAGGATTCGACAGGGCCACTAAATATTTGATCCCAAAGCATTCCCAAATGTTTGCATCATGCTTGCAAGATCCACCAGAAGAATGGCTGTGAATTTGAATTGCATCCTTTCGAAGTGTTCGGTTGGGCCCCTTGGCAGGTGGTGACCGAGCTGAACCGCGGCACGGAGTCCAGCTGCGGCTGGCAGGATGGGGGGTTTTAATGTCCTGTGAGCGGACGGAAGGGGTTGGGCTGCATGGCTTGAAGATTGCTGTTTAAACTGCTGGTGTGCATTGCGGAGCATGACAATTGATCATTTGTTTGTTTGCAGCGTCAGGACATGTGCTTTTGCAGCAGCTGGTCATGCAAGATGCTCGAGGCTTACTGTAGCCACGTAGCCAAACTTGGTACTGTCGCAACTTTGGGGCAGAGGATTTGTTTCGACTCAACTCCAATTGTGCGTTTGTGTGATGTCACTTCTCGCGTTGCCTTTCATATCATCCTTGTGTTCGTTCATTTAGAGGTTTTTGACCCACTGAGGATCGGTGACAACTGGGAGAGGGCATGCAACTCAGACTTTGCTCAGCGCCTGTGCGCTCGTGCCATACACAAAGGCGCCTGTGTACACACGTTTATTGCTGGGCAGGGTTCTCACATGGCCATCAGCAATAGATTCTTAGCCCAATGTGCTCTGCAGTGCCTGATCACTTTTGGGAAGACCTGGAGGTGCACAACAATGTTTCCATGTCCAAACGTAGAACAAACAATGCTGTCCAACTCTGCCTGGCTCGCTTGTAGAGTTCTCTCTGCTCGTTCCCCATTTGTCTTAGGTCGACGAGATAGTCATCCCAACCCTCAACTCCACCCGGCGCTTAAGCCATGACCTCAGAGATCAGACTTCGGAGCACCGAATGGGTTTGTCTCTGCACAGGTGGTTTCCCGGAAGCCCAAAAGCCCAAAAGCCCAAAAGCCCAAAAGGCTCAAGGCCACACCCACGTGCATAGTTCGAAAATTAGGCGGTCCCGCAACAATTTGGCATTCAGGAGGTGATAGTGCAACGCTACCAGCTGAGAACCAGTTGGCCTCATGTGAGAGATGTTGGTAATGCTCAGACATGCGCCCGGCAAGCTCCAGCATGGGTCTTGCCTTCGGCAGTTTCACAATGGACCCTTCTTGAGGACCTGCCGCGTCGAGTATAAATACGGGGCCACACCGGCTGTGCCTTCTGTTTCCTTGGAGTTTTTCCAGTTAAGCTGCATGCTGTGAGCAGCATTTGTTCTTCTATCCCACCAACTCTTTCGGAAAAATCGTAGCAGCCCTGCTAAAGAAGCAAACTCGCCCATCAAACGTACTGCGTTTTGGTTCTTCGTACTTCGGCCTTGATGGAGCGCATTGTCTTTTTGCGACGTCAAGGGTGAAGCAGGCGCTGCTCTTCACCCGCCCAGGCGCCAAGAAGGCCCTGGAACCAGAGCCGGTCGCCGCAGCCGCTTCTTTGACGGCATCCGAGGCGGGCGTGTCACTGTCGGCATGGTGCGGCTAAGGGGACAAGCAAGAAGATACAAACAGGATTTATCCTATCAAAAAGTTGGTGTGGAGAGGGTGACCGCAATCGGTAGATGGAAACAGGATGGAAACAAGAGGATGATGATGAGCGTTCGATAAGATTCAGTATAGCAGATGTATGACCCTCACTGCAAGTATGAATAATTTATATAAGTTGTAACTGTTTCGGCTTATCGTAGTGGAGGCTTTGAGAGGGTCAACAAACAATGTATGTCCATATCTTGCAGGAGTCTTAGCCATGGCATTGGTGTGCGTGTGTCCTACCTTACGCAAGTGCAAACCTTTCGTTGTTTTGTTGCACGTCTACCTCCGACATGTCAAACGATCCATGGCTGACGGGTTTCGCTCACAGAGAAGTTTGCTGCAGGCACCACGGCTGCTTCAGATGCTGAGCCAGACGCCAACTGCTGGGTGCGAAGCTTCCGAATTCGCTGTGGTCGAACTCAGGTGCCTCAGAGCTGACAGTTGCGCCGCGGCCTCAGCTGACAGGGCAGGGCTCACAAAGGAATTCGTTGAACATAGCGACAGGTTTGGTGAACTTGGGAGTCATGGGGGAATCCGTTTGTGACAACCTTTAGAGGGAAAAGGGGCATGCGGCATCTCAGGTGAACATAAAGATTCCTGCACTTGTTGAACCCCGATTTGGGCTCCTGCGATAGAAAATCGGAGGCCTCAGAACCGGGCGGCCATCGAAATCGTGTTCGGCATCACCGTGACCGCCTCCTCGCTGCTCCTGGGCGAGGCAAGCGTATGGTTTTGTCTCCAAACTCAGCGCTCAATGGGTATGTCTCCATGGGAAGCGTCCCAGAACTGAGCAAGGTATGTCTCCCTGGGATTTGGAACCCGTCAACATGGGTGATTCCCCTTTGGTGGTTTGTGAAGCAACCCAAAGTCGGGGGCCCTCGACAAGGGCAAACTCAAATACTTTGGACCTTCGGACCCCATGCCGTTGCTCATTTTCCATTGTTCCGACCTCCAGAGCCCTCTGGATTTTGTAGGTGTTTGATAGACCTTTTGCATACCGCTATAATTGTAGCATGTGGCCATGGGTCAAAACCCCGTACCCCCAGTGAACATCCCAATCCCCACTAAAGTACACTAAAATGGAGGTGCACCTATCCCAAAATGGTACCATTGCGTTTGACCCACAGCCATGTGAATGATTTGCTATGAGGACCCCGCAAAATGCGGATCTGTTGTTTCCCCCTCGACCCCAAAAGGGTAGCCAGCCGTTGGGTTTCAGGTGGACCTCGAAAACGGCTGGGTCTTCTCGGAGATGCACCAGGCCCGCTTTGGCTTCCCCGTTGAGTGGTGGGAACCCAGTTGAGCCACAATCAAAACCCGGGTAGATGAAGGCTAGTAAGGGACGATCCCAGCCATAAATAGCTGCGGCCGCCTTCTTTGTTCTTTACATGGTTCTGGGTCGACCATTTTTGTACCGGGTTTCGAATGTGACAAAGTTGGTGAGTAAATCCCATGCAGGTTGAGCAATCGCCTCCGCATTTTGTGGATGAAAAACAAGGCTACGGCGCCGTTTGTGACCAGACAGTTTGCACTGCCTGCAAGTCACAGACCTGCAAATCGTGCGGGTGTTTCTCTCTGGTCAATCAAACACCGCTTCGCTGACGTTCAAATCCTTGGCATTTTGCACGACTCTGAGGCATTCATGTGCAAAACACACTGTAATGGCAAGACACAATTTGCAACGTCGAGCGGTCAGACTTTTTGTGCATGTTTGCGATGCCTTGATATACTTTGCCAGCATGTGCGCACCCACTCGAAAACGTGCTCGTCCCAGCAAGCTAAAGGAAGAGCGTCGCCCTGAACGTTTGCGTGACAACTTCTGAAAAAGCAGGGTCCTCCCAACAAGGGCACAAGCAAAGACAAGTCTCGTACAGCTCCCGCGGTGCTATGCACAGCCACAGTACAATTGGCCGCAACCCAGGAAGCAACTGCAGCCAGCAGTCAAAGACAAACTAGTCGGTGAGTCGTAGAGCGAGAAGCAAAGTCAAGCACTCCCATAAATAAACATCAGATAGCATGGTGTCAGAAGCTGCTGTGAGCCGTGGGAGCGGCGACGAAACACAAATGATTGATTCACTCAGTGCCACGAATATCACCATGCCAAACACAGCTTGAAGGCAGATAGTCATGCTTTTCCTAGGGTCCTAGGGGGTCACTAATGGCGCCGTGGGCAAGAAGTCAAAAACAACGCATCCCTGTCCAAGCAGTCCGAGGACACAGATGCATACTAAACGAAAATCATGCAGTGGTGCATAGACTGTGGTCCCTAGACAAACCTGGTCGTCACTTCTAGCCAATCAACACGGTTGAGGGGGGAATTGAGCCACCGAAACGGGCGTGTTGTTTTGGCCCTTTGGCACCAATAAGATTTGGTCAAACCCCAGCGCCTCACGCGGCAATTGAATCCTATCAAAGAATACAGATAATGATGTAGCGGTTAGACTAGTTGGTGGTTTTTGACTAAATTGGTCATCACTACTAAGTTAGCATCAGTTGCGTCTAATGCCACCGGGACCACCAAAGTTTCGTCAGGGGCATTTACACTCAGATAACCACGGGAAGTCTGGGAGAACTGACAACCTCAGCTAGCCGCAAGGCCAACTGGTACCCATGTTGGGCATTTTTCGACATTTGCCCCTGGTTTTGCCTGGGGCTATGGTTTGTGCATAGGTCAACTCTCGGATTTGCTGCCTGGTTCTTTGCCAGGTGAGCCAGCCGTGGGCGCAGCGCAACATGTGCGCCGCCAGCAAACATTGGTTGGGAAGCTACCCTCACCGTGAAAACATTCAAACTTGTTTGTTTGGCTCGGAATCTTTTTTGTTTGGCTCGGTTAGCTTTCCTCTTGACTTTACTCTTTGAGGCTTTGGTGGCAAAAACCACTGTCAGTCACTTTCTGCATGTGAAGCTGGCAGAGCTAGCTTGAGCTGACCTAGACGCATTCCTCAGCTCCTTTCCAGGTACAGCTTTTGCACCAACTTCCCCAAGGAGCTGCGTGTGGTTGAGAGGAGGCCCAGCCTTGAAGCTGCCACGTGGTCGGAGAAAGCGCAATGTTGTTGATGGAACAAGCCCACCTTTTAACAGAGCAAACATGTTTGCAAGACGAGTGGAAGATCAGGCTTGAGAGGTACGGTACTGTTTGGCCGGGCGAAGGTGCAACTCATTGGGGGCTTGATCCATTTGGCAGCGGAGTCTAAAGCATTCCGTTTTGCGATTTTACACAGCCCTGAGCCTCATTCGATCGCAGATTACAGGGTCAACCTTATAATAACAGTGTCGCCCTTATATGTCCACCATCGCCTTTGTTTTTGCAGCATTGACGCCGGCCCCTTTTTACTTGCACCGGAGACTGACATCCCGCTTCATCTTGTAGGACCTGCGCAGATGCCCACAAAACCTTGATCGATCTTAACGTTTGCCCGGCCAGCCCGCCTGATGTATTTCTTGGCATGCTTGAGCCGAAGCAAGCTCCGGCTCAGAATGGACTTGGTGAGCTTGAATCGGTGGCTGGCAATTGCTAAGCCTCGATCAACCGCACATCACGCGTGAACCAATACCCGGGTACCATGTGTGGGCTAGCTAGCTAATTGCAAACTTAAACACGTTCAAGCAACTTTTGAGGTACCTCATCATGTCTTCGTCGGCGAGCGTATGCTCGAAGCGGCAATTGTACCCTAGGCATGCGCACAGCCAGGTAGCAAATAAACATGATCCAATGACCAAAATATGTTTATTTGTTTTGTTGTTGTTTGGGGGTCCCTTTAAAGTCAACCACCCAAAAAAAGCGCGGTATGGATTTTCAAGATTGCGTTGTTGTTGTGTTTTTTTTGGGGGGGGCTTGAGGTCAACCGCAAAATATGTTTTTCAAGCATGCCAAGGAGAAGGGTATGACGATATGACAAGTCTCTCCATTTGCTCATCTCCCACAATTGATGGTGCCATGCCTTGGGACGACAAGTCTCAAACAGATCTAGGGCCCAAGCTTTGCATCATCACGTCCAAGCATGAGCAATGAATTCATCGATCCATTTGCAATTCTAGACGCGTGATGCTTTGGCAACTGCGTCCATCTGATGGCCCCGCGACTGCGCGCGAGAGGCTCGACGGGGCCGGGATTGGAGGCAACACGCATGTGTGCATGTGATGATCGATCTATCTTTGCAAACTTCCTGGCCTCAAAGACAATCGGCACAGGGCTTTCATTGTCAAGAGGTAAGTCTGGCCATGATGCTTAATCTCCATGGCTTCCTGCTCGGTCCTGACAAGTTGAATCCCAATTGAAGATATGGAATGCAAGTCGCTTGTTTGAATTTGAAACTTTGAGTTCTCTCAACTAGCACGTTTCGGGTCTCCTTTGACAGGGCTACTTCAGCAACACCCATGCCTGATCAACGCCAAGGTTTTTGTTGGTATTTTTGTCATCAAGCCCTTTGAGTTAATCCAAGGCGCAAATACCTACCAGCAGATTCCATCGATGTCATCATGGAATGACCAGCATACCTCATGAAGAAGCTCAGGGACAGTGTGGGACTCTCGAACATCATGATTACTGCACAAAAGGCACAAGCTATTAATTGTTTAGGAAAGCGTCATGCACGCTGCAACCAGCTTGAGCTCATCATTGCGAGGGTTAGCTTGAGAAAGCTTTTTACAGCATTCAGATAGCCAGGCGCAAACCACACGTCCGTTGTAGGCTTTGAGGTTCATCTTGGGCTCCCCTACCTCTGAGACCTTGGCAAGGCACCCGTTGCCGTTGGAGCCCATGGCCATGTAGCACAATTTGCAACGTTAACCCAAATGACAAATCCATATCATGCCAGGTCCCAGCAGCCATGTACCGCGAGAAGGCTGGCTGGCTGCAACTCACCTTCCGATGCGCCCAGTTCTTGAAATGCCGAAAGGCAGCTTTCAGAAAATCTGGGAATTCCATGTCATCTTGAGCCGGGCCCTTGAAAAACTGCGCCTCATAAAGGACGAGCCTCAGATGCAGCACCCTTAAGTGACTTGAGAAACCATTGGCCTTTTAACTGCAAATTAATGCGAACCAAGGCGCATGGCACTTCCATTACTACGATGGAAAGTTCCCAGCTGGACATTGTGAGCAGAGCACATTCTGATCATCAAATAATGAAATCCCCAAATACCAAAGAGTGGGCCTTGGATGTTGCAAACAACGCATCGCAAGGCGCACGCCCTGCCCCAAACCGCTAAGCTTCGATTAATTCTAATTAGCTCTCAGGTTTTAGTTTCGGACTCGTGTTGAGAATTGGGTCAAGTTGCAGACCGCGTCTTGTTTGATCATATGCTGCAAAAACTCGCAGTGTGACACTTGATGATCAATCCACCATGCAGAGTCCGAATAGTCCATGCAAGATTGCTCCAACATGTCGCTGTTCTTCCGAGCCCAACACTTGAAGCAGAGCGTGTTGCTGTTCCACCGGTTGCGTAGCTGAAGCCAATGCATGTGCCACGCCCAATCTCCGCGCAATTCTGTGAGGCACCACTTGATGTGCTGCCGGCAAAGCGGCTCGCCAGGACGGGTGGCCAGAAGGTTTGGTGGCAAGGGTTTCCCCAAGTACCCCTGAGTCGGTTTCAAGCCGGTGCTTAGAATATTGATGCACCAGGTCGCATATTGAAGTATCGGATAGATGGTGTAATGCTCGACACAGAGCCCTTGCCGTATTGCAAAGAAAGGGAACCTTGAATTCCGAGTTGTCATCGGACACCATAGTGGCATCGACACATTCAGCGAAACTATTTTCTCGGTATGCCCGGAGGAGCTCGTGTAACGAGCTTCGTCTCCGTAGAGACTTATTGGCACGTGAGCAGCTCCGGCTGTGGCTGGGTGATTTCTCGCCCAAGGAATGTGTTCAGAAGCATGCTTCCAGAATTGCTTCACCTCCGCATCTGGAATCGACACTCCGTGGTCATCAAATAAATATTGAAAAAGAGACAGTATGTCGACGACAGGTACCGGGGCTGTCTCAATACTGCCTCCTTCGTCACGCAAATCCACGATTGTTGGAATTTCCACAAAGCCCTGATCAGAGATCAAGTGAAACTGATGATGAACACGTTATTAACGTATGTGTACATGCTGGTAAAAAGATCGATGTTGAGGAAATTGTAAACCATAACAAATTCCATTTGTTGGAGAAATTCGAAACATGATGGCAATTGGCTTTACATTTAATTTGCATATGACGTTATACTTAAACGTTGCAATTGCAATTGTGTTCGAAATTCCTTTGTCTAAGGGGGCCGGGTCTAAGGGGCACACACACACACACCCAACATACCGCTTTTACCACACAGCCAAGAAGCCACTGGCAACTTCGCGTTGTTCCAGAAATCTCGGGAGGCATTGCCGCCCAAACCGAGCCGGGCGAGCCGGGACGTGTTCACACTCAGGCCGGCGTTGCGGAGCTCGGCCTCCTGGTTTTATAATCTCAAACTGGTGTTGCGCTAGTGCTCAGCCTGGCCTCCTCAGCTGCGCCTGCAGTAGAAGTCACTGATGCCACACTGGCCTGGTCATGAGATATTTGTTCCTCTCCCACAATGACCCAAAGTAAGCTCCCCGGCCCCATTTCCAACCTTTTCCTCCAGGTGGTTGAAGAAGGGAGTTGCAGAAGAAGCACCACCTGCGGGCGGGCGCTGCTGGTGCGAGGCCACGAGACGTGCAATCAGGAATTAAGCAACGATGCACTGCAGCACCCACGTATCAAGATTGCATTTTTTCTGTTCTCAACTGCTTCAAGCGCTGGAAAGCACGGTTAATGGCTATCCAAAAGCAAAACCCCAGGTACACAAGCCCTCGAAGGTGGGTTTCCCGCACGGCATTGCCAAACACAGGCCCCAACTGGAAAATTGAACCTGACTTTTTTTGATTGTTGCCCATGGCCAACTTAGAAAATATCGTCACTCGGTGTTTAAGCCCAGCCTTCGAGGTTTCGAATGTGTATTCCCCATGTTTGGGATATGCCATCGGCGGTCAAACCCAATGGCTCTAGATCATGACTTCAGAAAATCGGGGCAGGGAAGGGCTGTTGGCAAAACAGTTTCAAAACGGTTGAAGTTTCGAGATTAAACAACTTGTAGCCCTTCAAGCTGAACGGGTATGTCGCTTACACGGTCACGACACAGCACTAGCCGATCGCTCAATCCTTCTTCTCCTTCTTGACAGGCACCTTGGCCAAGCGGGCGGGGTGGTTAGCTGCAAGAACTCGGTTGCACTGATCATGACGCTCTTTTTTGACCCCCTGCTGATTGAGCAACCATAATCTTCGTACATGCAGAAGCCCTAGCTTGACTAGTTGACTAGCTAATTCTCTTTGAATTATATGATCATGAGCCCACTGGCAATTTTCTATCTGCCCGGGCTGCCACACAATATACAAAAAAAGGCCCCCAAGTGGCTTTCATGCTGCCATCACCGCCGGGTGCAATATTTCGGCATCCTGTGTGCCCTTTGAACTCACGTATGAGCAGCACTTCCAGAATTGCAGCATGGTCTGCGACATTGGTTGCATGAAGCAACCGCATTTCACTAAAGTTGGACCGCGCGTAAGCGCTCATGCGAAAACCAACGTTTGCTGATATGCCTATCTTAAAGACACAGACTCCACAATAGTCCTCCCGAAGCTGCGCAATCTGGTTGTAGCAATGATCTAGCACATTGATCATCGGCTGGCCACTCGGCAACAACCTGACATTGACCATGGGGATGGAGGCAAGTTCATCTAGCTGAAATTTTGCTAAAGGACACTTGTCAACAAAGGAAGCCCCGGGATTTCTAAAGCATCGGGAGCCAATCCGAAGTGAGCACCCCTTTGGCCAAAGTGTGCGAGGATGTTGGTCGTCTGACTTGCTTGAATATTTATTGCTGGCTTGATTCACCTCAAACTTGACCATGTGCATCCCAGCACTACGGACACTCCAGCATGGGAAACTTATATGTTCGTCGTGGATTTTGCGCACTTCGGGTCTGAGTTGCCCTTGCCCTGACCTGGACCTGGACCGTGCTCTTGGGCAATTTTCTGATTGGCCGACCACCGCGCTGATTGCTGTTGCCTTAAGCTTGGAACCCGAAACATCGTCAAGAGCGTCCCCATCACTGTCATCAGACGGGCAAACCAAGTAGGAGGCCAAAGACCGTTTGATTTTTATGTTTGCAGGCCGGCGTGGGCTTCCTGACCAAGCACCACATGGAGATGAATCTGCATCAGTGATGTCGCTTGGCCATGACCAAAGTCTTGACAGAAATCGGTCAATCGCACAACGGGGTTCGGCCATGGCTTATTGACCTATAAATCGATCGCTCGAATATATCGACAGTCTTGACCCCAAGCGGCTGGGACGCATGGAGCTCATGATCAAGTTCAAATTCTTGCAAACGTACTCATGAAGCCGTGAGTGATTCCACCAAGCACTGATCGAGTTATAACCCTTCGAATTCATGATCACTTTAAACAAGCTGTACCCCTGCAAGCTTGCAACTGGGCGGGATTACTGATAGGCCAAGGCACTGTGTGCTTCTTCAAAGCCTTCACTGCGTTCTTGTACTGATCAACACTAGTTCCAGCTTCCGCAAGTAGCGTAGCCAACGCCTGAACACCAATGCAAGTTTGAAAGGGATCCGGGCATATCGTTCGAACTTCCCAAACTGTTTCCACCGGTACCCCTGCCTTGTCTCCTGACTGGACCGCCTTCTCAAGTTTCTCCCGCTGCGCTTTCAGGTCGTTCACCGGCTGCATTGCGTCGCTCACCAGCGCTTCAACAAGGCCAGCTGCCCTCGAGACACATGGCCGGCACTCGCCCGATTTTTGATTTGCGAACGACGTCACTAATAGCGGGAAACCCTATAGCTGCAGCTCAGCATGATAGTGTCAGGCAGTTGAACCAAGGGGCAGGGCCCCCCCCGGGGTTTAGAAGTGTCCAATAAGCGCCTATAGCTTCGAAATTCTGGAATACTCAGAAGTTTTTGGCGACCCTGGGGCATGATCATGATAACTCCACATTCAAAATTTGTTTTTGCATAGGCATAGGGGCAAGAAAAAAACACACGTTCGTGTACTATATAGCTACTTATAAGCTTCGAATTCGAAGTGATTCGCTTTTCTGTCCAAAACTCTATGGTACCGGTTATAGTTATTCGGAGTTTGAGCAGCAGGTGCTCCTGGTACTGATATCATGAGCTCGAGGATTTCTTTGAGCAGTGGGAGGGGGTGGGGATTTTGATTGAATTCCAAGTACGTATGCGCGATCGATCACGTTGCCCTCAAAACTGAGGAATCCGTTTTCTATAGGTCAAGGACAATTGCAACGCACTCAAAGGTCAACCCTTGACTCCGGATCCTTGTTGGGTGATGCACATGATCGAGGCAAACCAGGGCTCTGGATCTAAACTCATACCCTGCAAGCCTGACTTGGCTGAGAGACTTGCAAACAAACTCGGACTCTGATCAATATCGGTATCTGCCACGCGTGTCCGTATTCCGTTTGATGTTGAGCTCTCTAGGGGTGCCCGGTCCCGGTCGAATCCTTGCAAGTTCATTTGTTGTTTAACTTGGTTTGTGCAAGTGACGCTGGAAACTGTTTCGATGTACAGATTGGGATTGGGGCTTGTGATGATCCAAAACGCATTTGTGTTTCAAAAGGCTTCAAGGCACGGGTTTGCAATTGTTTAAAAGTCTTAGCATAGATCCCTACAATTCTGAATCCGGCCATGGAGTTCTCAGAACAGTACACTGAAAAAACCCATATCTAGGGTGTGCACTCACGGGCTCCGGTTCTAGGGCACTGGGTTCCGCACAGATGCTGTCGAGCCCAAATTGAGCGCAAATTAAATCTAGAAATCTGATGAGGCAAGAAACAACAAAATTTGGATATCCGGTTTTTAGGATACGGGCCGCTAGGTTTCAATTCCCGGGGCCCCGTAGTCTTTCCTGGAATGAGGCCCAGTTTGGAACTGCACACCCTTACGCACGAATTCAAATCGTGGGTCTCATTTGGCCGAAGTACTCGCGTTTTTCGACATCCCAAGCTCTTGGTAGATGTACATGTGTGTTTGAGTTTGGACACTATATAGTCCCGGGCCCCTTAGTTGCAGGGTAGAGCAATTCGATCCAGCTGCTAATGCTTAATTGAGTTTGGAACCCCCAAGCAATATATATATATATATATCCGACAGTTTGAGCTTGTCCCGCAATTCCTTAAGTAGCACAGGGGTCCGATATCCTCAGGGGAAGGTTGTGTCCGAATCTGACCTGAGGCTGGAGCACTCCATTGTCTTGCAGCTTGCTTCTCCAGGAGCCGACTTCAGCACAAATCGCCGCAATATCTTGTAGCACCTGCCAGCAAATTACGTATACGTATGTCAACTAATATTTGCAATCACCAGTAGTGTTTTAAATGGTTGTCCCTAGGGATCACCATGGCCACTTTGTGTCACATTGCGGTGTGGCGCCTTCTTTTTGCGATGGTCCAATGAAGCCTCTTTCTTGGGCTTGGGTTCTTTGTTATCCGAATTCTTTCCAATCTTTTTTTTCTTAGAATTATTTTTCTTCTTCTTTGGGACAGCAGCGGCAGGCTGTGCTTTGTCGTCTGCAGGGTTCGTCCTTAGAAGATCTCAGACAAACAAGATTGCAAATATCGCAAGTCAAGGGTGCCAGTCAAAGTTCAAAGCGTATTCGTTAAACATGCATCATCACACACAGGTTACCTGCACTCGTGCTATGTTTTTGCACACGCTCCAATCCAAAACAAAATCGAACAAGATCATGATCAGCGTCGAACTGGAATCTTCATCGTCAGAAGCTGCAAGCTCAGCGCCGTGTTCCATTTCATCCTCACTTTCTTCGAGAGTGGTTTCCTCCTCATACACGTGGTATTGTCGCAGCGCCTTAGAAATCATGACCAGCGCTAGCCATGCGGTGCGTGGTCCCAACCATGACAGGAGTCGATGGCGCCCGTGCTGCTGGCGCTGCTTGACACCGTTGACTACACATGGCACAGTGCTTCGACCTTGACTAGTCATGCGCTGAAGCGTTCGATCGCCAACACATATAGGCTTGGTGTTCCACTAGTAACATGTTTAGAAGACCATTGAAGACCTGCCAACATGGGTCAACTGACTTCGCTAGCTAATTAACAAGTGCCCTTTTTCTCATTATATTTGTTTGGGTGGTTTTCCCCTGAAAAAAGGGCACTTTAAAATCTGTTAAACCGATCGACCTTTGCAGTCAGTTGGCCTCTAAGTATCTTAGTGTTTGGATGACCATCGACCTATATGGCCCACGACTGTTTGGAGCCAAGGGGTGCAACCTTGCAGTGCAAAACCAAAACAGTTTCGAAGCAAGTGGCTGCAAACCAGAAAAGACCACCAACAGAGTGGAAGTTGAACTGCACAAGAGTGCGCTGTAGCGCTCATCCACCTTCGAAGAATCAAGGGAGCTCTGGGGAAGCCCCCCTTGCCTTTTTGCCCAGCAACTGTCGTTAATGGTACGTGCATTAATATTTGATTTCGAATTCCAATATGGCCATGCATATTGCAAATCACCGAAATGACGTTCGAGGGAATTTGGAAAAACGCGTACAGACATTAATTCCAATTGATAAAGTGCACGTGTCAAGGGCAGCCGTGTTGGGAAATTCGTCAGGTTGACGTGTACCAGTGCGAAAACACGGAGCTGTGGTGCGCCTGCCACGTGCTGACCAGCGGCCTTGACATTTGGAAATTCTGGGTGAGGCCTGGCTTGCAAAGCCGCTTCCTTCTGCTCAATCAGGCTGTCCACCAGGGCCTTTTCTTGGTCATACCTTAGCAGTGCGGAATGCTTACAAGCACTTCAACGTTGAACTGATCAGCTTATAGCGCTAGCGGTAATTCATGATAAGGTGGCCTGGGCACCCGGTGTGCGACCTATGGCGCAAGGTCGATCCATATACCAAGCCCAAAATCCAATATTGCCAAGGGGCTGCTCCAGGAGTTGCTTGCGCGTTTTCCACGCTTTTTTGAGACTTCTCTTGCTTTTTGAGGAATGCCTTAACCTGCTGTATGACCTGCTCCGTTTCCACTGCCCTTTGCAGCTGAAATAGTCCTGCAGCAAATCTGACATTGTTCCCTCATCCTTGCCTCGGTCAGGAGAGCCACGCCCGCTTGCAAGCTGAACGGATGCGCTGGCTGCAATCAAGCGCTGAGTCCTTGGCTTGCGCGCGCCTTGATGGCAGCTTTTCGGATTTCTGTTGGAGTCGATCGACCTGGGCCAGCTAGTATGTATACTGTTCACGTGAAATTGCTTGATGTGCGATATCGTGTTTTTAATTTCCTAGGCTTTGGCAAGTGTGGAAGTTATAAGGATCAGGCTTTGAAGGCTTCTAAGAAAGCGCATGTGATGCGCCTTGCGAGCCTTAACTTGTTCCTCGGTGAGCTCTTGGTCAAAGTCTGCCAAGTCCTGGTTGCCTGGTGGCTTTTGTTTCTGGGTCTCTTCCATGTCTGATGTCGTTGCGCGTGCCAACGCTGCTTCAGCCACATATTTTTCCGGGTCCACAGGTGTCTGGGTTTGTGCTGCTTGGTCTTCCCAAACCTTCCATTCGTTGGTGCCCCAGTCCCAGTACCATCTTTTACCACCCCACCATTTTCCGGACCCCTGCGTGGTGCTGGTCTCCGGCTTCTGGGTTGTGCGTGGCTTCTTCTGTGTGTCCACCTGCGCGTCGGCAGCACTGTCACTTTTCTTGTCGACTGGCTGGGTCTGCACCTTTGCGGCGGCGTTAGCACGCTTACGCTTGTTGGCGGGCTCTGACTTGGGGGCTGCAACAGGCTTCTCGGCAGTGTTGGTTGCTGCGCCCTTGGGCTCGGAAGAATCGGTGCTGGGGGCCTGGGCCGGCATCTTGTCGGGCTTGGTAGCTGTGTGCACTTGTGCTCTGGTCGTGGCAGGGCTCTCGGAGTCCGGGTTTGTCTTGGAAGGCGCCGCCTGCTTACTAGCGCTAGTACTAGTCGTTGGCGGGCTGCCTTTCTTCTGTGCTGGCTCTGTACCCCCTGTGTGTTTTGCATGCCTAGGGCTTTGTGAGATCTTGGAAGGCGGTGCCGGCTTCTTGTCACCAGAGCTAGCAGTGTCCGGTGGCGCCGGTTGTTTCTTGCATGGCTTCATCGTCTCTTGAAGTTTGGTCGCGGAAGGACCTTGTGAGGTCTGGGAAGGTGGCGCCGCCTGCTTTGTTTCACTCGGGCTGGTAGTCGCCGGCGGTTGCTTTTGCTTGGTCCCCGCTTTGGTCATAGAAGGGTTGGTGCTCTGGGTGTCGGGCGGCGGCACCTGCCTCTTTTCAGTCGTGGCTGATGGTTGCTTCTGCAACGCGCTAGCCTTGGGAGCCGCTTTGGCTGCTGAAGGGCGTGATCCTTGTGAGGCGCTTTTGGCAGGCGTCGATTGTTTCTTGTCACTTGTTGGTGCCAGCTGTTTCTTCTTCTCTTTGCCTGTGACGCAGGTAGTCTGCTCGCCGCTTTGCTTGTTGGTCTTTGCTTTCTTCTGCGGGTTTTGGTTGGGAAGAGCATGCGGAACTTGTACATGTTCAAACAGATCTGCTGGGTCTCCTTTGGTCGACCGAAATCGAATTGCGATTTGGCACACGCGTCGTATACTATTCAACCTCATGATCTATGATCAGAATCAATTTGTCGATGTTGGTGTGAAATTATGATCATGCACCCAAATATGATAACGACTTGGATGCCACTATTCGATCGGATTTCTCCTGGTTGGGTTTCCGCCTCCTGCAAGTTCTGAACACCTGGTGCGAGAATTGAGATTTCCCGCATGCTTCAACAATCCTAGCCGGCCTACGTCCGGATCAGGTGCTTGTGCACTTTCACCACCAGCATGCCTTCAGCGTGCTCAAGGCAGGGCCGGTAACTTATTACGCTTCTAGCAGGAAAGCTGGGGCACCCCCCCCCTTTTTGTTTCAATGAATACATGTATGTACAGCTGGCTAACCCCGGAAGCTTGCTCACATCCAACTCTCAAGAACTGGCATGGGCAGTTGCAGCTGTCCATGATGCCAAGTGCCCCACTTTTGCTCGAGCCCCTGGGGCTGAGCTGCCATTCCACCAACCGAGGCTGCACGTGTAGCTTATAACCCAGATCTAGATTTCCTTGAAAATTTGGCCTGTGCAAAATCACGGTCATTGGTTGCAAAATCACGGTCATTGGCTGCAAAATCACGGTCATTGGCTGCAATTTCACGGTCAATGCGGTTTCCAGAAACATGGTGCAAGATCCAGGTAAACCCTCGACGAGGCGCAAATTGCAGCTGCATTTTCACCCGATCTCCGGAGATCCCTGCAGAAGTCGCACTTGTGCGTGCCAAGCAATTAATTATGCATTATGGCACACATGATCTCTAGCGTGGAGCCGCAAGCACCACCAGTGTGAAGTCACACACATGCCTGCGGATGAACTAATTATGTTGCACGGAACTGCACGAGCATTATACGATCTAGAACTCTCGCTTGAACGGGAATTCTGGCTTGAAGCTACCATCAGCAATCCTTGCAGCCAGGTAGTCCTCGACTTCACCAAGATTGGCGTGCTTCCACTGGCACGGGGCATCCTGGGTCCGGCATTGAGCGGATCCGGATCAATTAATTTAGTTTTCTACAGCATGACAATATATTTAAAATTTGCAATGACACTGCAGCTGAATTTCGAGTACTATAGTGTGACCGGCTTGAGTTGCCAGATTTGGGCCACCAAAGGGAATTGGGCATTGATATTTGTTTAAATTTGAATTTGTTTAAGCTCCAAAAAATAAAGGGCCACCAAAAGGCCTAGGGTGGCCCTTTTAGGCCCTTTAAATAAATAATTTGTTTAAACCGTACGTGCACACCCTAGCCCTGAATTTCGAGCGCGGCTCATAATATTAATTGCGAAAGGGATTTGAATTGCCAAATTTGCAAGGGTTGCCGCAGTTGCACCAAAATCAGAAAGCAAACAAATATCGATGGGGACCATGTGGTCTTGGGTGTTGGGATTGGGGCAGGGCCGCGTTCACAGCATCACCTGTGTGTGAAGGAATTCGAAGGATTACTGCCGGATACCCTTTGCGCGCCTGGTAGGCAAGCTTTGCCTCATCCACCAAATAGCGCTCCGGGCCCTTCTTGTTCTTGTACTCAGCCTGCCGAAGCAAAGAACGCGTTTAACTTGCAAATTGCAAGGTTCAATGGATGATCACAAATATGGCTGCAAACATTCAAGCGCAGCTCGCGAAACGTATACACTAGCTAGCTGAAATTCAAGAAACGTAGCAGCCCAGCTTTCGCTTCTAATTAGCCTTGGCCCCCTTTCCAAGAGCCTTTTGGGTGGACCCTTTTTAGTCCCAGGGCGGCTGAGTCTAAACCCGTCGACATTGCATTGGTTGCCACGCGCGGGACAGCCTGAGTTGAAGGGTCCGAGGTTCCAAGAAAAATATTTGGGTTTTAGGCTAGACAAAATTCATCGATCTCAAACTGGAGTTTCAACAATATTGGTCGACCGTTGGCCAAGTCCAGATCTTGATGTACATGTTGTTTAATAATTATTTTGTGACATGCCCCGTCAGAATGCATGCGCAACACAAACGTGCCTTGCTAGCCTTTTGAAGGCGGACGACTCGCTTGGCGAAGCGGTATGGGTAAGCCTGAGACCGTTTCAGGTCTCGTCCTCCTGACCTTGGCCCCAGGCAACGCACCGGAAACTGGCCATGAGCTCGTGATCACCCTTCAAAAGCCCATGCGTGATACGCGATGGTGTTTTCAACTTGGGCCAAGCCACACTGAGCCCCTTGTGGTTGAATTTGAAGAAGGCCCCCTCTTCACCATTTCAATTTTCCTATCCTTGATGGCCTTCTGAATGGCCTCCCTCTTTTCGCGGGTCATGTGATTTGCGAGGTGCTCAATAGCTGGCCTGGGCGCCGCTCAAGCTCCACAACTGGACCAACTGGAAGGCGCATGGGCATCTTGATCACGCTCAACGACTGCTGAGCCCCGGACCATGATCCAAATGCTTGACTGGGCTTCTGGCACCAGTGACCAAATAATCCCATCCAACTCAGCAGTGTCAACACCATGCCAGCAGCAAACGAAGCATATGTATATGTACATGTATATACGCTCGCTCTCCACACTCAAGCATGCTTCAGCAATTTAATCAAACACCTGCCGAGCAATTAGCTAATTTGCAAGTTAAGTGCCTGACAACCGACAGAAAAAGGCGGGCAGGTTCTCGGTTTCCAAGAGGTAGCTATAGTATGGCAAGCGCGCGAGCACCGAAGAGCTTGGCTGCTCAATGGACCACCAGCCGTTTCTGGCTGTTTGCAGAATGCAAAGCAGCGCAAATCGGGACAGCATCAAATTGCTCAACTGCACCGGTTTCCTATCCTGATAGCCCATCAAATCCAAGTGCCTTCCTGAAGAGCCCAGGGACAAAAATATCAGCAATGAGCATGGAACTCCACCCCACAAAAGGGCGAATTCTTTCAACCGCAGCGTTCCCTTGACCGCGTAGAGGAGTCCAGTCCTTCGAATGATGATCATGCAGCATATACTGCAGCATAAATGGTTCACGCACTGAATTCACACTAAAAACACACGGCATGCGCAGCATTAAATGCATATGCATGCATGTCAAGATCAATTGCCACAACGACTCATTATATATAAGTAATTGTAATCTTAAGGACGAGGCAAAACGGCTGAGGGCTTGGCACAGTTCCAAGATCGTTGGTCTGGCCCGTTCTGGAAATGACGTCGAAATAGTCCCTAGGGAAAGCGAAGGGTGGGCACCCTCACTTCAATTGCAAAAAAAGGTTATAGGGAATTAAGGGGCACCTGAGCCCCCGACGATTTGAGACCCGCAGCCCCTCAGGAAGGGCCGGATGTGACGACGGCAGATCGGAGCTTGTGCGAGTTCCAAGGCCGGAGCTGGCTTGCTGGTGAATTTGTTGACACCCAGAAAAGACCTCGAAGACCTCCATATCCTGATTCGAATTCGGGTGGCCACTTCATGTCTAGTTTTTCATCCAGGGCCAGTTTCGAAAACACGTCGAGAGTTTGGTCATGATCATTTGTGGCGAAAAACGTGCACCCTTTCAGGACAATATAGGACGATTCTTGAAAATTGGCATTTGGCAAGTAATGCGTGCAACGTCTATAGGTGCTTAAAAGCTGGCCTGAAGTTAAACCCGGATGAGGCTCTGGCTCTCCTGCTGGAACTGCTGTTGGAGGCCGTGGCCTGCTTGATGTAGTCGCACAGGTGCAGCCTGGGCAAGGGTTGCAGGGGACGTGTCACCAAGCCCCAAATATCAAGTTGGCTGGCTTTAATCGTAACGCGTGGGAGACCTGGGTCCCCGACAACACATCAGGTCCCCCAAGCTTGCGGACAAGCGTGTGTGTGCGGCGGGAGATCTCCAGTGGATGCCTTTGAGCACCCTCTACCGGTCGTGGTTGCCCTGGTGCCATGGCAAGGCTTCCTCAACCTAAAGCTGGCTGCTTTCCTAATTAAGATTCAAAACCTTCAAGCAGCAATGCACTGTAAAAGATGCAAGTGAATTGCAATTGGCTTCAAACAACTGCAGTTTTGCTTGCCGTGAGCAGTAAATTCAAATGCGTAGCTAGCTAGCGCGCTTTAAACTCGAGCTCTTTTTTGGATTCCATTGCGTCTCAGATCCCCTGTTTGCACTCGAGGCATTGCGCAGCCTGCCCACATCAACGGCAAGCTGAGCGACTACGTACCCGTGGCCACGCATCAGACAGGCCAGCCTGCTAACACAACCAAAAAGCTTTTTTAATTTGAATATGTAGCTCTAGATCTAGAGGTGTGAGCCTAAAATCATGAGCTGCGCTCAATAGGGCGTGGCCTGTGACTTTGATGCAGCAAACCCCAAAGAATATAACCAAGTCGAACTTGGTCATCAAGCCATATATGACTTTCAAACTATAGGCACTAAGGCCCAGGACCTACTAGACTCTAGAGATATCGATCACTCAACATTGTTGTCGGAATCCATGGGTGTCCATCCAGCGAACAAGCAAGCCAAATCCCACCTAAGATCACACACACATACACATGCCACGTCGAGAGACATCGTGCATGCCAGTCAAGCCCGGTCAGTGAAATTTCAAGGTGCCTGATCATGACAAGCATTTTATTTGGCGCTGTGCTTTCTGGACAATCAAGGCGTCTCGGCAATAAACATGTGCGGTATACCAGCTAGCCAGGGGTCGCCCGAGCAATTCCTTCCTTCTTCATGCTCAAGTTCACGCCATCCGAAGCGTTCCGCGTGAACCCTTTCTTTTCAATGAGCTCGAAGCACTCGGGGGCAGCTTGGGTGACGTAGAAGGCTTTGGACAGTCTGGGTTGGGCACATACAAGCGCAAACTTGCAATCTCTCAAGCGTGCACGTGTGTAAGCATGCAATATGACTTTGGCCAGGTTGCCCACCAAAGAGGATTTGAATGCTTTTGCGGCCGCTCGCCAATAAAGATTTCTCCGGGGAAACGCTTACAGACCTGAGCACGTGGATTGGATAAATCATTATTCATATCAATGTGATGCTTGCCGGGTAAGAAAATTAAACGGTGTGCTAAATATTCAAAATCAAGAATCTTTTGCGGCATGCCGCTGCGAATCTCCGCTGTGATGTTGAGGCCTGGGAGCTTCTTCTGGGCGACGACTTCCAGGACCTGCGCAAAGGGATCGACCAGTACTAATATGCTATAGTGCACACGTGTATTATACCAGCCTGCCACGACTCGTTGCAAGCTGCAAGCTCTGGCGCGAGGTCAACTTGCGCTTTGCCCCTCCTCCTGCGTGGCTGCGGATTGTTGCCAGCTGCATCTGGTGCGGCTTGCGCTTTGACCCTCCTCTTTTTGCATGGGTGTGCGCTCTCTCCTGTTGGCAGGTCGGCCTCAGGCACCGACCTTTTGTTTGGGGGCGTGCGCACCCCGCTTGCTTTTTGCGTTTTGCTTCGCTTTGCGCTGGGCTCGAGCTCCTTAGCACTAGCGCTGCCAGCCGTCTGACCAGAGCTGTTGTGCTCTGCAGAGT
This sequence comes from Effrenium voratum, assembly GCA_963377175.1. Taxonomy (NCBI): domain Eukaryota; class Dinophyceae; order Suessiales; family Symbiodiniaceae; genus Effrenium; species Effrenium voratum. The sequence continues at coordinate 46,810 of CAUJNA010000795.1, read as the reverse complement.
CTGCCTCTGGCACTGTCCCTACTGCTGCGCCTCTCTTGCACGAAGGGCGTTGCTTTGCTGATGAATTCACTTGCTGCGCATCTTTGCTGTCGGTCCTGTTGTTGTTTGCTTGTTGCTCCTCAGTGGAAGTGCGGTCTGGGGCCACAGCCGGCGCCTGTTTGGCGCACTTCGCAGCATCGTTGGTTGTAATTGTTTCTGTTTCTGTCTGCTTTGCAGGTCGACCCTTCTTTCCCTTTGCCTTCCCCTTGGCCTTTGCTTTTGCGCGCGCCTTGCCTTTAGCGGCGGCCTTTTTGGTGCTCGCAATGGCCAGTTTTAAGCTTTCCTCATAGTCGGCATCATCAGGTTGTCTAAGCGCCTTTCTGACGGCTGCTTGCGCCTCAAGGAAATTCGAGTCGAAGCATCGAGCAACATGGCTTGGTCATTGCAGGCCTAGGGCTAAGAATTTGCCCAGCTGGTTCTCCCCAATACAGATATCGTTTGAGTTGCGAGTGCGGAACCGTGCATCTAGGTATACCCCCTGCCTTTTCAACGCCGGCCCCAAACTCGAGAGACTGATGAAATGACTTGGGGAAGCCACATACGCATCGATATCTGAGCATCGAATTTGATGCGTCATGAACAACAAAAAAATGGAACCTCAAAGCCATGGGTCCGGCCTTTGCGATGTCTTCTGGTGTGTCTTTGGCTTCGGTTTGCATTGCAGCCACCACTGCTGCCGCATACTCAGCCTCTGCATCTGGCAGCACGGCAGGAATGGCGAGCAAGGGCTTCTGATCCTGCAAGCGAAGGACAGTGAGGGGGTGGGAATCGAGAGGTCAGGCAAGGCCCTAGCGGAATAAGGGCCCGGGCTTACTCAGAAAGATGCCCAAACCATATATGATCAGCGCTTATCCAGAATTCGAACATGCACGAATTTGAACTCGCGATATATATATATATATTTATATATGCATGCAATATAGTGCGGATTGACATCTCACGTGATCCGGGGCACATTTAGGAATATTGCAATTAGTTAAACGTTGTTTACCTCACGATATTGTTTGGACCCCAAGCGAGTAAACAAAAAACAATGCCCCCTGATTCAAAATTCGAGGTTCGAGAATGTCACATCTCTGGTACTTAACTTGTTTGGCAACGCACATCCCAATATTCTCCTAGATTATTAGTATCAGGCAACCCTGAGCTAGGGATTTTTTGTATTTTGGGATTTCAGTCAAGGACACTCCTGGGGCTATTCCCGATGTGTATATGAATCTCGGGGAATGCCAAAAGCAATTGGTGTACCGGTCATGGTCAATATCCTTTCCAATAGTATAAATACGTATACCATTTTGAACCGGTCATGATGTGACACGTAATCCTCGTCGCGTCCCTGCTGAAACTAGCTATATAGGACTCAAACGCAGGCACTGCGGAATGAGTCAGGAAATATTCCTTTGTGGGTTCCCCCCCCTCCCCCCCGAGATTTCGGAATCCCAGGAAATTAAATATTGTTAACGACTTTCCTGGCCCCCAAAACGCATTGGAATTCTAGAGTTCACCCACCCCGGAATGCCTGGCTTGAACAATATCTTAAACTGCATGCAGCAATATATTCGAAATTCGTTTAATTTTGTTAAGATTAACCACCGTACCCCAAGGAGCCCAGCAAGATTGAATGTTGAGTCGTCGACGTCGACTTTAACCCTTACCGAAGACTTCTAGAGCCGTCGGGATCAAGTTCATTTCAGCAGCACCTGGCATTGATGCCAAATGATAATATTGATCTTGCCCCAAAGTTGGACTTCCTCAACGTATACCATCTAGACATGATTACTAGTAATGGCTGGCGCATGATCACGATTGATATCGCTGTTCAGGGCTGAGCGACTGAAACTTGGAAGCCGGCAAGCGTCCTTGAAGGTGCCTTTGGTTACCTTCTTTCCATTGTTGAATGCATACTCTTCGTCACTCGGGTCAGCACCATGGTCATCAGGAACCTGGGTCTCGGTAGTCAGGTCGATGGGCTGGGTCTCAAGGGTGGAAGGGTCGACAGCATCACCCCGTTGGGTTTTCAGGGCATTCTCTTCATCCGCAGGGGTTTCAGCTTCTTGGGGGAGTGTCATTCTCTTGGGCCTCCTCTTCATCCTCCGGGGCTTCATCTTCTCGGCGGGGGGGGCGTGGTCTTGGGTCTCATTCCCTTGCACATCCTCATCATCCTCTGGAGCTGCATCTTCTCGGTGGGGGGCGTCCTCTTGGGTCTCATTCTCGTGGGCCTCCTCTTCATCCTCTGGGGCTTCATCTTCTCGGCGGCGGGCGTCCTCTTGGGTCTCATTCTCTTGGGCGTCCTCCTCATCCTCTGGGGCTTCATCTTCTCGGCGGGGGCGTCCTCTTGGGTCTCATTCCCTTGGGCATCCTCATCATCCTCTGGAGCTGCATCTTCTCGGTGGGGGGCGTCCTCTTGGGTCTCATTCTCGTGGGCCTCCTCTTCATCCTCTGGGGCTTCATCTTCTCGGCGGCGGGCGTCCTCTTGGGTCTCATTCTCTTGGGCGTCCTCCTCATCCTCTGGGGCTTCATCTTCTCGGCGGGGGCGTCCTCTTGGGTCTCATTCCCTTGGGCATCCTCATCATCCTCTGGAGCTGCATCTTCTCGGTGGGGGGCGTCCTCTTGGGTCTCATTCTCGTGGGCCTCCTCTTCATCCTCTGGGGCTTCATCTTCTCGGCGGCGGGCGTCCTCTTGGGTCTCATTCTCTTGGGCGTCCTCCTCATCCTCTGCGGCTTCATCTTCTCGGCGGGGGGCGTCCTCTTGGGTCTCATTCTCTTGGGCCTCCTCGTCCTCCTCCTCTTCATCCTCTGGGGCTTCATCTTCGCGGCGGGGGGCGTCCTCTTGGGTCTCATTCTCTTGGGCATCCTCCTCATCCTCTGGGGCTGCATCTTCTCGTTGGGGGGCGTCCTCTTGGGTCTCATTCTCTTCTCGGCCGGGGGCGTCCTCTTGGGTCTCATTCTCTTGGGCCTCCTCCTCCTCCTCCTCCTCATCCTCTGGGGCTTCATCTTCTCGGCAGGGGGCGTCCTCTTGGGTCTCACTCTCTTGGGCATCCTCCTGATCCTCTGGGGCTTCATCTTCTCGGCGGGGGGCGTCCTCTTGGGTCTCATTATCTTTGGCCTCCTCATCATCCTCTGTGCGGGGGGCGTCCACTTGGGTCTCATTTTCTTGGGCATCCTCCTCATCCTCTGGGGCTTCATCTTCTCTGTGAGGGGCGTCCTCTTGGGTCTCATTCTCTTGGGCCTCCTCCTCATGCTCTGGGGCTTCATCTTCTCGGCAGGGGGCGTCCTCTTGGGTCTCATTCTCTTGGGCCTCCTCCTCCTCCTCCTCATCCTCTGGGGCTTCATCTTCTGGGCGGGGTGCGTCCTCTTGGGTCTCATTGTCTTGGGCCTCCTCCTCCTCCTCCTTATCATCATCATCATTATCCTCCGGGGCTTCATCTTCTCGGCTGGGGGCGTCCTCTTGGGTCATGATCGTCTCATTCTTTCGGGCCTCCTTTTTGTCCTCGTCCTCTGGGGCTTCATCTTCTCGGCAGGGGGCGTGCTCTTGGGTCATGATCGGATCATTCTCTTGTTCCTCCTCTTCTTCTTCCTCCTCCTCATCCTCTGCGGCTTCGTCTTCTTGGTGGGGGGCGTCCTCTTGGGTCTCCTGTGGGGCGTCCTCTTTTTCATTTACGTTCGGCTGGGCTGCTTCTTTAGTACCCCCCTTTGTTGCCCCAGAAGCCTTAAGCTTGGCGGTAGAGGAAAGCCACGCCCGCGACTCGTCAAGCCACTTTTGCTTGGGCGTGTCTGCAACTAGCTGTCGAACTGCATCGAAGTACATGCGGTCTAGGTGATGCTCTGTTGACCATGCATATGGCAAAGGTCCATGGTGTGTAGGCGTAGCCCGCGTTTCCCTAATCTTTCGGCACAAAGGTTCCAGCGCTAGTGGGTTGCAAATATTGCTTGTGCTGGTACACTTTGCGCTGACGATTTTGCACTCCTGTTCAGCGTCCGCCGGCTGAGTGTCCACTGATGATTTGGCCTCAACAAGCAAGGCTAGCTGCAAATAAATTTATTCATTTCACCCGGCAAACATGTACACAAACATATATATATATAATGAATTCGAAGCAACCCTGCGTGCAAGTTTGACATATATATATATATCTGCGTATCGATCGAAACGTTGGAATGCGCCTTCTGGATTGGCCTTGGCCCTGATTTGCCGCGAATAATTTCCTTCAGCTCAGCCACCTTCTGGTAGGGTGACCCGTGCCTTAGAACATCAATTGTCTAAGGCTAAATGCTCTAGGGTTTGACTACGCGCATGCACGCTTGCAAGGGGCTGGCCTAGTTCCAGTGGATCTCCTCTCGGCCACCAGGACGCTCTGCACAAGACTTCGCCAGTGAAGAGCCACTTCAGCCGCCTCCACCTGCAAAGCAGCTGATATGATCAACAAGCTCACGCCACTTGATCTTAATTTGGGCATGCCCGTATTTGCAGACAATCAAGGATCATATCGAGATATATTAGTTCGAAAGCAGTACGCAAACGCAACACCCATACCCTGTCGACGTCCGGACCCCTCACCGAGAAACGCCTAGCTTCTTGATTGGCACCGAACACGTCCTCTTGCGCTCCCAGCCTGTTGATCCTTTATGCGGGCATTTGAAGAGACCAGGAAGTTCGCGTTCTCGTTTGCAGCCATCAGGGAAGCCTGTTGCATGCTAGGAGCCCGAACTTAAGGCCAATCTTGGTTGAAGCAATTAACATGCATGCTGTGCCTCAATCTCTTTCCCAGTAGGCGTGGACCGACCAAAGACTTTGAACCAGCTTGTCAGCCGATCAAAGTTGATCTTGACCTTGTCAGCAGATTTGACAAGTTAATGCACTCACAAAATACCTTGCTTTGAAATGGGGGTGTAAATGAGGATGGTCACAACCAGCCTGCTCCTCGAGGTTCAGCTGCACACGGGAATCTAGATCATCATCCAAACGAAGAGACCACGTGATGTCAGCCTCCAGCCACGTACATTCTTGCCCTTTTTGGCCAATCGAACTTTAAATTTAAATTTGCTTTCTCAAGGGATAACCTCGAGCTCAAACATCCATCGACTTATATTCCCAGCTAGCTAGAATTAGCAATGAAACCAATTTGTCCGCTCAGCTTAAGGAGTTTGCCCGGCCTTTTTCTTCACTGCTCGCTTCAGATCGTTGGCCTTCTGCAGGACCTCATCTGAGAGAACATCTCGGCGAAGCCACTCCTGGCACAAGATCGATCGGAGCGGCCCGGCTTTAAGTTTGGATATTGGGAGGCCATCACCTTCGAAATCTGGTGTCCAAATTAATAAGCATGCCAGGCAAGCCAGAACTAGCCTGCATTGATCAAGATTGCTGTATCGGTGCGCCCACTTAAACTTGGAATTGTCACGCTCTGCCATGATGCTGGTCAGATCGATCTTTCCAAATGGCTGCGTGGAAAAGCAAACGGGTGTGATCGATACTTTCGAAAACGTGCAAAGCGCATTGACCCTTCCTCAGCTGGGAGTTTCTCAAAATGATGGGCGCCCATATTTTTGGCTATGTTTACGTGGTATAAGGGACACCAACCATATAGGGGATCCAGACTTAATTCGATTTTGAGAAACACTCAGCTGACAGCAAAGGCATGGTGCACTGGCACCTGCTGCTGCTGCCGCATTCCTGGCTCGCTGACCTTGCAAGGAATTGGTCGAGAAAAAAGAAGAGAGGCTGCGCACCAAGGGCCCGACGTTTGAGACGAAGTCGAAGCATTCATCGGTCCATCAAACATGCGCGAGGCAAATCTAGCGATCGGTTCATCCCTATGAAAGGAGGATATATTCATGTTTTTGGAAGTCCAATATCCAGCTCTTTGAACCTCATGACTATTTCGAAAGAATCTCTGAGTCAATTCACAGCTGGCTCACAGGACCCGTGAATGGTGATTAAGCACATCGCTGCTATACCGTACACATATACATATTCAAATTCATGAAGCTTATCGATGTAATCGATTTATGGGCTGCCCCACCCCCCCTCAGGCCCCCCTCGATGGCAGAACAAATTCTGCATCCGTTTGCATAAGCCTTAAGCCAGAATCTGGGTGCGCCAAATTGGAGACAACCCCAATAATTGCACAGTCATCCATTATATTGCAGGCTTGCACCCATCGACCCCGCAATCTGAAGACATTGGAAGCTCAGGGCAGGGACGCGAACTTCCACCATGTATCATTTGCTAGTGCGTTTGGCAGATCTGTGAACAGGTGTTGGATGGAGGATTTCCGGACCTACCTGCTGGATCGTGCGCCAGCTGAAAAGCGCCGCTTTTGCTTTTTGTTTTGGGGGGCAGGCGTTTTTTTAAGCAGTGTTGTTCTGTCTTGCCACTATGACCTCAGCTTGCGAGGAAAGCGTTTGAGCTTTGTTACGGCCCCACCTTTGATGGCATTGCATCTGTCTGTGGGTCAAAACCAATGGTACCATTTGGAGGTAGGTGCACCACCCATTTTAGTCCAGTTTAGTGGGGATTGGGATGTTCACTGGGGGTACGGGCTTTTGACCCATGGCCATATTGATGCTCTTGGTTCATAAGCACTTGGCCACGCCTGAGGTGGCGACCGCTTTCCCATCGTGTCCAGCCAATTCCAGGAGCGCGGCCCCTGACACTCTGGTGCTGGACAGTGGGGCTGCAACCCGGGAGAAAGCAGGCACTGTGCCAAGAAGCATCTGGTGACTCAGAGGATTCGCCCTCCACAAGATTTCAAGATTTCAAGGGACTTCACAGCAGCTCACAATGAGCAGTTTTCCCCGGGAAAAGAAAACTGACTTTCCAACTGAAGCCTTATCAAAGGTATTGTGTGTTGCGCTCACGGTATGTGTCAAAACTGAGGACCTGTCTTTTATATTGCTGAAAAAAGGGTCCTTCAACAAGCCCCGCAGTTGATGGAGGGCCTTGTTCTTAGTCACACAGGCTTCTGCTGGCTGAGGCAGATCATACCCTTCGCACAGGCTGCTTCCTCAGGTGGCAGTAGCTGATCTTCTTGTGGCATGAGCGACTGCCTTGCGAGCGAGATGTCTTGGACAATTAAGCCCGAGATTGATCAACAGAGAGGGAGAGAGAGAGAGTACTACTCCCATCTTAAGAGTTGCATTGGTTGCTTCTTAGCTGAAACGTCGGATTGCAGCCTTGCCTGCATGAACTGCCTGGCTGAGTCCTGGTTAACTGGCATGCACAGCACCAAGGACAGGTCCTGGGACCGGACATGTTCCTCCACAAGTGCAAACCATATACCATGCAAGCAACTTTGACATGTTCACTCTGGGATTCCACCTCCACATGTGGAGAAGTCTGGCTGCGTCTTCCAGCATCATATTTTGCAATGCAGCTCGGTTCAGCAAACGGCCCTCCTCCAGTCCTTGGAAGTGTGGGGGGGAGAGTTCTTGATGTCGGAGAGGATGAGTTTGTTTTGGATTTGCCGCCAGTGCTTTTGCTTTCAATACAGTCTCGAAGCCAAAGCATCAAGTCATCAGTCTCCAGGTTGAGTTGGTTTTGAATGTCTTCCGTTCATTCAAACCCGGCCAAGCTTGTCTTTGACAATTTTGCTCGCGCTGTCGCTTTTTCAGGACTACCTGTGGATCCGTGATGGGGAGGTGGGGCACGTGGGCCGGACTTCACTTGGAAAAAAACATTTGAGAGTTGGTTGGTTTGATGTACATTGCCTGTCATGCTGAAGGATGTCCTAAGATTGTTGCGCATCACTTGAGCTTCCTGGTGTCTCATGGAGCCTCCCTGCTCACCTCCTCGCTGCATTTTGTCGACTGTTTTGCGAGGTCAAGGCCTCGTACTACACCATCAGCGCCGACTTTCACAGCTATTCCGACACGCAGCCAGCAGCCTCAGCACCAGACGTGATCCGAGCGCAAAGACTTCAAGCCTCGGCATGCAACTGCGGTGCCCTCATGCAGCAAGGTTTTTGTTTGTTAGTTAGGGGTTGACTAAAGCCAACACAATTGCAGTCGCGCAATGCCGCAAAGGACAGGAAGAACTTGCAATGCAATTCCTCGCAGAACCAAGAGAGGCCTCATTGTCCAGAGGGTTTTGGGACAGACTAGACTTTGACCACTGTTCATGACGTCATTTCCGCTGACCATCGGTCACGTGGACGGGCACAGCGTGACCAAGTTGCTTTGTGCGGGTTGATGATGGTCTTCCATGTTGGACACCTGGCCTTCAGCACAGGGGAGAGGCCGAAATAGTTCCTAGCTGCGGATGGCACGAGGAATGTTTGGTGTTATTTGGGAGCAGTCGGAGCAGTCCCTAGTTTCTACTGGGCAGAGCTGTGCTGAGGAGTGCGCTGAAGTACAAGGACCTGTGGGACGAGCATCTCTGGCTGAGTTGAGATTGAGGAAATCCGAGCACGGCAGAGCTCGTAGGTCCCGATTCTGGCGCCTCATAGCGCACAAAGGGCAAAGCACAGTTTGCCACTTGCGACGACCGAAGCGTGGCCAGGTATTTGCACACTTGGAACTTGGAAGCCTCTATCTACACCAAGGGGGCAGGTGTCCTCAGCTTGCGAATCGAGTGGTTTCAGTCCCAATGCGCTGCTCAGTTCAGCTTGCCTGGGTATAGGGAACCGTCCAGATGATTCTTGTCTCTCCTGTTTTTCCTTAAACCGCCATCCTGACAAAGGAGTTTTCCTATTTCCTTGCCAACCCACCCAGGCCCACGAGTTTGATGCCAAGCCCCGTAAAGCGGTAAGGTTGGATGAGCTGGTTGATGTTTGACAGACACCGCATGTTTTTGCAGGCATGCACAAAGGGTTGGGAGTAAAGTAAAGGGAACCTGCCACGACCTGCTGACCTGCCTCCTAAGTTTCAGGGCTGACACAGAGGCACACAGGCTGGCACCTGCGCTGCTTCGTACATTCCGCACACCCTTTGATCATCACCTTGAAAGTGCGAGGGCCAGAGGCAAGCATGTACCGCAGCTACGTGTCTAGGTTTAGAACACGCAATGACGCAATGTGTTTGTCTACAGTTTGGTGTGTGTGTGTGTGCGTGTGTGCGTGTCTGTGTCTGTGTCTGTGTCTGTGTGTCTGTGTCTGTGTGTCTGTGTCTGTGTCTGTGTCTGTGTGTCTGTGTGTCTGTGTCTGTGTGTCTGTGTGTGTGTGTGTGTGTGTCTGTGTCTGTGTCTGTGTCTGTGTCTGTGTCTGTGTCTGTGTCTGTGTCTGTGTCTGTGTCTGTGTCTGTGTCTGTGTCTGTGTATCTGTGTGTGTCTGTGTGTCTGTGTGTGTGTGTGTGTCTGTGTGTGTGTCTGTGTGTGTGTGTGTGTGTGTGTGTGTGTGTGTGTGTGTGTGTGTGTGTGTGTGTGTGTGTGTGTGTGTGTGTGTGTGTGTGTGTGTGTGTGTGTGTGCAGGCGAAAACGTCATCCAGAGAACCGAAACAAGTGATATATGTGCGCTTCGTACTCATGCAGACATGTCTATGACAATATTATTGGGAACCGATGGGTGCTTACAAACATATGAGGTGAGGTATTGCGAGGAGCCCTGTTCTTTTGAGTGATACCGGCAGATTGGATCTGAGGCATGGCATACCTCGAGCCTTTGGGTCAGGGCAGAGGCTCAAAGAGTCAGTTGATTGGTCGCTAGTGAGCTGTGGCGCTTGGGGCCGCCCTGACTTTGTGGAGGGTGAAGCTAAGTATTTTTATGGTTCGGATACAAATTGCCATTTAATTTGACTGTGAGCTTTTTTTGGGGGGCGGCATGCGGGTGTCAGCTTGTGAATGGCGGGGTGTGAAAATCCATTCGCAATGAGACCTCTCGGCCTGGGGCCCCAAGCCATTGATGCAGGAGCAGAATCTGAGTTGCCTCAGCGCCACTCGAGCTTGGGAGGTTTCTTTCTCTGACTATTCAAGCCTGAGCTTCCTGGGATACATGCAATCTGAACTTAGCGTGTGTCTTGCATCAACCAAGACAATCTGGGAGGGATGGCCCCCTGAACTCAACCCCCAGAGCATTCAAAAGCTGTACGCTCCAAGGGCTTTCAGAGCAGCCCTTTTGGAGAGGTTTTTGGGGGATCTTCTAGAATGGCTTTTCAGCCAAGGTATGTGTTTGCTCGGTATGTGGGTCGAGTGGAACGGGATGGTTAAGCTCGGTGTAGCTTCGGATCATGGCAAGACGATCACTTGGCAGCAACTAAGTCGCCTTCACGCGGCAGGCGCAGTCTGCGCTCATCGAGTCTACCATCGTGACAATTGCGATTGCCCAAGTTTTGCGCTGCACGTGTGCAGCGTTCCTTCCTGTTTCAGGGAGGCTTTGCTTTTGTTGTGTTTGGACCCTTCGCATGCTTCCCTTTTAGCCAGGTTTAGTCAAATTTTGCTCAGGTCATCGTGGTTGCGCTGGCGCTGATGGGTATGCTGGTGCTTGCCTTGGCAAAAGCCAGACGTCTTCCAGAAGCTTTGCTAGCCCTCCATACAGGATTCCATGTAGCTGCGTTCCGGTGATGTTTGAGCATCCCCCTTTGGCCATTAGTCCAGTTTTCAATTGGTGGCGTGATGTTTAAAGGGGAACCATACTGTGGGTGGACGAAATCCTGCACCACCTAAGAAACCCTAAAAAGATGATTCCCCCTGTAAATACCAACAAATAGTGGTTTCTCATGGATTCAAAGTGATGCAGGATTTGGTCCATCCACAGTGGGAACCCCAGAGGAGATCCTCGACCCACCACGGCAACAGCAGCAAGCGAGCAAGCAAGCCAACAAGCGCGCGAACGAGCCAGCGACGACGACAAGGGTGACAACACTGGCAACAACATTGGCAACCACAACCATTGTTGTGTTCAAGATGAGAACACCCACACTCTACTGTTTGAAATACAAGACTCGACTGCGCTGCCTCTCCCTGCTCTGTTTGTTTGTTTGTTTGTTTGTTGTTTGTTGGCTGTTTGTTTATTTGTTTGTTTGTTTGTTTGTTTGTTTGTTTGTTTGTTTGTTTGTTGCTGTTGGTTTGTTGCTGTTTGTTTGTTTCTATTTCTGAGCCCCACAACAGACCAAACATGTAGATTTGAGACATCACCGCCCAGATCTTTACAAGAGACGGCAAGCTCTCCTCCTTTGTCGTGGCCTCTACAATGCTGGTGCCGAGCTTGGGGGATGCTATCGCATGCAAGCTCATCAGAGAGGTTGAATGCGTCAGTACGGTGGTCTACTGTACTATGATTGCGGCTGGACAGGGTGTTGATACAGTCAGAAGGATGTTCGGCACTGTGACCAAATGTTGGAGATTGTGTGAAAGAGTGCTGAGGGGCAAACATGATGGTGACTGGTGTGTTCGACAGTAGCAAGTTTCTGAACAGCTCAAGAACCAGTGTATTTCAGTGCATTTCCATTCCGACTCCAGACCAAGCAACCAGCGAGCGAAAGGCCCGTTCGGGCCCGGAAATCCATCAGCTCGGAGCCGGGCCATAAGACTTTCTGCGTTGCCTCTGCCTGCGCTTCTCATTTTTTTCGCACAAACTAGAAGCAGATGCAGCGGTTCCCTGCCTTTTTGGGATTCCCCAGTTTCGAGGGGAGTTTGATTTTGGTCTCTTGAGACATGGCGTCAGAGATGAGCCCTGAGGTTATCTTCATGCTGACTTGGTTTATCGTGGTGGTCATGGCCTGGCCGAGCCACGGCTGCAGTAAATGGGCTTGGGAGCGGCATGCAGGATGCAAGCATGCAAACCAAGCAATGTAACGGATGGCTTCTGACATCTTCTGACCTCAGGATTGGAGCGATTGAAGTCATCGCGCTGATTGTCTTCATCGGATATGCAGGGTTCTGAGATGACGAATTCCAGCGAGTTTTGTGCAGCTGTGAGTGCGTCAATCTTTCAGGCTTGGCAAGCGTGCGCTTCTAGATTGACCCTTCTTGCATGTCTTTGACCGAGGCTGTGACATACTCCCTGCACATAGCCCACAGGCCAGTCGTGTTGAAACAAGCCGATGCCGTACGGATGTTTGAACACTTCCCCATGGTTGACAATGAACCCCGGCTCTTTGACTGCGCCCACCTTTCGAATAAACACCCTGGGCAAAATTCCAAGCAAGGTTCTGCTATTGGCAGCTCACCCGCACACTTGCGCAACTTTGGCGGCTTGCCAACAAGAAGAGGCTCAGTGGTACACACACACACGTTAAGTTTGGTTGGCAGGTTTGGCCCCTTCTGCACGGCTGACATGGTCCCACCTTGGCAGACCTCAGTCGAATGGCCCAGGTACGGAAGTTCAGATGTTCAAGAAGACCTGGCCCTCGGCGGGTGCCCTTCCGCTGTGTTACCATGCCGTGATGGGGTAGCAAAGTATCGTGCGCGCGCTAGTTCCCGATTTCCCCAATGTACCTTACAACAGACAGGAATACATGGAATAAAAGCCATGAAGCAAAGAAGCCGGCACCTTGAGAAGTGGCTATCCGTTTTCAACAGAAAAAGAACGTAATTCATGTCCGTTTCATCAAGCTGCAGAATGTTCGTTTCACCACCAGGGATGCAGAGAACGTGCGCTTCCTGCGGACTGTCTTCGCGCTGGCTTCCATCGGTAGAGCAGCTTTGGGGACGGGCTGCAGGGGGCGGGGCCAGCATTCATCACAAGATCCATGCACACCGTGGAAGGGATCAAGGATTGCACATTCGCCCAAAACAGATAGGCACCATCCTAACTGAGACAGTCGGCTACTGCGCAATGTTATTATTATTATGTTTTTGAGTAAACCAAGTCGCGTTTGTTTTGCTTGCTTCTACACAATTTGCACCTGCCCGAAAACACAATCCGAAGTCCTGTGTTTTGTCTCAAGGGTCAGCGATCATCCTAGCCACGAAGCGTAAAACTGCAATGTCTTTCGCTTGGTCGTGACATCAAGTTTCCCACTGGTTGGATCGTCAAAATCTGGGTTCGTCAGCCTATCCCTTGAATGTGCAGCGCTTGTAGCACAGTCAGAACGGCATGTACAAACGATCCCTGCTATGAAACAATGTTGCACAGACTCCTTGTGTGTACCAGCCACATAAGCAAGGGATCATCCGTGTCGAACATGTGGCGGTTGATGAGGTATCCGCATACAACGGTTTTCACCTACCCAATAAGCAAATGAGCATGACACCTCAGAACATGCCTGGTTGTGCTTCTTGAACCCTTTGGCAATCGAGCCAGTGATGGCTGCCAAAATGCTAGGAGTGCAGTGACAACAGCGGGTTGTTCCATTTTCCTGGTCTTCTGCACGCTGACCATCTTCAAGAAGCTAGGAGGCAGGCTTCCAACCATCCCACCAGCACAGCTTGCATAGGCTGTGGCGTGTTGTGCCTAGAGTCAATGCCGATTTCATAGCGATGGCCGGCTATGACTTCTCTTCACCGTTTGCCTAGGTGTAGTCCTTGTGGTAACTGTCATGTCCATCGGCGTGGCGCTGATTCCACTGCCTGCTGCATTGCTTCTTGTCCAGACCTTAGAACACTCAGGGACAGGTCCAAGCATCACCTAAGGGAAGAAGCAAGCTTAGTCAGTTGCACTTGCTTTTTGGAGGGCACCCCGTTTTGGGGTTGTTTTGAAGGAACACCCAAAAACCCAGCTGTTTGAAGCTGTTGCTCTATTTGGAAAAGCCGTGCAGCATGGCTCAAACTGCAAGACTAACTTTGCAATGTGTGACTTTCATTGAGTCGTTCACTGATCCGCAAATGTGTGCTCACTTTGCAAACAGGTGAGGGTCATTCAGCACTCGTCTCTTTGGCTTTGCAGTGAGGCACTAGCGCATGTGAAGGGAGGGCTCAGCAACCATTTGGACAAGCTGACTTACTCACCCAGTCAGCAGAGTAGGTATTGTTGCATGGCTTCAATTATCAATTATGTTTTGTTGATGAGTCTGAGGCAACACATGCTACTCTTCAACAGGTTCCCAAGGACAAACGTAATCCCATGCCACGTGCTCGTTACTTCCATGGGTATGAAGATGCTGCCTTTGCTGAGCCTGTTTGAATCACAGGGTTACCCATGCAGGGTGAAGCTGTTTTTGCCAGTGGACTGCCACTGTTGCCCTTTGCCATGGATGTCTGGGCCGCTCCGGGCAGGTCAGCGTTTGATCGGGCTCTTTATCGATGGAAACTGGCTGCTGCAAGGGGTGTGGTTCAACCTGCTGACGACCTTGGGATGTGTCCACTCCATGCTTTTTGGGGCCTTCCACATGGATTTTTACATGGCCCGAGGCCTGTCAGCCACGGAGGTGGCCGCTGTACATAGCTTTTTCTCCCTGTGGAACCCGCTGAACGACATAGTCGCAGGGCTGCTGGTAGATGAGTGGGTAGCAAGGGGCTTTGGCTCCCGCTTGCTGTTGGCGGTATGGGCCAATGCCGGATATGCCGCCACCACTTGGTTTGCGTTTCAAGAGCTGTCCCTGCCAGCTTGGGTGCAGTATGCACTGGCCATCAGCTTGTCCGACGGCTTCGCGGCTGTGGCGGGCGCGGTGAATGGGCTGATCCTCATCGAGCAGACGTCAGAGGACCGGCAGCGGATCCAGATCCAGCGGCTCAACTCCTTGTTCGGCTGCCTCGAGTGGCTGGTGATGTCTGGCGCCTACTGGCTCTGGGACGCCCGGCCCGGTGAGGGCCAAGCCTTCCGCGGCTATTTGTCGGCGGTGTGCGGGGGATCCCAGGTCTATGCACGTTTGGCAGGATTTCCCATTGCCCTTTTTTCTCGGCATACGATCGAAGATATCAAAGTCCTTGGTTGAAGTCAAGGACCAACAATCATCCGACTAGCGGATCTTTCGTGCACAGGGTTCCCAGGCTTTGTTTTTTTGTTTCAAGGAACCATCATCCAACTTAGCTTTTCGGGTACCTAGGATCGGCGCTGGTCACATTGCTCTCGGTGCAGAAGCTGCAGCCTTCGAAGCCAATGCGCGCGGCCCACTCCGAGAGCTTCTGGCAGAGGAAGTCGGACGCCGCGCTCGGAGTCGAGCGCTGGAAACGAGGCAAAACGTAGCCGTTGGCGCATGGCCGAGTGGTAAGGGTGGAATTTTCATCGACCATGTCACATAAGCACTACAAGTGCATATGTCCACCATGTCCACCATGTCCACCATGTCCACCATGTCCACCACACCTCATGTTCACTTCGAAAAGATCAGGCCCCCTTTGAACTTGGCCTGCCATGAGATGCTCTTGTGCAATCTGAGTTTCTTGAAATGCTGATGCGGCACTTCCCTTCCTCACCAATGGCCTGCTCATGTTTGCCACCGTGAGTTGTGTTGTGAGGGTACCCGGTGAAAGGGAAACAAAAAGGAGAACTTCCATGTATGAGGGTACCCCCCGGTACGCCCTACTTTGACACATACCGAATCATCTCGCTTTTGCCAAACTGCTTTCCTGAGTCTGGTTTTGTGGAGCTCATGTTTCAATGCAGCTAGCCATTGGTCGTTCCTGCACGCATCCACAGTGTTAGATGCAGCCCCTTCAGTCTGGACTGCTTCGCTACAGTGGCACGGTTTCGCTCAAGCCAAGCAATGTTTTTGTTCTGCAAAGCTCCACTTCAAAAAGGTTGCCTGCGCTATTGCAGGCTGTTCCATGTGATGTATCTCCACATTTTATTACTTCCAGTGGGCTTGCCAAAATTAGATCTCCACGTCATACACTGCACTGGGTCACTTTTTGCTGGTAGCCACTTGTGGGTCGCACACCATCTTTTTGGCTGGCACACACCGAGGGAGCCGATGCTTGTTGCCGTCCCGTTACACAGACCTTGGCTTTGTTCAGACTAGGATTCCATGACTGAATCTGATTTTGGGTCATTTTCAGTTTTGGGCTTTCAAGTCGACTAGCATCTCAGTTCCATCAAACTGTTTTCACTGGCCGCAGGATGCGCCAGTTTCTGCGCCTCGCCAATCAACATGGCAACTTCTGGCGCTACGCTGCGCTCACTGCTGCGCTCGAGGCTGAGAATGTCTTCTTCCGGCAGTTTGACGCGCCTGGGGTCGAGGGATGGCTCGACAGTACCCCAATGGGTTGCTCACATCCGACGAACGCTTTGGACTTGTCTAGTCTGTCCCCAAACCAGAAAGTGCGTGTTTGAACGATGCAATGATGGATCTATTGTTCTTTTAGGAGCCTGACGAATTGCTTGCCTGTAGGTGGCCCGCACTTTCGTTGTTCAATTGTTTGTTGCACAAAAAATCCGCCAAGTGCACGTGCGACTTAGCAGTCATGTTCAAGTGTTGTCCTGCGTCTTTTAAAATAAGGACGAGACGCCAATCATTGCCAATCATTCAGAAATGAATCCAATGAGGTAGGCAACATGAGGCTGCGGGTATTGGTTGTTTGAGGCGGTTGGGTGATCGGCGTTTGCGTGTGTGGTCTGTGTGTGTGTGGTCTGTGTGTGTGTGTGGGGTCTCTGTGTGTGTGGTTTGTGCGTGTGTGTGTGTGCGCTCGTGGTTGGTTGTGTTTAAGATCATGTTGCTTATTGATCTTAGCTGGTGTTCGTCGGGAGACACGCTTGCTTTGATTTGGTTCTACTATATATAGGCATATTGGATTACTATGTTTAATGTCACATCTCTCGTTGACTCCTGTTGCACCCAGCAAACAAAGTTGCCTCGGTTGGGCCCACGCATGGGTCTATCCTGCCTGGTGCGACACTCTAGGTCATCATCATCCGCCTGCTACTCAACTCCTGGCTCACCTGCGCAAAGGTTTTGCTCATGATCGGCGATCCGCTTTGCGGCTGTTTCTGGACGAAGGATTTGGCACCCGTATCCTTCTCTCAGCAATGCGTATTTGCATTTCTGGGTCTTTTCGTATGGAAAGGGCATGGACGTCATGTTTGTGGGGTTCGCAATGTTTAGGAAGCGCAGCGGTTATTGTTGTTTCATGAGCTTGTTTCATGAGCTTCTGATGTATTCGGCACTTGTCAAGCTGAATGCCGAGATAAATCCTGCAAGCCTTGTTGGGCGGAAGATGATAGACTCCACAAACAGCCCTTCCTACACAACCGTTCCCCCGGTTGTCAGGCTACCGTTGAGGTGATTCCTTTTGTCAAGGCAATTGATTCATTAGGTCTCCCAAACATACACGCATACCCTTACAAGCCCCTTACCCGTGTACAATCTATGGGTTCATATCCCAAGTATTCGGGGAACATGGGATTTTTCGGACTTGCGGGAAACACGGGGATTCCGAATCCCAAGCAGCGAGGTTTGTCCTTTGCGCTGACCTGGGTGGCCGAACGGCCCGGGCTGGGCGTCTACTGGGTCACTCTGGGGGCCTTGCGAGTGCGGATGCTGGTGAGTCTGGTGTCCTTGAGCCTCGTGGCTGTCTTGCGGCTCGGTGACACGGCGGCCTTTTCGTTTTCTAGGTTTTGTTGTTTCTCTTAAATATCTATGTATATATATATATATATACATATTTATTTATTTTTTAAATGGGGGGGGGGGAACCCCCAGTGTTGGCGGAATCCAAAGGAAACCCATTATATTGTGGAGGGGTCTCCTGGTTTGAGACAAGCACATGATTTGTATTATGAATCATCGCCAATCCATTTTATGTCGAGGGTCTGGACCGCCATGCCCGAGGCTTCTCCAGGGGACCATGCCTTCTCAATGCTTGGAACCGTTCTAAAGGGCGCTATACCCAGACATGAATTTACTTGATGATTGCTTTCCCAGCTCCCCCCCCCACACGAAGGTTCAACGCACTGAGTACTCTTTCTCTTTTGGCGCTGTTTCGCAAGCAATTTGGGCCCCTGGGACTGGAAATGGAACCCTGTTGTTTTCCCTGTGGTCAAAAACCATCTAGGATCCCCAAGAAATCAAACAGGGGACCCGATCAGGCCGACGCCGAACCTGCTGGGGGGGGACCGCCCGAGAAAAAAACAAACTGAGAAGGCGCGATACCCCGAAAAAAGCCGATGTGCGTTCTTACTGTAAGGTACCTCATTTTTGGCCATAGGCTTTTCCCAAGTGGATAGTGCCTTGTCATTAAAAAAAATAATGAGCGAGCACGCAGGGGTTGGGGGAGCACGCAAACCCGGAGAAGGCCCGCAGAGCCCCCGAGAAGGCCCGCAAAGCCCAGAGAAGGCCCGCAAAATCCGGAGAAGGCCCGGAAAAAATCCGAGCGATGTGCGATGTGCAAATCCGCATCCATGGCTGCTGGTGATGCCTGTGCTGCTGCTGATGCTGGTGATGCCTTTGATGCTGGTGATGGCTCAAAAATGGTGATGCCTAAAAGTATCTAGCCAGAGCCAAGGCTGACAAACAGACATGCCAACCCTTGAGAAGGCACGCTTATCTGGGGGAACCCGCAAAATCCAAAGGACGCGCGTCCAGACTCAGAGTTATTGATGTCCGAGCCCTTGTTAATCACGCCATACGTGTGTTCATTGTGTTTGTTCAACTTCAAAGATCTTGTAGAGGCGCTTGGCTATGAACTTTAAATGGGAAACACCCTCAAGCCAATACATGTGTACCCACCTGATCAAACTACTCGGTGTGCACTCTGTAAGGTAATTGATAGCCACTTTATCAAGCCACAAGTTGTGTGTTACTACGTGATCTACGTGCCCCCAAATGCACCTATTTTGTGGTACTTGTAGCCAGCGCCAAAGGTCACGCATCTGTGATTCGGAACAGCCTCAGACATAATTGGCATAAACAGACCTAGGCTGTGCTACTTGCAGCCCGTTCCTACCCTGATCCAACCACTGCTTTTCTGCCCCCAAGTGAATCAATCACCAGTCTAAGAGTCGCCTTTGAAAAGTCGCAGGTGGGTTCTGGACGGCCGCTCCGTGGCTGCGTCGTGTCTCTTCTGCGTGCTCATGGTGCTGCTGCGCGCGGCCACACGCCCGGCGGCGAACCTGGGAGCCATCGCCTTCGCATCGGTGATCCAGGAGCACTCCCTGCTGGCACAGGAAGAGCCGATCCGAGCGAGCGCGGCTTTTTTCCGGAGTGAGTCGCACCGGATCCGTAGAAAACAGCGGGGAAATCCGGACACGAAACGAGGCTTTGGAGCAAAGGGGTATTTAAGGTATTTGATTTGTTTGTTCCCTCCAAATTTGAGGAGGCCATGGTGTTCTTGATCGTTCTGGTGTGTTGGCTGCAAGAAATGAGTCAAGAAGGTCATGAGTATTGGACACATGATAACCCAGAATCTGGGTTCTGTTGGACGTGCAAAGTGACTTGATGCTTGTGAACTATGGCCTTGTCTTTGATATGAGGAGATCGCCGTTTATAGTGCAGTAGATACACAATTTCAGGATATCGAGAGTTACAGGTCCTGATTTTGGAGGATGCTTTGCATGCAGGCAGCCAAACAGTTGATCCCAGGCTGCATGTTCCGCGGGAATTCATTTCATTCAGCAGCCCCAATCGAGCTTTCCAATCCCGAAGAGCCGGCCCAAGTCCCCCCTCTCCGCTTGTTTTGGCCTCTCGATTTGTTTTTGTCTCGCACTGCTTGCCCCATCTGCGCATCAGGAGCTTTGCCATCCGCTCACGGAGGACGACGCGGGAAAGTACTGGATGCTGCGGGCGGCGCTGGTGAAGCCGCTGAACTCTTTGGGCCCCGTCCTGGGCACTTCCGCCTTGGCCGCCGCCGGGTACCGCCCGACGGAGGGCACTGTCACTCCGGAGCTCTGGTGGCTGTGTGCCTGGCTGCCGGCAGTGGCCTGGCGGAGTGAAGGACAGAAGGACCAGTAAAGGCACGGGAATTACGCCACGTTTTGCTTTGACACATGTCGTTTGTAGTTTTGTTGGCTGTTCTTTGATTCTGATCTCCCTATGTCCCTGTTCTGCGATGATAGTTTTCAACATGAAGTCCCTTTCTCTCGCAGATTCCCGACGGTTTGTTGCTCAGTCTCTTGGCCTGTCGGGAATCACTTGTCCACATAACTTGAGATGCAGAAAGCTCGACTGCCCTCGACGAGTCCAAAGCCAGGGCTTCACGTGGAACAGGTCTTATTGGCTCGGCATGTTTGGCACGTCGCCTTCCAGCCATAAATTCAACCCCCTTCACATGACGGTAAGTTTCAGCTTTCGAGCGAGCTTGTGCGCCCAGGTAGTGTCGCTGGCCGTGTCTGCCGCCTCGTTGCGGTCATGGATCAACTTCACGCTGCACGGTGAAAGACTAGAGCAACTGAAGGCATGGAGACCGGAGCTTCAGAAGGTGTGACAAAGCGGCGAATGCAGACTCGCAACACGCAGAGGGGGAGGTTTTCCGGCAGCCAACAATATGGAATAATGATCCTTCCATATCCCTCCAGTGTGGAATTGGAAGACTGGCGGCAATGCTTGACATTGTCCATGCGAGTTTATCCTTGCCAGCGAAGGGCTATATTGTGTACTGCCTAGATGCATCGCGTATGTTGCACCACCTTACCACTACCTTAGCCCAACCGACCCGTGACATCAATCGCAAAACCGATCCACCTTGGTAGTCCAAGCCAATGGTCACGTGGTTCTTGAGTAGTTTGTAGAAGTTACCGTGCTTTTTGATTTGTGTTATTTCTCTCTATGGCAACCGAATTCCCAAGTCTCCCCCATCCCAGTTCGGACCTGTGCGGCCTGGCTTCTGCTGGTGCCTGCGTCCTTTGGAGGCCAGCTTGCGGTTGGGAGTCGGGGAGGGTGCCTGGCATACATGGCATACATAGCAGTTAGGTGTTTGACATCTTATGACCTATCAACTATCAGCCTATCAGCAGAACATCCGGTCGAAACATGTTTCATGTAGCACAGCACACATGCATTTGCATGGAAGTCACCCAATCAACGTGCAGTGATGAACTGCAAAGGCCATCAGACTTGTTCCCCAGCAGCCAGAAAGATCGAACAACGTGATTTTGTTGCTCTAAGCTGTCGTCAATGCTTGAACACGAATGACTGCGGGCTTGAGCTTGGTTTCCAACCTCTGATTTTAGCCTCATTCTGATTCTGAGACTGGTGTGTTCTTGCATCTTGTCTTTGCCCAGACCTGGCTCTAGCATCACGGCTTCGAAGCTTGCAATCTGTGCCATCGATGGAAGATAGTTTCTCACTTCCAGGGGAATGATAAGAGACCAAGTTTGACACATTCTCAGATTTGGATGGGCAGCCCCTTTGACCCAGCAAGTTGGCCGTTTTTCATCCATGGGCCCATGACAGTGGGTTGCCCCGCGAGCTAGTTTTGGCCAAGGGCTGCTTGTTTGGATGGGATCGCACTGCAAACAGCAAGGAGCGAGAACAGGGTTATCCCCGCTCTGTGATACAAGGGAATCTCCTGCTTTATGGGGGGGTTAGTCTTTGGGAAGCCCTTGTTGTTGTATCACAGAAGTGGTCATTTCCCACAGCCCGGAGCGAGAACATTGCTCTTACTGTTGTTTGCTGTGCTGCTGATACTCGAAATAGTTTGTTGTTCAGGCTGATTCAGGCTCTTTGAGTAAACCAAGTACTGCCAGCTTCCTTTGTACTCGGCGGGCGACCAAGTTACCCCTTTATTCTTTCGAACCAAATGCTACACACCCTGCTATAGTTGCTCCGCTGGTACAAGTGCAAGCCTTCGGATATGGGTGCCAGGCCTATGACAACGTGGTCAACGCCAGGGTGCGCACGCCAGCCACGGTGGTCGAATCCAACAAAGGTTTGGCCTTCAGCTTTGACTTAGACATAGGTCCCAGGTAAGTCAGGTAAACTCACACCTGCAGTCAAACGGCATCCGGTTGCTTTACCTTTCCCCGCAAGTCGGCCAGCTTCGAAAGGCCAGCGGTTGTGGTCAGGAGAACATGGTGCGCTCCCTCGAGCAGCGCCGAGAGCCTGCCTGGCCTTGGTTTCGGGCCGCTTGAGCCACTTGGGGCCCGCGTTTCCCGTTTTGGGGGCGTTCAACCTGGCCAAGTTCTAAGCAGGTTTCACTAGAATATTGCCAAGTGAGCCTTAGCTGAGGAAATTCAAGGGGCAACCGCTTCTCTTGTTGAGACTATCTGAAAGATTTTATGTTTTCTTTGGAGTGACACGCCTCCGGCCGGCTGTGGGATCGATCAATGATGATGTCAAATCCAGGTGTGTAGATGCACTGCAAAGAAGGCTCCGCAGACATGATTCTTGTTGATGGTTTGCTTGCTACCGTAATGTTCCCAAGGTTGTCGGAATGTCGCAGTCAAGCTTATCGAAGCTTACCTGTTGACAGGGATTGAACTGCCACTTTGTTTGTATTTCCAAACACTTTTAGCAGGAGACCGTTTTGGTTTGGTCCCCAGGTGCACCGTGCCCCCCAAAGTCGTAACTATTTGCCACCGGAGCGTTGGAACATCATATTCATCATCGCTTGCCCCCTTATCCTTATCCTATCAGCCCGCTACTTCTTTCTGGTGGGTGTTGAGCTTCAGTGTTTGGTAACTCACAGCAGCTCCTGCCAGGGAACAAAAGCAGCGGCAGCTGTGGCAGCCCCAGATGCTTTGCTTGGAAGCTTTTGGTGGGCCATAATTCAAGCTCTCAGCACCAGTGCTGCTGAGGGAGAGATCCGAGACGCAAAGACTAAAGAAGGAAGAGGACTCGAGCCGGATAGCCAAAATACATGGTTTGCAGTTTTGCTTCCGAAATTCCGCAAGAAAGTGGCCCCAAACCAGTGCTCTGCTTGAGAAGCCACCCTGAGCCTTTGCCTCGTGTTTCTGACGTTTGCTTGCAGGAAGAGCGAAGACAGAAGGAACAAGCAGAGCAGGCGCATGAGCGCATGAGTGCATGACCGGCGCACTGGTCCTGCCCAGCGCTGATCAGGCCGAGGCACGGCGAGCAGAGGAGGTTCCGAAGTTGTGCATGTGGCGCGAGACAAGCTATTGTAAGTATTCAGACCCACCCAGTGTCTTCTTCAGAAAGAAACTCTCCTGGTACGGTGTATAGCTTAGATAGATGTTTGTTGAGCGTTTCTCAGCCAAGAAGCTGCCCACCGCTCCTTTGACGAGTTGCGCGCAGGAAGCAATGCGAAAGAAAGATTCTGAAAACAAGGCCTGCACGTTGCCTTGCATGGAGAGACATTCGGACCCCTCTACCCTCCGAAAGGTTCTCAGAACCTTTCTGAGCACCTCTTCTGAGAAAGTTCTAAGTACGAGTACATTCCAGGGGAGTGTGAAACCTTGATATAGTAAGAGCTAGATGTGGCAAAGCACGACATGGGCTCCAGCTTGCTTGTGCAGTAGAAATTATACCCTACGTTGGTGTCCGATCATTATGTTGCAGGGAGTCTAGTCAAGCTTGGCTTAACTCATGACGACTGTCGGGCCCAGCCTTGCCAGCATTCCGATCAAAGCCGTTTTGGTCGTGCCTTGTGACTGGCGAGTCTTCCTGGGTCCCCACTTGGGCTCCGCCTCGCTCAGGCCAAGCAGGTGGCCATTGCAAAGGCCCGGGGGGATGAGAGGTGTCCACTGCACCCAATTTGGGCTTCCAATGCAGAGCGCTCCATCGCTGGAGATGACGTTACTAGTATCACAACTGTTTGTTTGGGTCAATAATTGCATCTGAACAGAAGGCATACTCGGTGAGCAGACACCGTGTTTGGCGCTTCTCGCTTGAAATGAACTTCCTCAACCATGCTTGTTGGGCACTGAAGTGTTTGGCTCCTGTCAGTCTGCGCTGGAATCGGCATGAGGCGGTTGCATTTTGTTATAAAGCGTGGCACGTGTTGATCATTTGTTGGATCCGGAGTCTTTTCAAAACAAGCCTTGGCTCTGACAAGCTCTGACAATCCATGGAACGAAATGTGTGGAATGTGTTCAAACTCGTCCCCAGTGTCGGTGGATTGCAAACCTGGCTGGAAGTCGCTGTGGCATTCCGCTGGGATCCGTGACCATGCCTCTTCTTGCCACGCAGGGTCGCAATGGTCATAGGACTCAGCGCGTTGACATTGGAGGCAGCATCAAAACCTTCTGCGCCCATTCGGAAAATCACAGTTTCGTTCGAGCCGTGTCTAGGAGGTTCGAGAGGCACAGAACATGCGCGACAAAGAGACGACTGTTGACTTCGTCAGCTGCAAATGGTGCAAGCAGCCGGAATTGTCCGCAGATTCTTAACCAGGTTGCCAGCAACCATGTAGAGAACCAAGAGTTTCAAACTGCACGCCCACGTGGTGCGGAGAACGACGACCTGCTTTGTGTCGTATGCCGGACAGAGCCAAAGAACCATGCTTGCGTGCCATGCGGCCACCTTTGCGTGTGCGCCAGGTGTGGCGGAAACGTTGAATTTGCTGAAAGGAAGCAATGTCTCATGTTCCGTTCTACACGCTCGCAGATCATCCAGATCTTCACATAAGAGGGATATCCTTGCCTTGTGCAGAGACACCCTCGAAGGATCTTATAGTCCTTGCCCAGACTCGCGAAAAGTGGAGCCTACCAGTTGGAGACGTTTGTTTGTCCCAACGTCGCATTCCAAGGTTTCTTGCGCTCAGCAGTCACATCGTCACATCAACCCGCTTCAGCTGTTCGGTATGTGTTCTGCTCCGAGCAACTGGGACGAGTCTCGAAGGCCTCCCACACGGGGCTTACGCCTGCCAGGCCAAAGCCAGAGCACTGGCGGAGGCACAGGCGCGAGGTACACTTCATCATAGAGATCCGGTTGGGGGAGATGAGGTTTGGTCAAAGTTTTCCCGCTGTCTATGGTTTGTTTGGGAGGACCTGGAAACACTTACCAAGTTTCCCACAAAACCCAGAGGACTGAGAATTGTCCTGTGTCCTATGTCCTTTGGGGGTATCAAATAATTTTGGCCGTGCCTCTGGGTCCTGGGAAAGATGGTTTTTCGGGCTTACGCTTCGGTCGAGTGATTAGCCTCCATGTCCACAAACTCAGGGGGAATGGTTGTGGCCCGGAAGTTAATGCCAGACATCAAGATGTTTGGGTGTGACTGACCAATATCTAGCATCACTATACACGTTGCTTGAAGGTCAGTGTGCGTGAATTGTCCAAGTGCGCAAGGCTCATGGTCTCCGCTTTGGGAGTGCCGCTTTGAGTTGACTGGCCATGTTTGCTAGTTTGATGCGGAACGCATGTTTAGCGTGGTGTCACTGGACTCTATATAGCTAGACCCAAGTTGATGGTTCGCGATGTTTGTCCTCATCGCGCAACCGGTGGGTTTGTTCGGGGTCGCTGCAGCTGGTTTTCCCTCACAGAATGATCAGGCAGCGACTTGTCAAACTATGAATGTGTTTTGTCAGTCTGGGCGATTTTGGATTTGCAGCACAGGCGAAGGCTAAAGCCAAAGCCAAAGCAGGCGTGGATTCAAGCTGAGCACGGCAAGCATGAAAGCTCATTGCTCATGCCATGTCATCAAGGGATGTCAAGGGATGGTTGCGGCTTGTGGCAAAGCAGTTTCGAGTTGTGTTTGCGTACGGGCAACGCACAGCAATGCTAGGAGTGCTTTGGTGGCGGGTGGCTTGCAAAAAAACAAAATCTGCTTTGCGGTACGTGTTGCGGCCAACCGGTTCCTATTGAAGAAGGTCGCGAGAGCATCATGCTTCTGATACAGCTGCAGATTCATCCCATTTATCGAGACTTGTGTTACATTTGTGTTGTGACCCGCACATGAACAATTGGTTTTGAGTCTGAAATCTCCATTATTCCTGCCAGGTATTGCACATACGTAACAGTTGCCTAGGGTGGTCTTGCAGGCTACAGGGTACCTTTGCAACAGAGTCCACCTGTTGCTTTTCTTTGAACGGTATGCCCACAGTCAGATTTCGGGGCATGCTAGGTAAGCAGATGTAAGGTGAGGCAGGCCACATGGATAGAAAGACCATTGGCACTCACAGTAGACGTTCTCAGGGCCAGCACCAGGGTCTGGAATGCAAGCTCGGGCGCTCAGCGCCGATAGCGGGTGGTGCTTGACCCAAGGCCAAAGTGGCGGTTGGTTGGCGAGTGCCAAGTTTGCTTTGGCAGAGTGTGATTCTCTGCGGAATCGAGCTTGTTGGAGCATGTGGATTGCTTTTTAGCTGCAAATGGACCGCAACCAATTGCTCAAACATGAACGGAAATCCTTTGTATGTGTCGAACTCCTTGTTAAGATAGTAATATGCTGCTGCTGCAACTAGGCAAGCAGAGCAGCAAGCAAACTATGATTAACTTCGTAAGTTTTGGCGCTTTCGTAAGAGTTTTCGGCACTGCTGATGGAGTCACGGCAAGACAGTTTGCACTTTTGGAAAGGACGGTATACCACTGAACTCATTCGTCTCCGCACTCCTGAATGACCATGCCGTCGGCAAGGGACCAGATTGCCTTGGGGTTAGCAAGCGTAATCACGAGACCCGAGACCCTGTCATCTAGCGATCACAAGGGCTGTCATGTGGGAAGCCGTGAGCATAACCAGTGTCAACCTTTTCGAGCGTCGCTGCAACCGATCTGGATTTGGACGCTTCAGTTGGTAGGCTGCGCTGTGATGTCATTTCGCTACATTTGGAGCATTTACGACTTGTACAGTGCATCCAGACAAAAAACCGCAGAGACTGCCAGTTTTTGCCACGTCTCCCAGACCTTCGCGTTTGGGTTTGCTTGGTCAGAATTTAAGGGAACCCCTACAATCGTTGTGGTTTCCCTTTGAAGCCCATCCAAAGAGCATCCCCCGAAAAAAAGAAAAAAAAGAAAACAAAAGTTGGTTGGCCCTTTGGAACCGGCGGCAGCTAGGGGGGGCTTGATGCACTCTGAGGCCCGTTCACTCGGAGCAGCGGGAGGCGCATGGCACTGTCACCCTTTCGGCTTTAGGCGGAATCAAATTCCGGCTGATCAATATTCCTGGCCCCCAAATGACCATGGGTAGCTTTTGCCATTTAGTGGTAAATATCATCTTGTTGGTGGCTTTCGAGTACAATTTCTGGAGTAGTCACTGGCTCTGAAGAGTAGCTGCACATGTGGCATGCCGAGCCTGAGAAAGCACATTTGTATATATTTGCTTGCTTGCCCGCTGTGGCGGATGCATCCAAGTGTGTGCTTTCTTGCTTGCTGGCTGGCTGGCTGCCTTGATTGCCTGATTGCCTGCAAGCTGTTCGATGATTCCCCAGCCTTTCCGCTGGATTAAACGCGTTTCCATGCGGCGCAGTTGTTTTTGGTCGAACTCGGGAGGAACTTCAGGATGGGTTCTGCCAGGAAAAACAAGAGGCCTCACTGACTTCCTTGCCTGATCCAGTTTTGCCGTTGCTAATGCCATGAAGTTTCCACTTGCCCGATAGGAAAGTTGAACTGCCCAGAACTCTCCAGATTACCATCCATCAGAAGCAACTGTGATCCATTTGCTTGGTGTACGGATAGAACAACGGAAGCAGAGCACAGGTGATTCTGACAACACAAACGCAAGCAGCTGGGCTCCCTTATGAGGCTTTGGATCAACTAAAAGATCGTCAACCTGCAACAGCGCAGTTTTGGACGTGCAGTTTGTCAGCGTTTGAATTCTGATTGAGGCAATCTTGTTCATCGGACCGAGGACGACGGAAACAACGGAGCCGTTTCCCTTAAGGGTCCCTCCGGCTTCCTAGCGGAGGCCAGCTCTCACCCGAAGCGCGGCAGAGAGCAAGGACCGGGGCCGGTTAGCGGTCACGAAGCAAGGTCTGCGAAGGGCTTGGGTGTAGGCGTGTGTCATACCAGGCCCGCAAAACCAAGCAAGAATAAGAACAGGTACCCTTAAACACACACACACACAGCCGTATGGCAGAACTTTGTCACTGTCCAACGGAAACGATACAACCTTAAAGTCTAAGTGCATGGAGGTTATCACCGGTCACTGGACCCAGCCACAATTAGGGCACAGCGCATGGAGTATTGCCAGAGGAAAATGGGTGTTTCTCAAAGTTGCGGAGAGGAGCCCTTCCCTTCCGTCATCTTTTAAAGCAGGAAAAACAAGATTCGAAGTCAAATGCCGGAAGAGCTGCGCAGGGTTTTCGATGGAATATGACTGGGTCGCGTCCGGACGTTGCACAGGACAATTCATGGAGTCCAGTAAATCCGAAAAAATTAGGAGAACTCAAAGCGAGTGGAGCAAGAAGCTGCTTGGATTTGCTCTGGTTTGGTAAATTACAATGAAGAAATGGAGACGGCAGACGCTGTATGTTTGTGGGTTGCATGTTCGGAAACCTTCACGAGAAGTGGGCTTTTGGAAGTGAATGGCTGCGTTTGCTTTTGACAGGAGCCATGAGGACGCAGACCAAAAAGGCTCCTGGCATGCATGCGGCCAGTGCTGGTAAGGGTAGGAGTGGATTCCGATGATTGTTCAACTGATGTGGACACTGGCTTAATAAACGTGCGTATTGAGATGCTGGAGTGGTGCCCCCAAAGTGAAGGATTTCCGCCAAATGGTTTGATCTTACCCGGGAGTAGAACTAGTTGATGAAAGATCCCTTGATGGGAAGGCTGAACAGCAAGCAGTTCTGGCACAGCTCATTCTATATGAGGAATATTTATTCAGGTGCCGCGCAGGACTTTTGTCTTTGTGAGCCCCGCTCGAACGGAGGAAAGTCGACCAATGTACGCCGCTAGTGTATCCAGTCTCACAATAAGCAGATGAAATACGCAAAGGGGTCAAACAACCTCTTTCATCGGATGCTTTGGGTCCAAGCGCGCAAACGAGTCCCACGGGTCTGAGCTGACTACGTGCGTTGCTGTCAAGTGGGAGTCAGGGGGAGTTTGCGTCAGCCAGCCGTGCCCAAAACCTGAAACTCTTGCTGTGCTCCAACGTAGTGGAAAACACCTGCTACGTGGGAACAGGACAACGCAGGCGGAGCAACATTACTGGAGAACCGCCTAGTTTCAGCCCAACGGACCAGGAATCCGCATAGGCATTCATTTGTTGTCCCATAATAAGGTTTGGGCCAAGCGCACGGTAATTTAAAGCAGGGTCCTCGGTCGCCAGTCAGATGTTTGCTTTTTTTGGGCAGCGTTTCTTTATTGGCTTGATGGCAGTGACCCCAAAGTTCTTTACGGGCAACCTACCATGTAGCCAGGGAGTTTCTGCCCAGTTTAGAAACTGAGACGCTGAGTTCCTAGCAACTCTTAATGGGATACTTCATACGGCTATGAAGAAGTGTGCCTGGATGGTCGGTGTTAATTAACATTCTTAGTCTGGCAGCGTCCTACGGGTGTCTCAACTTCTTCAAGGGTTTCCTGCTTAGCGACTGCACTGAACTTGGCCAGAGGATCCAGGTTGGGATGTTCTTGACTTTGTTTTGCCCTCATTCAACAAGCGTCCTACAGAAACATTTGGAGGTTTCTTATTTCGAGGATAATTATCCTCGTCGAGTATTAGTTCAAAGGTCCCCTGGTTTGAGACAACGCATTTGAACCCTTTGAGCTTTGGCGCAGGTCAGCTTGGCACCGCTGAGGCCGCTCTGACCGATGGATTGCAGGGTGTGGCTGGTTTTGAAGAAAGACATGGTTTCGTCTTTACAGCAAATAGTGGAACCCCCAATAAAAAGGCTGGATGCATTAGCGTTCGGCAAGGGCTGATGCTTCGGTGGTTGCCCGAAGCACTTCTTGTTGATGTTTGAGGCCAACCAGTCTTTCCAGATGTTTGACACTGCCGCGCTGCTGGGCAGCCCGCATTTTATGTTTTAGTTTATCGCTCCAGCGGAAAGGGAACCTGCAGGAAAGGGCCTTCGCTGGGAGCGAGCGAAAGGCAGAGTACCTGAAAGGTTTAGGCTCGAAGCATGGGAAGTACTGAGTGGCTGAGGCCCCAGCACGAATTCGAACTCTAGATCCCTGGGATCAAGCCACAAAGCACCCAGGTGTTTGTGTATTCACAAAGGAACGCCCGCTCATTAACGAGCCGTAAAGCTGGCTATCCTGAAAAGTTATATGACATTGATGGCATTTCTACATGGCCTCCATATCATAATGTTTGTCCCGCAACGTTTGCAATGATGCTCATGAATGACCTATGTAAACAGACTCATGGCTGGAATCAGGGAAGGGGACCAACCCTTAAGGCCCAATGCGGTTGATTCCTCACCATGCACCCCTGAGTGCTCAAAATCAGAATAAACATCCCCGAGTGCTGGAATATATGGTCAGGGCATCCTCACGTGGTGGGATGTGGTAGGGCTGTGTCTAAATGTGCTTTCAAAACACCCCACACCCCATTCCAATTAGGTGGGCGCTTAAAATGTCAACAATCAACGGCAGTACATTAGGGTGTTTTTTTTTGGGTTTTGGGAGTTCACTTTCGAACCCCTCCCCCTATTTCGGGACGGGTTTATGAATCTGGGGTCAACATTCCCTATAATCTGGCGACGCGCCATGTCGGCAGGCGCGTCCCAGGGCTAAGTCCACTGGCGGCGAGGCATGGGGGGCGGCCGGGTGTTCAAGGAACGAGATGCGTACCCCTTGAAGGACTTCCCTAAGGTTCCCTTTGTAGGTTGATCATTGGTTTTCCATAGAATGCCTTTGATATTTGGCAAGTGTCGCATGAGTATCCAAAGACAAGGCTTGTTGACAACGTCCCTCGACAAGTATTTGCTGCAGCTTCGGAATCCTTCATGTTTGTCCTTGCGGTTGGGCGGTTGTTTTTTTTCTGGTGCAACATGCAGCCTTCCATGATCCAAGGTGGTTCCTATTGGCCCGAATTGGGTGCCATGAACTGATGCCGTCAGATGTCGCCGAAGTCGCCGGCTATGCAGAGGGTGGAGCTCGGAAACCCAGCGGGGTTGAATGAAAGCTTTGGAGTCTGGAGAGCCATACTCATCAGCTGAGCATACCCTTTTTGGGGGTTGGTTTCAAAAAAGTCAACACATATTTTTGGATATTTTTGGGGTCCCCCTGTTGTGATGCATGCCCCAAAAGGGTTCTAAAAAACCGGGTCAGGCTGCTACACGCATGAGTGCTTTGTGCAAGCCAGAACCCGTTTGTTAGGGTCCCTCAGGGGTGGCTCCCACAAGGATCCCAGGATTCGCAGAGTCCATTGACCCAAAATTGACCTTAGCGGGTGCGTGTGATGAAGTCGAGAGGAAGATACTGATCGATTGCAAATCCTGAAGGAGGGTCATGTCCCGTCAACGTTTGGCAAGCAAGCGATCAGCTCGGCAATGTCAAATGTAAGGTGCGTTGAAAAGCTATCTTTTGATTTAGACACGGGTAGCCCAGGTACCAGCACATCCTCGATGGGATCTATGAGCTCTGAATTATCCATTTACTCACTGTTGCCTGCCTTCTTTCAATAACAAAATGACTGTCGCACATCTCATACCTCAGCTGGCATTGTTCTTCTAAACGCAGGTCAGATCGCGGATTCTGGCAAGCCTTCGTTACGCAAACGGCCAGTCGCGCCCCAGGCGGCCTCCCGGCCTGCGGCTCAAAGCTTTTCGCGGGGCGCGGGCCGGTTCGGGCATCGGGCGGATGGCATGGGCTGACCGGTGGTGAAGACTCTGAGCATCAGAACCGTTCGACTCGGTTCGACATCCCGTTTTGGAGCACATGACAATCCAGATTTGGCACCTTGCTGCTGAGGGCCTTTTTTGCAGCTGCCAGCCCTTTTTTGGGAGTCATTGGTGGCAGCATCATTCACCTGGTACTGACAAACAAGACTTTGCCACGTGCTCAAATGGGTGTGAATATCCTTCAAAATGGTTGGTGGACATAACTCCTCCATGTAAATGACATCCACCAAAAGATGGTGATCAGAAACTTGCGG
This sequence comes from Effrenium voratum, assembly GCA_963377175.1. Classification (NCBI taxonomy): domain Eukaryota; class Dinophyceae; order Suessiales; family Symbiodiniaceae; genus Effrenium; species Effrenium voratum. The sequence goes on along the minus strand of CAUJNA010000795.1, from coordinate 15,157 downwards.
TTGGTTTTATCCAACGAGCTTGCACATTGCCAAGGTGCGTCAGCCGACACACCTTTGAAAGCCTCCGCAATGAGGCTGGAAGCTGCAGTGGATGGCCCTAGACAAATCCCCTAGGTTTCGGAGATGACAAGCGCTACTGTGTACGGGAGTATTGATAGTACGCGTCTTTCCGTAGTGAAGGATGCCTTTTTTATTACACCCAGTTGCCCAGTGGTGCCCTTTGTTCCTCTTTTTTGGGAAGGGTTCCCCTGTAAAGTCAACCAAACAGAAAAAGGATGCCCATTTTCCATTTTCTCCCGTGGCCACTGGGCATCGAGTGTATGAAACAAGCCATTGAGGTCCTGGAGAGCCTTTTCAGGCCATTACTGGTTCCACTTTGGCTTAACCGGAGCGAGCTGTCAGGAATGACAGGTCTGCGGCGCCCACGATGAGGCCACACATGCAAGAAATGCATTTCTGTGAAGCTTGCAGGTGGCATTGGTCGTCTATTGGGGAGGACGAAAAGAAGGTACAACCCACATGTTCCACCAAAGGCAAGGGTGTCACTCATAATGTCGAAGGTCATGGGAATCTAGGCGTTTTGCTCGGGAGGTGTCTCTGGAGTGTGGATCTGCACTTGCTTGCAACTGTTTTTGGCCACTCGCTTCGTGAATTCAGGTGAGCATTGGCTTTTTTTGTTGCATGGCGGAATCAGCTTGGCTTTGTTGTATTTGGCTAGGGCTCGTCTCTGCTTTTGGAAGCCATATAGTTGATATGGGCATATGGTGTTTTGCTTCTGGTCCTGCTATTTTTATTTGGGTGGTTCACGTAATTTACTTGTCACAGTCACACATTGTTTTGAAAGTTTGGGGGCGCTCTGTTATTTATCACTGGCGAGTTGGTCTTGCTGTTCAATGATTGCAGCAACCAAAGCTCGAATCAGCAAATGCAAGCTTTGCGATCTGCACCCGGACGGGTGGAACGAATGCAACTGTGGGTCAAAACCAATGGTACCATTTTTGGGTAGGTGCATCACCCATTTTAGTCTATTTTAGTTGGGATTGGGATGTTCACCGGGGGTACGGGCTGTTGACTCATGGCCAATTGATGAATCCTGGCTGGAAGGGTTGACCTTGTGATGATGGCAGTAAAGTTGTTTTCATATTTTCCTCACTGCATGCGAGTGGTCTGATGCTAGGCCTAGGCCTCAAATCCTGACGTATTTTGGCCTCCCTGCGAGATTTTGAGGGAGCAGACTTGTTTTGGCGGCGGTGCTTGGCCCAAGTCCCAACAGGGGCATGGCCTGAAGAAGCCTTCCAGCCCGCTGGCGCCACCCCCTGCTAGTTTTGTAGTGCCCGAGGCGGTTTGGCGGATTTCCAAGAACAAATCGACGCCCGTCAAACCCGGGAAGTTCCTAAACAGTAGCAGGTCTTAGCTCGAATGAAGCAAGTTTTCACGCCATCCAATATTCCTCATTGGTTTCCAGAGGGCGCAAGGCGCATGTCAGCGAGCAACACTGACAGTTGTTGAAGCATTGTGTTGATGCTTGTTTGGCATTTGCTACTCAGGGCTGGAAACCAACATGTAGTTGGTACACACAAACATTAGCAGAGTCATGAGTCATTCAATCAGCTGACGAACTGGATTCTTGTCACACAGAAAGCTCATGTTTGCCTGGAGGCTGGCGGACCCGGGCCTAGATGTGGGCGATGAGCAACCACTGGGTGCACACTTTCAGGTGGGCGACTGAAGTGGCTGAGTTGGCATTGGCGAATTGTTTCTTTGTTGTGTGTTCATTTTGTCCGCCTGAACCTTTTGTTTGATTGGTTTGTAGTTGCAGGTCCTGCAGTTAGGAATATTGTTTTTGGTTAGGAAGCCAGCATCAGATCTCATACTTGGGAATGAGAACCTCCCATGTCTGCCAAATATTCTGTCCGGGAAGCTGACGACCCTTGCCTTTCCGCCTTCAAAGTATTGCAGCGCCAGGTGTTGGACAAGTGTGAATTTCACTGGCGTACTCGCATGTTCAAGTTCGCCAAACTAGTTTGGAGGTTTCTATTGGCAGAGCTGCGATTCAGACATGAACGATAGCTGTATTCATTCCTTGTTTAACTTCTTGCAATGAGGGTAGTTGTTGACGGATCAGAGAGTTGTGTTGGCATTGAATGGAATGAGCTCAAACACACCCACACACACACAGACAGATTGCCGTGAATGTTATAAGCATTGCAACTCGGGTGTATATAATATGATTTAATATACATGAACATAATATAATACATATATATATATGCACACGTTATTATTGTGATTAATACTGTTATGGTTAGTGTTACCAGTATTACTGGTTTCTTCTTGCTATTCATAATGTAGAAGTTTATCAATGTGAGCTGTGAACACAATTGTCAACATGTTGATTGTCATCAACATGAAACACATCATGATCATGTTTACTATGATTATTACTAATATGTTTCTTGAATTACTGACATGAGCTTTTCTATGTTATTGATATTTGTCATTGCTGTTACCGTTGGTACTTGTTTAAATGATTTATATGCCCTGGCTTCAACTGTCTGCGCTCGCCAAGTCCCGCCCTGCTGCCTTCCCATTGATGTCATGAATGAGCTAGCTTTCACACAAAACTCAAAACAGATCCTTGAGGAGTCGAGACGCCCTCACACAGCATGTCAGGTTCAGGGTGTGGAAGGATCATGCAGCATCAAACTATTCATTGGGGGGGGGGCGTATCAACTCACCTTGCCAGGGGCGGCCCTAGCCTGGTCTCACTTGAAGCTCTGCTAGGGTTTGACAAACCGGGTGTGCTGTCAGACGCCGGAGAGGATCCAGATGCGATAGCAATGTTATTTCCACGGAAGGGCCAATAGAACTCAGAGCGAGTCCAGAGATGTGTTGTGCGGTTTGTGGGTGAACCACAACATGACAAGATGACAAGATGACTACTACACGCGGCACACAACACCACAATTCGATGCAGTGCTGTTGTCAGCTTTCTCCACCGAGTGGAGTTGACTCCTGACGACCTTTGCTGACAACTTGGTATCTCTCCTCGAGTTTCATCAATGTTGACATGCTGAGTGCAGGAGAGTGCTTGAATCAATGCTGGCCAAAGCCGTCGCTGGCTTGAACGGGGAAGCAAGGGTATTCCGAATGTCCGAGATGTAGCTTGGTTTTTGTTGGCTGCACCCTTCCCCCTTGTGTGCACTTTCAGCACACAATTGGTACAAGTCGTGGGCTAGATCGAGAACGACCTCAGTTGGGATGGTTTGAGACACGGTGAGTCATGTTTATTCATGAGACTGCCAGAGGCCCGGGAGCTGACGAAGACGTCAGCCCATGCAACATGTCTTTGGTCCTTGGCGTGCGTTCGATGTGTGTGTGTTTTTTCCGGTGTGCGAAAACCTCGTGTCACCAAGTGGTTGAGCGAGGGCACACCTGTTGCAGGCAGACTTGCCGTAGACGCCGCGAAGCAGTGTCTATCCATGGGACCTCGGCCTGAGAGCCTGGTCAGTTGCAAGGAGAAATCCAAAAGGCGTGCATGGGCTGCGGCCGCATTTTTCCCAGCTGGGCAAGGCTTGTGTTGTCCTATCGAGGGCCTGTTTCTTGAACACGAGTCGGGGAGTCAGCCACTGAGCCAGAGCAGATCGCTGTGGGCTTGTTGGAAGACATTGCAAGAGGGCTAGGCCAGTGTGAGCCATGCTGCTGAGCGACCGCAGTGTTTTCCGGTTTTCAAGCCCTGCCATCATGACGAGATCCAAGCAGAGTGCGGTGCCAAGCATGCTGGAACCTGCCTTTTGCAGGCTCAGGGGATTGCTTGGTTTACGACACTGTGAATCTTACCACCAGCTATTGTTGGCAAGCAATTACTGGGGGGGGTACCTATTCGAGGATGTAACAATCATTAGTCATTAGGGGTCATCAACACTGCAACTTCGATGACATCTTCAACGTTGCATCAACGCTGCTACTTTGAAGCCAACATACTAGTCAGTCGTTGCCTTCAGTTCTGGTTCGCGGGGGCTGCATGGGCAAGTACTTTGTGGGCAATCACAGGGGACAGACTTGCCTTTGTTCCCTTCAAATTGTTAGTACTGTGGCTTCATGCATAGCAAGGCAAGCGTTGGGATTGCCCGGCTCCACTTGCAATGAAGACTCAAACTCGTTATGACTGCACACATGGGAAAGCTCCTCGATTGCGATGGATTGACAACAAAGGAAACCGAGAGGACGCTGGAGTTTCCAATCCCATTGTTGACAAGCGCATATTGTGTGTGTGTGTGGATCAGAATGCTCTGTGCAATTGGCTGCTGCTTGTCTCTGTTGCTTCTTCCTTGCGCGCTCGTGAGCCTCGCGTTGTCCAAGTTTCACTGCCTTGCCGACCTCTGCCCACTCAGGTGTTGTTGCAGGGGTGGGCGCAGCGGCCGCTCACTTGCAGAGTGATTGCTTCCGTGATTGCTGCCTTGTCAATGCTTGACAGCGAACCGTGGTTTCAAGTGGTGAAGGGTTTCGCCCTCTAGAGAATGTGCAATGCAGGGACCAAACTGCATTGTTCAGTTGGAGATTCGCCATTGTTGTCATTATGTTGCTGTGTGTCCTAATTACTCAGCTGCAGAGGCTTGATTAGCTGTGCTGAGTCCTGGCACTGGTATCAGATTTCAGATGTCATACCATTGGACGATATGATTCGGGGGCAATGATCTGACCTTCAACAGTGTCTGCGGTGATGTAGTTGATGATTGGCCGCACGTGTCGAACAGCATCATGCAAGGCAGCTGCAGGCCAGCAAGACAAAGTAGACAGGAACTATTCCAAGCTCAGATCCATTTGGGGCACTGAAACACCCGCGTAGAGTGAGGCGCTTGAGAGCAAGACATGCTTATACTAACCCGGTCATAGTTCCCAAGTACATCACATTTTGTCTTGTTTTTTTTTTAGCCAGTCAAAGCTGGCTTGTCATGGTCTCCCTGAGGCCGTGCTTGCCGCCCCTGCATTCTTGCTGCCTGCTGGGGTTGATTCCCCTGCACGGGCAGCGCCACATGAGGCGCGCAAGAGAACAAAGCCTTCAAAGCTACTAGATCATGTTTAATCCGGTGCCGCTTGTTCTGTCCGATTGTTGGCAAGACTGGGAGGATGACCTAGGGATTGAAGCGGAAGGTGACCGTGGTTTGCTGGCGGCGGATTGAAGAAAGCGTGACACCAAAGCAGCCTCTCAACAGATGTCATTGAGCAGATGCATGAAGCAAGTAGATCGCGTATGTTGGCATAGGTGAAACGGTCAAAACATGCGTGCCTTGCTGAAAGGCGGACACAAACAGTTGTTTGTTTTGGTTATGGCGTGGACTCAGCACACGCGGCCCTCGTGGCAGGCAGTTTCAGTGGCTGCTAGCAGCGTCCCATCTCCGGCCTTGCCGTCAGCTGGCGTTGCAGTGAGGGGCTCAGCGGGCCCAGCTGATAAGGGTCACAGGCATCATCTCGCTGTTTCCTGGCAAGTATCTGAGTTTTCAACAAATTGTGTAGCAGCAGTTTGCTTAGCGAAAGGTTGTGCGGCAACAACGAAGGAGACAAAGGAGGCGGCAAGCCCTTCTTTAAGCTCCTCTTCTTCAAGCTCTACAGAAAGTTGAGCCAGATAAAACGAGCGCGGTGTTGGAAAACGAGATAGGGGGCTGCGACCGTGCGCGGGGTTGGAAAACGAGTCACCAACACCCGTCCATTATGCCATGTAACAAATAAAAGCCGTTGCTCATATGTGTTTCTCTTTTCGGACCCATGCTCCTAGTGCAGAATATGAATTATAATATGAGTTGCGTTTTGTTCCAACCATGTTCCTAGTGCAGTTCACAAACAAATCCATATTCGATTTGTCCGTCGGCTTTGGGTGCCTACCTCAGAACCCAAGGCCATTGGCCTCGGCGCAGCCGCAACCATCGCGAGGCCTCGAGCCGTGAACGTGACCCATTCCATTTAACCTATCGATTAAGCAAGCTGTTTCTGTGATGTCCCATGGTATTGGATTTACACTGGGGGTTCGTCATAAAACCAGTTCGTATTCAGCTTGGTGTTCCCAGTTTCCAGGCTTTAAGATGGCATGAGCTTCCCACTGTCGCGGAAGAGATGCGGAAGGGCCAGGGTTAATGACATACGCGCCAGCGCTCTGTGTGTGTGTGTATACGTATGCTTGGTTGGTTTTGCTTTGTTTTGTTTGTCAGCTTGCTTGTTTGCTTGATTGTTTGTTTGGCTTGTTGTTTGTTTGTTCGTTTGTTCGATTGTTTGTTTGTTTCTTTACTTCCTAAAGTAGCCCCCAAAGCCAGCACAAACACACAGAAAGACGAGGAAAAGCCCAGGAAAAGCGCGACGTCGCGCGGAAGTAATGCGGAAGGCACCGCAACCCCCACCCCCCCACCCCAAGCCTTTCACGTCGAAGCTGCCCGAACTCTTGGAGCAGTGGCCTGAGAACGGCTGCCCTGGAACTGGGCGCCAGCTCCAGCTTCAGTTCCGTCCGGAAAGCTCCTCACCAGGCCTCAAACGCTTCGGAAAACCAGCGAAAACCAGCAAGAGCCAGGACGCGCACGTACGGACGTGCACGCGTACGCACATACATGCACACATACAGTACCTTCCTACCTACCTACCTACCTGCCTGCCTATGCTCTGTTTTTTCTCCAGGGCGGACTATGGCGGCCATCCTTGGAGTACCCACAGCTAAGAATGCATCCTTGGGAGTTGATGGGGGTGATGCAGAATCCCGAATCGTGCAGAAGCGTCTGTTTGAGCAGTCCCAACTAAAAAATGCGGCAAAGCCTTTCTCTGCAATTCTGCAGGTGGCACGTAGGGGCTACGTGCTTCACTTCAGGCGCCGCGGCAAAGCCCGAGCACCGCTGGTAGTGCGACAAGCAGAGCGCCTGCTGCGGCCAAGAGATCGGTCAGACGGCCATGGATGGGCTGGGAGCCTAGCGAAGCGGAGCGGAGTTTTTTGGCCAAAGACGGCTTGATGTGCCGTCCACGATTTGCTTACGGCTCAGGTGAAAGAGGACCCTGACTTCAACGCCATGGATGAGTCCGGAGTCCAGGTTTGAAGCCCAGCTGTCAGGGCTGGCTCCTGCCTGCAGCGCACAGTACCTAGGCAACGCACACAGTCGAGCTGAAAAAGAGGCTTGGTCTGCACTGCAAAGGCTCTTGCATTGCGAGTGTGTCAAATTTCTGATGGTTCGCTCATCCTGCCTTGACCGCGCTATACGGCGCTACACCATCCCGAATGCATACAGCACGGGTTTTGTCCAGATCCGAGCTGATGCCTCAAGATCCCGCAAGATTTTATGTATTTCTGTGATTCGTGTGAAAAATCAACAGATGCACTCCTCAAGATCCCAGAAAGTTCCATTTGGCTTAAACCAACATGCCAACCGATTTGTCTTCATGTGTAAAGCGCGCTTGGCATTTTGCTTCGGCCAGGCCCAGTGGCATCAAGAGGTACACTCACGGCATGGACGGCAAAGGGGCAGCTGCCCAAGGAATTCGTCGTTGCATCTAAGTCCCTTTCGGTTTGGTGGAAATGTAGTCAACCCAAAAAAGTTTTTCCGAACAGGGGGATGAGTTGCTTGGGCTTGCCTCTTCAAGTTTTGGAAACATTGTTGGTGTCCTCCGAAACCCAAACAGGGTGCCATCAAAAGCATCAACCTCCATATTGCTTGGGTTGATCCGACCCAATAAATCCCCCACTGGCCAGTTGAGACGCTGCCTCAGGCCATGGTTGCAGACATGACCGAGAAGGTGCGCCGTTCGAGTTGCATGAAGTCATTCAGTTTCATCCTCGGGACCTCGGGAAAAGACTCAAGGACATAACGCGCGACCAGATTCTTTCTCCGGGTGTTCTGCGCGGTCTTGATTGACGCAAACGTATCAACACAGGTTCTTGCAGTGGCAACACATGCAAATGTTCAACTCGTTTGGTTTGAATCTCTTGCTGCACGCTGCATCTTGTCTCGACCCTCATCGACCCTCATGAGCGCTGTCCATGCATCAGTAGCAACCGGCAAGTCGTCGGGGTGTCCGGGTACATTTTGCGGTCGTGTCAAAGGGATTCCAAAAGGAAACCACTCCTTGTGGAGCTTCTTGTGTGAGACATCACTTCTTTGTTTTGCGTCATCTCACACCCTGACCTTGCATTGCCAGGCCCGCTACCCCGGCGACCCCATTGGTCAGGCGGCAGTGGCTGGAGTCAAGAAAGGCGCACATTGGCTTGCCTAGCTGAATCTGACGCCGGCAAATGCCACCGTTGGTTCCGGGAAGTATCTGATTCTATTGGGCAAATTCCCCAACGTAGGCGACCAAACGCTTCATGATGGGCTCGGTTTGAGGGGATAGGGCGGGCCATGAAGCAAGAGCACCGGCCCAATAAAACAGACATGAGCTTTGTGAGCCAGGCTTCGTCGTGAAGTCCGTCAACGGCACCGATGTGCGAAGCGCCATCCTTATTCGTCAATCATGCGCATTCAGACCAGTTCATAGCTTTCTGAGTGCACTGTAGTGCCTCTTTGGTCTGGACTATGTTCAGCAGCAAGCCATGCCTGCGTGATGGACATGCTGCGTGTGGAGTTTGCAAGTCCATGGCAGTTTCAGGGAAGCAATGGTGCCTCACGCCCTAGCCTTGTGGTGGCTTTCTCGCAGCTGTGAGGCTGGGACTTCGAGGACATTATGGATCTTCTGGAGGAAACAGCCGAGCGCAACTTCATGAGCGCGTGCGACTGGAGGAAGTCATTCTGAGCGAATGGAGGATGCTCGCTCAAGACATCTTCCAAAGCGTCCCGTGTTAGCAGCATTTTTGGAAGTTGTGAACAGGCATGCATACAGCACACATCTTTTGATTATGATTGATTATGCATTCACTTGATTCAGATCAGAGCGACATCATCTACATACTGCCCCACATGGTTGGTAGTTGCAATAACGACACAGTAAACCACAAGATAGGTTTGGTATAGCTGCTGCTCCGCACATCCGAGCTTGTATCCTTTGCTGGCCTGTCTCTTCTTTGTTGAGCTTTCCTTCTATGTGGGCGTCATACAGCCTTCCTAGTACTGCCAACATGCGCTGAGCGGTTGTATTATCATTGTCTCAGCAAATACTTGACTGTTTGAGCTGATGCTAAAAGTATTGTGTATGGCTGAGAGTGAAAGTTGCTGACACCAATGCAGTCAGTAACCATTATAGGATCCCTTCAGATGCTATACTTCATCCGCATCATGACGCTGTTGACATGATCTGTCCGTTTCCTGTTATCCCTCCCGCCTGCCTCCTCATACCTCTGATGCGCAATGAAACCGGTGTTGCCAACTTGGCACACTTGAGCAAGTGGCATATCCTGCCAAAATAGAGGTGTGCTTTTGGTTGCCCTTGCATCGTGGCCGAAGAGCGTTCCGGATCAAAAGACATGCATGATCATCCAGGGCCTCTCCGCCAGGACTTCATTCCTGATCCGGATGTTCAGTCCACTGCAGCCTTCAAGACTGGAGACGCCTACTCAGATCAGGGGGGGCCATTTTGGCCACACATGCCTGGAGAAGGTTCCCCTTCTGGTTTGTTCCAAAGAAGAGTTCTTGCTCAGAGGGTTTGCAAGTGAAATAAAAAAGGACGCCAACCTTGAAGGGCCCCGTTTGGAGAGAGAGAGCCAGGTCCAAATCAGCTGGTCGCTTGCAGTGCTGGCCACTATGGATGCTGTACTGCTGTACTGCTGATATCACAGATGCTATTTGCGAGTCGTTGCTAAGGGTGACAGGGTACGAAAGCACCAGCAGGCGCGTGGATTTGGCGAATGCAGAATTCGTCCTTGGGCCCACCGGTTTTCGCCGCAGCCGCTGATGGCAGAGTGCTTGGGACCGTGCTTCATCACAATTTACAATTCGGAAACTGGAGACGTGCCCAGCGGTCATGTGCGAAAATAAGCGGACATTGTCCAAGCAACAACTGGCCCACACTAGATTAGTGGATGAGCCCACTACTAATTTCGAAGATGGGCCCCCTAGATTGGGAAGCCAAACTACCCGTGGAAGGTGCCATTCCCCGTTACCATCGAGTATATGGAGATGAAGCCGATGGACAAGGCTCAGATTTCGAAAGCCGGCTGAAGCTGGATGCGGGCGCGAAAGCTGCTCTCTTAGAATGCCAACTGCCGGGCTTACTGAGTTTGTACCCCCCAACCCCGGACAAAAATGGTGGGTAGGGGACCGCGGAAACTTTGACTTTGATTGTCCGGGTTGTGAAAGTAGAACTGGGGGTTGATTGCCTCCGACCACTTTGGGCTGGCTTCGAGAATTCTCAGTTATATCTGTAGTCTTGGACACATTTGGACCCATTTGGACCCGGTGTTGTACAGAAACTCAGTGTGAATGTTGTACTCCTGAGGGTCTGCAGTCCAGCTCGCACCAACAAGCCTGGAAGCGCATAGATCCCCTTTGTAAGACTACTTTCTTTTGGAAAAGGTTGTTGGCGGGCGGGTGCACCATACCTACAAAAGGTATCAATTTATCAAAAGGTTTTTAGGTGAAAATTGAATATGACATGTACTCCACCAAAGGGTACAGAACACACCCCACCAATTTATACCGTATCAAAGGGTGCCGAACAAATCTGATCGTAAAATTGGTACTTCTCGGGCCCCAAGACGTTTTTTGTGTTGAGGTCTGGCGTCATGTCCATGTGGTCCCTACCTCTCGAATGAACCCAGGCTTTGGTCCCCTGAAAGGAAAGCACCAGTTGGATGTGTTTTGTTCAGGGTCATGGCTTTGGTCCCCTGAAAGGAAAGCACCAGTTGCATGTTTTTTTGTTCAGGGTCATGGCTTTGGTCCCCTGAAAGGAAAGCACCAGTTGGATGTTTTTTTGTTCAGGGTCATGGCTTTGGTCCCCTGAAAGGAAAGCACCAGTTGGATGTTTTTCCCGAAAGCATGGCGAAGGGTTCTTCCGCTGGGTTCACTTGAGTTGTTCTCATGAGAGTCATTACAAGGTGTCATTGCAAGGAATCATCATCATGAAAGTCAATGCAAGGAGTCATTGCAAGGAGTCATTGCAAGGAGTCATTGCAAGGAGTCATTGCAAGGAGTCATTGCAAGGAGTCATTGCAAGGAGTCATTGCAAGGAGTCATTGCAAGGAGTCATTGCAAGGAGTCATTGCAAGGAGTCATTGCAAGGAGTCATTGCAAGGAGTCATTGCAAGGAGTCATTGCAAGGAGTCATTGCAAGGAGTCATTGCAAGGAGTCATTGCAAGGAGTCATTGCAAGGAGTCATTGCAAGGAGTCATTGCAAGGAGTCATTGCAAGGAGTCATTGCAAGGAGTCATTGCAAGGAGTCATGAGAGTCATTGCGAGCTGCGCGTGGAGTCAAGTGCAAGTTGCAAGTGCAAGGCAAGTCAAGGTGCAAGTTGCAAGTGCATGGAGTCAAGTGCAAGTTGCAAGTGCAAGGAGTCGAGTGCAAGTTGCAAGTGCAAGGAGTCAAGTGCAATTGACTTGCGAGGAGTTAAAATCTCTTCTTAGGGCGGCGGGGTAGTGCCGACGACACTACACGAAAATCGACCCTCTGCGGGGATCGGCGTGGTCGAGGTGCTGGTCGCGATTTCTAAAGTTCCCGCGCGACCCTCTGCGGGGATCGGCGTGGTCGAGGCGCAAAAACCCATGGTTTTTTGCGATTTCTGCGCTGCTCGCGCGACCATCTGCGGGGATCGGCGTGGTCGAGGTGCAAAAACCCATGGTTTTTTTTGCGATTTCTGCGGTGCTCGCGCGACCCTCTGCGGGGATCGGCGTGGTCGAGGTGCAAAAACCGATGGTTTTTTGCGATTTCTAAAGTTCCCGCGCGACCCTCTGCGGGGATCGGCGTGGTCGAGGTGCAAAAACCGATGGTTTTTTGCGATTTCTGCGGTGCTCGCGCGACCCTCTGCGGGGATCGGCGTGGTCGAGGTGCAAAAACCCATGGTTTTTTGCGATTTCTGCGGTGCCCGCGCAACCCTCTGCGGGGATCGGCGTGGTCGAGGTGCAAAAACTCGAGGTTTTTTGCGACTTTTGTTGTTCGAACTGGTCCTCGGGAGTTGTCTCGTGGTTCGCGCGCCTGCTCCCGGGCCGGCCGGTCGCGGGTTCGATTCCTCCCTGGTCCGCGGGCGGGCGTCGCAAGACGCAACTTGCATTTTAAAGCAACTTGCGCAGACCAACTTGCACCGACCAGTTTGCGCAGAGCGCCTTGCCTAGAGCAACTTGCGCAGAGCAACTTACGCAGAGCAACTTGCACAGAGCAACTTGCACAGAGCAGCTTGCACAGAGCAACTTGCAGGGAGCGCAACAATTGCGCAGAGCAACTTACGCAACTTGCACAGAGCAACTTGCACAGAGCAGCTTGCACAGAGCAACTTGCAGGGAGCGCAATTTGCACAGAGCAACTTGCAGGGAGCCACTTGCAGGGACCAACTTGCCGGAGCAACTTGCGCGGAGACACTTGCGCAGAGCAACTTGCACAGTGCGACTTGCGTAGAGCAACTTGCGCAGACCAACTTGCACCGACCAGTTTGCGCAGAGCACCTTGCCTGGTGCTGTCTCGCGCCAACTTGCACACATTGCAACTCTCACAGAGCAACGTGCAGGGAGCCACTTGCAGGGACCAACTTGCCGGAGCAACTTGCGCGGAGCAACTTGCGCAGAGCAACTTGCGCAGTGCAACTTGCGTAGAGCAACTTGCGCAGACCAACTTGCACCGACCATTTTGCGCAGAGCACCTTGCCTGGTGCTGTCTCGCGCCAACTTGCACACACTGCAACTCGCACAGAGCAACTTGCGCAAAGCAACTTGCGCAGAGCAACTTGCGCATGTGCCAGGCCGGGGTTAAACAAGTTTGCCGCACATCGTGGGGAGTTATGCTTTCAGGCCACTCACCCTGTAGGAGTTTGACGCAAGGAGTTCTCATCATGAAAGAAGTTGCGGGGAGCATGGCGCACACGGCTTATTTACGGGCATGGCGCACACGGCTGGTTGTTATGTGGCATCTTGCGGATGATCATCGAGATTTGGCTCAAACAGAAGTCATGGAGCTCGAAGTAGCTAGGCTTCAGGCTGGCGCGGCCCAGCATGGCAAAGCGTGGCTGCAGCAAGAGGTGGCGGCCAAAGCCCAACCCCAACTTCGCGCACTCGCCCGACAGCTGGATGTGCGCCAATGGGTCGCAGGCAGCAACGTGACCAAGGCAGACCTAGCTGCCGCTGTCGTGGAGAAGCTGTGCCCACAGGCCAGGATCGAAATCTGGAGAGTTTTGCTGGTGTTTGTTTTGCTGTGCTGATTGTAGTTCTGCGGCTTCGCCGACGCCGGTGTCTCGACTTGGTCGTAGTCGGTGTTTGACGCTATTGTTTTTGATGTTGTTTTGCGGATGGCCGAAATGTAAGCACCAGATGGCACCATGTCGTGTTTCTTACGGACGGTTGCCTCATCTCATGGACATGGCAGGATGAGGCAGAGCTTGTCGTGGCCACGCTTCGTGCTGGTTTGGCGGAAAAGGGCAAGGCGTGGCTCCAGCAAGAGGTGGCGGCCAAAGCCCAACTTCGCGATCAACCGAGTGAGCGGAAAAAAAGGGTCGTGCGTCGCAGCCTGCACCACTGTAGGAGCATGCCTCGCTTGCAGCACTTGGCCTCTGCGCATTGTGTTGCAGGCGCGCCTGCCCATCACGACCATGACACGCTTGGTCCAGTGGCTGCGTCCTGGCGCGTGGCTGAAAAACCACTGCGGGCTTCGTACTCATGTTTGCAGCGGCTTCAGCCATTTTCCCCTAATTGGAACATGCTTGCGTTGATGGCAGCTTGACAACATGACATCATCAGCCCCAGCTCCTGCTTCTTCCCTCCTTGGACTCGCGCTTGCAGCCGGGCGGCGCGCTGGCGATCCAGCCATCGACGGCATCAGCCTGGATTGCTGCCGTGGCCTCCGCCTTCCGCAACAAGATCGCGTCACGCGGGCTGACGCGTGCTTTTGTTTCACTCAATGAGCCAACAGTGCTAACTTTTCCGAATGGGAAGGATTTTGCTTCAAGCATTTGGTATTTCGGACTCAGCAGCTCGCTGAGTGGACGTTGGCTCCCGCCAAACGCAGCAGCCATGGTCAGGATTTTGGAGCTTGATTGCATTCGAGCTTGCCAAGGTCTCGCAGTGTGTGCCGGAAGATGTGCCTTCAGATGGAGTACGGAAAAAAAGGTATCCTGCAGCGTTTGGCCGACCTCGCTTGCGATGTTATGCTTTCGGGCCAACCGTGGTCTAGTTTTGTTCAGGGTCATGGCTTTGGTCCCCTGAAAGGAAAGCACCAGTTGGATGTTTTTTTTGTTCAGGGTCATGGCTTTGGTCCCCTGAAAGGAAAGCACCAGTTGGATGTTTTTTTTTGTTCAGGGTCATGGCTTTGGTCCCCTGAAAGGAAAGCACCAGTTGGATGCTTTTTTGTTCAGGGTCATGGCTTTGGTTTTTCTGAAAGGAAAGCACCAGTTGGATGTTTTTTTGTTCAGGGTCATGGCTTTGGTCCCCTGAAAGGAAAGCACCAGTTGGATGTTTTTTTGGTTCAGGGTCATGGCTTTGGTCCCCTGAAAGGAAAGCACCAGTTGGATGGTTTTTTTTGTTCAGGGTCATGGCTTTGGCCCCCTGAAAGGAAAGCACCAGTTGGATGTTTTTTTGTTCAGGGTCATGGCTTTGGTCCCCTGAAAGGAAAGCACCAGTTGGAGGTTTTTTTTTGTTCAGGGTCATGGCTTTGGTCCCCTGACCAGTTGGATGCTTTTTTGTTCAGGGTCATGCCCCTGAAAGGAAAGCACCAGTTGGATGGTTTTTTGTTCAGGGTCATGGCTTTGTTTTTTTTGTTCAGGGTCATGGCTTTGGTCCCCTGAAAGGAAAGCACCAGTTGGATGTTTTTTTGTTCAGGGTCATGGCTTTGGTCCCCTTAAAGGAAAGCACCAGTTGGATGTTTTTTTGTTCAGGGTCATGGCTTTGGTCCCCTGAAAGGAAAGCACCAGTTGGATGTTTTTTTGTTCAGGGTCATGGCTTTGGTCCCCTGAAAGGAAAGCACCAGTTGGATGTTTTTTTGTTCAGGGTCATGGCTTTGGTCCCCTGAAAGGAAAGCACCAGTTGGATGTTTTTTTGTTCAGGGTCATGGCTTTGGTCC
>CAUJNA010000794.1:111322-151908 GCA_963377175.1 Effrenium voratum | reverse complement strand
GCCCGTGGTGAACACGTCGGTGCAGTTCACGTCGTTGCACAGCAGCTGGTCGCAGCCCACGTTGCCCTGCGCGGTGAGCCCGTCCAGCGTGGCCGAGCCCGTGAGGGCCAGCGAGTCCGCCAGCAGGTCCGTCGCGGAGACCGACTCTGTCTCGAAGGCCGAGGCCCTGATCTGCATGCTGTACAGGTCCAGCGTGCCCGCCGACTGCTGCACCAGCCCGGGGATAGACCCGCCGAAGGCTCCGAAGTGCAGCTTCGCGATTCCGCCCGGCGGCACCGAGAAGTCCAGGCGCGCCGTGCTCCACACCCCCTGCGCGGGCGTGCCGAGGAAGGTGCCGGTGACGCCCACGTAGTCGTTGTCGGCCGCGCTGACGTACATCACCAAGTTGGAGGCCGTGCCCAGCCGGTACCGGCAGCCGAAGGAGTAGCGTCTCCCCGGCGTCAGCGTGTAGGTGCGCACAGTGTTCCAGGCGAAGGCGCTCAGGGTCATGGCGTAGCCTTCCAGCTGGAAGCCTCCCACCGTGAAGCTGGCCGAGGCCACGGAGCTCTGGCTGTTGGAGCGCACCAGAAAATTTCCAAGCGTGGTGAGCGTGGGCTCCAGCAGCACCTCGCCCAGGGTGGCCAGCGTGACGTCGTCGGCCCCCCCGTCGAGGAACTCGTGCTTCAGCAGCAGGGCCGAGGCCGCCGTGTCCTCCTCCTCCGCTGTGTTGCCGGCCTCCAGGGTTGCGTCCAGGATCTGGAGGCCGTAGACGTCCACCGTTCCTGCCGTCTGGTTGGGCAGGCCCGGCGCCTGGAAGTGCGCCCCGAAGTGCAGCTTCGCAACTCCGTTGGGCGGCACTGTGAAGTACATCTTGGCCGTGCTCCAGGCGCCCTCGTCTCCCGCGAAGCTGCCGTACAATGGGTCGTAGACGTTGTCGGCCTCGGACATGTACACCACGAAGTTGGAGGCCGTGCCGAGCCGGTAGCGGCAGGCGAAGAGCAGCTCTCTGCCGGGCGTCAAGTTGTAGGTGCGCACGATGTTCCACGGGTTCGCCGCCAGGGTAAGGGTGTAGCCGTCCACGCTCACTCCCGCGGTGTGCGTGGCCAGGACCACGCTGCAGCCGCTGCTGGGGCGAACCGTCCAGTTTGACAGCGAGACGTCCGTGGGGGCCAGGATCTGCTCTCCTATGGGGGCCACCACCTCGTCGGCCCCTCCGTCGTCCGGAAAGCGCACTGCTATCTGCAGCGCAGAGGCCGCCTCCGTGACTCCGAGCTTGCCGGCGAGGAGGCCGTCCACTTGTGCGATGGTGTAGTAGCTGAGCAGGGCGGCGGCGATGCTCGAGGCCGTCGCCGTGTCCTGGTCTGCGGCTGAGCGGTACGCCACCAGCGCCGAGGTGATGTGGTTGGTGGTGAACACGTCCTGGTCCGGGCCCGTCCGGTAGGCCAGCAGCGCGCCCGCGATGGCGGCCTGCGTCTGCGTGTCCTGCGCGCTCGCCGAGCGGTAATCTCCCAACAGCGCGTCCACTTGCGCCGCGGTGTAGTAGGCCAGCAGCGCGGCCGTGATGGCGCTGGTCGTCTCCGCGTCCTGCGCCGTTCCGGTTCGGTAGTCTCCCAACAGAGTGTCCACTTGTGAGGAGGTGTAGTAGGCCAGCAGCGCAGCCGCGAGGGCCGCGTCCGACGCTGCGACGGAGTAGCAGTCTGCCGTGATGCTCAGCGTGTCGTCGCCGTTGGCCAGCGCAGCAGAGAGAGGAGCCTCCAGATGCAGGTTGCGAACGACGTTGCGTCCGCGAAGGAGCTCCCAAGTTGTGAAGCCCGCCCAGGCCGGCGCGTTAACAACTCCGCCGCCGGAAAGCTGCAGGGCGGCGAGCTCCGCGAGGAGTGCGTCGAGGGCGCTCTGGAGCGCGGTCTCGCTGGCGGAGAGCGCGGCGTTCGTGGCGTATGAGGCCAGCAGCGCCGTGTCGGCCTTGGCCCCCTGGAGCGCCGTGATGCTGGCGTCCCGGCTAGCAAGCTGCGCTGCGACGAAGGCCTCGGTGGCGAGGCCAGCAGCGCATTTGCGATTTTGGTGTCTACCTCCAGTGGAAGTCCGTCCACCGTGGAGAGCAGGGAGGCCAGCGCGCTGGCGTCTGCCTTGCCGAGGAGGGCGGCGTCCAGGGCTGCCGTGGTGACGGCGCCCAGGAGAGCGGCCGCTATCTTAGAGTCCACCTCGGAGGACGTGTCGACGGCCGACTGCAGCGCGTACGCGGTCAGCGCGCTGGCGTCCGCCTTGGAGGCCTGCAGCCCCGAGATGGAGGCGTCTCTGCTCGCGAGCTCGGAGGCCAGCGCCGCGGCGGTGACGGCCCCCAGGAGAGCGTTGGCCACCTTGGTGTCCACCTCCAGCGGCGTGATCCTCGCCGCTATGTCCAGGGAGTGCTGGTCCACCACCGTCTAGAGGCCGTAGTTGGCGGCCACCGTGGCCAGCGTGGCGTTGTTGGCCGAGGCGATGGAACCGTTCATGGCCGCCGTGGTGCTGTAGTTGGGCAGCTTCAGGTCCACGCCGTCCGGGGTGCTCTTCGTCGCCACCACGCCCTCCAGCACGTCGAAGGCCGACTGGTCTGCCTTGTTGGAGAGACCCGTGGTCAGCGAGCTCTGCAGCGCTGCGATGCTGCTTCCGTGCGCGGCCACCTGACCGTCCGTGGTGGCCAGGGCCGCGGCCGTTGCTAGGGGCGCAATCGCCGGCGCCAGCGCGCTGCTGTCCAGCTTTGAGGCCAGCTCTGCGGTGACTCTGTCGTCCAGGGACTGGATGGCCGCGGCGTTGTTGCCGGCGGCTGCCGTGTTCACCGCCAGGTCCGTTACTTGAGCGTACGGCGTCAGAGCCAGGGCAAGCTGCCCTGCGGTGACGTGCGTGCCGTCAGTCACCTCTCCGTTGTCCAGGACCTCCGGGATGTTGCCGGTGACAGGTCCTTCAAACATGTTTTCTTAGGAGTAGGTGTTATTATACGAATTCATAACATAGGGGTGTTGTACTTTCGCAGCGCGCCCTCACAGGTCCTTCGTGGCGTTCCGGCCGTTCGGAGAAGTTTCCTCGTGATTCGGGGTTGGTGTGTTTGACACACCCAACCCCTCTTCGGCACAAGTTTCCGCAAGTCCTCCCCTGGGGGAGGACTGGGGGAGGACTGGATTTTTTCCTGGGAAGAATTCCGACCTTGGAAGCCAGGCTGGCGTGGGTAGTGCGTTTGACGCAACACCCCTCGGTCTTGGAGCCCGCACCAGGCACGCACCAGGGTTTTTTCGGATGTGACTCAATTTTTGATTTGACCGATTTCGCCGGTCAATCGCGGGACCTGCGCACGATGGAGCCAGTGGCCGGCAAAACCGGACACTGCTTCGTAGTTGGTGCGAGACATCAGCTGCGTGCCCTCCATGTCGGCGGGCTGGCGCGGCTCTGCCGGGCAGGTTCGCCGAAACTTTAGGCAGTTGTCCCCCCACAGGACCACTGGAAAATTTTTTTCACGGTTGTCGTCTAAGCCGACAACCTCGACATTTTTTTTTGCTGGGAAGAATCTCGACCTTGGCGTGGGCTCGGCAGGAGGCTTCTATGCCGGGCAGGCGCGGCCGGGCTCCGATGCCGGGCAGGGTGGCGCGGCTGTGAACACGAAGTGCCTCGGAACTGGAAACAGGCACGGACCATTTTTTGGTTGCTGCCCGCACCAGGGAATTTGAATTGAAGGATATTATCCTTCAATTCCTGGTATACTTCCAGTACGACACGAACGTCTTGCGCACTCGCGGACTTGCCGCCGACCAACCCGTACTCATTGGGCGAGCCAGTTGGGCGAGCCAGTTGGGCGAGCCAGTTGGGCGAGCCGGTACTAAGGGGCCGTTGGGCGAGCCATCAAACAAGGTTGGGCGAGCCAGTACTCATTGGGCGAGCCAGTACTCATTGAGTACTCATTGGGCAAGCCCGTATTGGGCGAGCCATCAAACGAGGTTGGGCGAGCCCGTACTCATTGGGCGAGCCCGTACTTGGGCGAGCCAGTACTAAGGGGCCGTTGGGCGAGCCAGTTGGGCGAGCCACTCAACCACTTTCACAGTGGCCTCCACGCGCCTGCTTGGCGCTCCTACAGTGCCAGCTCGGCACGTGCCCGCTCGGCACGGTGCCTGCTCGGCACGTTTAGTTAAGTGCAGCTCGGCACGTGCCCGCTCGGCACATCTACTTACTAGTGCCTGCTCGGCACGTGCCCGCTCGGCGCATCTACTTACTAGTGCCTGCTCGGCACGTGCCCGCTCGGCACTGCCTGTGCCCGCTCGGCACTGTGCCTGCTCGGCACGTTTAGTTAAGTGCCTGCTCGGCACTGCCTAGGTGCCCGCTCGGCACCGCCCTGCCTCGGAGTTCTCCAGCTCCAGGACCGACACCTGACACGTACGGCCTGACAGGAAAAAAAAATCCGGGGGGAGGGGCACGTTGGGGTTGAGCCACATGACATGCAAAACCGTGTAAAAAACGTTCCGCGTGTCATGACATGCAAAAAACAAGCTGTTCCACGTGTTATGAAAAAAAGCAAGCTGTTCGTGTCATGCAAAAAAACAAGCTGTTCGTGTCATGCAAAAAAACAAGCTGTTCCACGTGTCATGCAAAAAAACAAGCTGTTCCACATGTCATGCAAAAAACAAGCTGTTCCACATGTCATGCAAAAACCATGCAAAAAACAAGCTGTTCCACATGTTGCAAAAAAACAAGCTGTTCCACATGTCATGCAAAAACCATGCAAAAACCATGCAAAATGCGGCGCGTACGGAGCGCCAACCCGCCGAACCCTCACTCTCCCCGGGTTCCTTGCTATATGTGCTATATGTGCTATATCTCACAAGGCAAGCCACTGAACATCCACTCTTTTCCCGGGTCCTTGCTATATGTACTATATGTGCTATATGGCCCTATATAGCACATATAGTACAGATTTCGCGCGTACAGAGTATATAGCACATATAGTACATATAGCAAGGAGCTGGGGGAGAGTGGGGGGTTCAGCGGCTTGGCGTGTAAGATATAGCACATATAGCACATATAGCAAGGCCCCGGGGGAGAGTGGAGGTTCCGCGGCTTGGCGTGTAAGATATAGCACATATAGCACATATAGCAAGGACCCGGCGGAGAGTGGGGGTTCAGCGGGTTGGCGCGGCTTCAATGCCGGGCAGGCGCGGCAGGGTGGCGCACCAAGCCGTATGACCGTATGATCCGTATGATCCGTATGATTCGTATGACTCGGCGGGCTGGCGTGTCAGGCGCGCCTGGAAACAGGCACCAACCATTTTTTGGTTGCTGCCCGCGTGGAGTTCCGCGTGGAGTTCCCCTCAATCCTGGGGCCACAACAGGATTGAAGGGAGCAATCCTGGGGCCACAACAGGATTGAAGGGAGCAATCCTGGGGCCACAACAGGATTGAAGGGAGCAATCCTGGGGCCACAACAGGATTGAATCCAAGAACATGTTCATCCGACATGTATTCCGACATGTTGAAGAAATTAAGCGTATAGCAAGGACCCCGGGGAAAGTGGAGGTTTCGCGGCTTGGCGCGGCAGAAATGTGAACACGAGTGGCAATTGTGTTGGCACTTGTGTTGAAGAAATTAAGCGTATAGCAAGGAATTTTGGGGGAATTTCAATGCAGGGATACTGCAGGGAATCCCTGCATCCCCGGTATCTCTCTCTTTAGAGGGGGTTTCCCAAATGGTTATATTCTACCTGAGAGGCTCCCAGCACTCGTCCGTCCAGCATTTGACCTCGTCCTGCGAAGGATTCGAAGTCTAAAACGCTGCGTGCAGGCGTGTGGCTGCAAAATAGAGACCCCTAGATATGCGCTGCAATTTGGCTCCAGGTTGCATTTCAAGCGATGTCAAGCTTTGCCAAAGGAAACCCCTTTTCCCTTTTTTTCGGGGACCCCTTTTTTTGGGACCCCTTGTTTTCTTTTTTTTTTGTTTTTCTTAGCCCTGCAAGGTTGGCTCGCTTGAAATGCAACCTGGAGCCAAATTGCAAGCATATCTAGGGGTCTCTATTTTGCAGCCTCACGCCTCCACGCAGCGTTTTAGACTTCGAATCCTTCGCAGGACGAGGTCAAATGCTGCTGGGAGCCTCTCAGGTAGAATATAAGCCATTTGGGAAACCCCCTCTACAGAGAGAGGTTCCTGGCCTTCGTGGAGACGCTCAAGACGGACCGCAGCAAGGCCTGCATGAGCGTGCCCACCCAAGTCGGCACCCGCACGCTGCAGCTCTCCAAGCTCATGATGGAGAAGGCCTACTACCTCCACATGAGGAGGCTCTTCCCGAAGATGAGGCTGCTCTTCACGGACACCGACTCCGTGATGGTGCAGATCTTCGAGCTGCAGGACCCGCTCCACGCCATGGCCGAGGCGAACCTGAACGGCGCCGCCCTCTTCGACGTGGCCGGCAAGTCCAAGGACCCCGAGAGGGACCTGCCGCTGCGGCTGAGTCGCTGCTGGGCGTAGACTGTCGGAACCTGAAAAAAAAGAAAGATCCCGAGCTCTCGTTTTCTCGCCTTCTCGCTTTCTCGATGATTTCGAACCGCCGCAGCTGCTCAAAGAGATGACTTCCTCTGCGGCCTTCCGGTGCGTGCAGGCATGGCTCCTGGAGAAGCCCGCTGCGTGGGCGGACGAGGACGCTCCCTGCATTGCGGCTGCTCTGATGGCCCAGCGGCCTCCCTTTTTACGCAAGCGGCCCTGCGAGGACGCGCTGCTTGAGGTCGCGGGCCTCGATGAGGAGCTCCTCGATGAAATGCGCTGTGGGGAGCTGGAGCGCGAGAACAGACATCTCCGCCGGCGGGTGGGCGGCCTCAACGAAATCATCGACAGAGATCGCGAGCGAGCCAGGGAGCGCGTTGAAGAGCTGGAGCGCAGCAACAGAATTCTCCGCCTGCGGGTGGCGCAGCTCGGTGAGATCCTCGCGCAAGCGCACAGATGATGGAAAAAAAGAGATCCCGAGCTCTCGTTTCGCTTTCTCGATAATGCTCATTTCGAACCGCCGTTTCTTGAGGTCTTCGATTGCAAGGGATTGATGTCACATGTGCCACGCTCAGCTGCATTCGGTTTGGAGCAAACGTGTTTCAAAATGTTTCGTAATTCCAGTTTCTTGGATCTTCGATTGCAAGGGGTTGATGTCACATGTGCCGCACTCAGCTGCCTTCGATTTGCATCAGATGTCTGTCCACATGTTTCGTTATTTCAGTTTCTTCAGGTCTTCGATTGCAAGGGATTGATGTCAATGTGCCGCACTCAGCTGCATTCGGTTTGGACCAGATGTGTTACGCAGCAGGCGGGAGTAGGCGTGCGCCCAGGCCGAAGGCCGGGGTTGCGCCCAGGCCGAAGGCCGGGACTTGTAGACTGTGTGTTTTCTTGTATTGTTTTGGCGAGCGGCGGGTAGTTTTTGTTGTAAAGGCAAGCGCGGCTGCTCGAGAGTGACCAGCTCTGGTTGGCTGTGGCCATCGCAAGTGCCGGTGCAAGTGAAGCGGCAGTCGAAGTCGAAAGACCGAGCCCACTGGTTTCCACCAAGGGCGGGGGTCGCAGCTTTCGTGGAGTTGAGTGTCCGGCTTTTTGATTGCATGCGTGTACTGTGCCTGGCCCGCTCAGGTTCGAGCCCTGCCAGTTTGGCTGACTCGGCGTAGTTTTTGTCGGCCCGGCCATGAGGCCTGAGTGCGCGCCCATCTTATCCTTGGCTGACAGCACAGCGGTGGGCTTCGGTGACAAGTACGGCGTGCAGCTTGTGGATTCTTCGAGCAGGCGTCGCTGTGTCGTCTGGTGCTGCGGTGGGTCTCTGGTGACCGGCTCCTGTTGTGCTGGCAAGACGCTTCCGAGCGTGGCCAAGCAGCTCGTGTGCGGCTGGAGGCAGATTGCCGCGCGCCTCGGATTCCCGGATGTGACAGGTTTTCTAGCTCAGAGGCTGGCGGTGAGCCTTGTGGCGGCGCGCGGAAGCGTGCCGGAAGGCACTGCGATCTATGGCGACCTGCATAAACATCGCAGCAGTTGGCGCTTGCGAGAGACGAGCAAGACCATTTTAGACATGCAGGACAGCTGGGCGCAGGACAGCGAGCCGTTCTATCGGCGTGGCCTGCACTTCTGTGCCGACAAGGATCGACAGCGCCGAGTTTATTGCCACGTGATCGAGGAGGCGGCGAAGTTGGCTGTGGGACCGGGCACGACGTGCGCAGAGGACGACGTGGTGGACTGCGACCTGGCGGAACAACGTTCCGAAGACCGGAGACAAGTGCACGGCTATGCATCGGAGAAGTTTGGTGAATTTGTGCTCGGAGCTGCAGCTTTTGCGTCACTGGGAGCAGGACGCCGTGGACATGAGGACGTTGTTGCAGATCGCCAGCGGCTGGGCGAATGCCTGCAGCGAAACGAGCCTGTGGGCACGGAGAGAAAAAGATTCCCTTGTGGTGGCTGCCGCGACGGCTGGTGCAGACGTACTGTCGGGAGGATCATCGGGTGCGCAGGCACGCCGGCTACTTCGCGAGAGAGTTCGATCGAACCTTTGTCGACGATGGCCAGCAGTATGCAGAGTTTTGCAACTTTGCCTCTACGCAATCTGTGAATCTTTTTCGAGAATACATCAAGCCGTGCCACCGCGCCGATGTTTGGCGCTACCTGCATATGTACCGCCGCGGTGGAGTATACCTGGACTTCAAGTGCGGATTGCTTCAGCCGCTCTGGAGCTGGCTTCTCGAGCTACAAAACACTTGCATGCAGCATGAGCTGGGCCGCCAGGGCAAAGCCCGGGCACGTGTTTCAGGGCTTGATCATTTGCTCCCCGCGGCACCCGCTGCTGGCTCGGGTGCTGGGAGAGGCCATGATGACTCCGCAATCCGAGCTTGCAAGCAAGGCGAAAGGCAAGGGGTGCCTTACTTTCTGCAGGCAGTTTTACCAGACGCTCAAGAAGGGTGCCCAGCTGAACAAGTTAGAGCCTGGCTGGGTCGACGCCGGCCCGTATGGCTGGGTGTGCCTTCTGAAGGAGGACAAGCTGGTCACCGACAAAGCCCTCCAAGTGATGCAGTTGACCAAGCCAATTCCAGACACGGACGGCCCTTTCGTTTCGCTGCCATTTGACGGCCACATAATCCACAGCGGGAACAAGCATCCCGCGCAGACGGAGCATTGGCTGCTGGCTACGCGATGTTGGGGCTGGAACCAAGGTTGGAAGGAGGATCGCGCGCGGGCCGACACGGCTTTTCATCGTCACCGCGCGCAGGCCAGCGCCGCGCAGGTGGTCGCTTGCAGACCTCTAGACGGAGACCTGGCGGTTGAGATGCAGGTGTTGCGCCTTAGTGAGGCCGGCCGGGTTTCTAATCTTGTGTGTTGCACATAGCGTTTCGAGCGGGGGTGACTATTTTTCATTGCTCGTGAGGAGCGCCTGGCTCGCGTGGACACAGTGGCGCGCAAGGTGATGGAGCTCTACACGAATCAGAAGGGCAAGGACAAGACGGAGTACAACGATCTGCAGGTGCAGTGGCTGGTGGGCCAGGGGCTGGTGTTTCCGCAGGCCTACGATGCCCTGACATGCGTATGGTGCCGCAAGCAAGAGAAGCTCTTCAGGCTTCAGTCGCTGGCGGCAGTGTTTCAGCACTTCGAGAGCCAGAGTCACGTCAGGTCACAGGACGACGGCGGAGTCACTCACACGCATCCCGCCCCGCAAGAGCAGCAGCCGCAGGTGGAGCAGGAGCAGGAGCCGACAGACGAGGAGCCAGTCAACGACCCGGCGAGCTCCGGTCTGGAGTGGTCGAGCGACAAGCGTCTCCCCACCAGTGATGAGCTCCTAGAACTCTCCAAGGAGCAACAGGAAGCAATTTTGGGTGGATCGGGCGATTTGTCCTTCAATATGTTTTCGTGGATTCGAGCTCTCGTCAGCATTGTGTACGACTTCAACGAGGGGCTGCCGCAGTACTGTGCAGAGCAAGTCCTCGTTCTTTCGAACTGCGTGCCTGCAGAGTTTCAGCAGACCCTTCAGCACCAAACCACCAAGCAAGGCACGTCATGGCGTGAGTTTATTTGCAGCCTCCAGAAAACCACTCCCGTCACCAAGAATCCGGTCCTCTTGAAGTTTCGTGGAAAGCGTGTGGAGGAGGAGGTGCTGTCAAGCCAGTCCAAGCTGTTGGGGATTGGCTACTCGTTGCTCCAAGCGGCGCTGGACGCATGGGCTGTTGCGGCGGGCCACGACAGCAAGTTCTGGGAAGCGTCGGACGTTTTCCTCATGATCGCCAATTGCCAGGCTATCAAGCGAGATCAATCTCTACGCAAGGATGCGCGGTTTCCGGACAGCAAGTTTCGGATCTTGCGCAAGATGGCTAACGGCAAAGAGGTGTTGGCCTTCCGCGTGGTTCCCACTGCTGCCCGGCAGTTCGACAACCCGACCGTTAGCCAGTACTATAACGGCAATAGTGTCAAGTTGCATCGAGCGGTGGTGCAGTCGCAGAGCAGTCACAACCCGCAGCAGCAGCCAGCCAAGAGACAAAGACAGGGTTTTCCCGTGGAGCCATGGTCTTGTCTGCCTGCTTGGCGCTCCGGCTGGCATTATGGCTGGCGCAGCGGGTGGCAAGACAGACAGCACTCCGGGTGGGAGAGCGGGTGGCAGAATCGCTGAGAGCCCGACGTCAGGTCCAAGGCCAGACGCGCGTAGTTGATGCTTCCATGGCTGAAAATTGGCCGTGTCCGTGACCCCACAATTAGGGTCACATTGCGTGCCCTGCTTGTAAGAGCATGGAGTGTTCACCAATAGTTCTTCGGCTGCGTTTTGATAGTCTTCGACATCAGAGGCAACTTGAGCTTCTTCGGCGGCTGGCTGCTCCTCGTCCGCAGTGGAATTTTGCCCTCCTGCAGCTGGGCTTCGCTCTGCCGCCTCGGCAGTCGGGCTTCGCCCTGCCGTCGCGGAGCTTGCCTGTCCTGGCTCAGCAGCTGGCTGCGCATCCACCGGAGCCTCGTCTTGCCCCGCCGCGGTCGTGGATGGCTGCTGCCGCTTCATCAGCCACTCGAGATCGGCGGCGCTCAAGCGCCCCGCAGCCCTGATGAGACGACGTCTCTTCCTTGGCTGACAGGCTTTCACAACTGCTAACAATGAATACTGAACAAAGCAATCAGACAAGACGCCGCATTTCCAACTTCAGCAACTTGGACTGCTCACGAAGCTGTCGCTTCAGATCCGTGCGACGACACTTCATCTCCTCCACATTCATTGCAGTGGGCGAGGCTCAGGCTGAGATGCGATTGAAATGGCTGTCCGACCGCTTGCTGTTGCTAACCGCGCCTGCACCTAGTGCTTAACGCTACCGGCAGCCTAAAACAAAGCCTTGCGTGAACAGTCACTCCGCACAAAATCCTTTTCGCGCCATAGCCTGCTTTGCCACGTCCTGCCTTGGGCAGACGCTTGACGTCACTGGGCTTCGCGCTATCCACTGACGGACGCACACTGCACGCACTCCGCCCAAGCCAGTGAAACTCACAGTGGGACTGGGCGACCAGGACCCGCCTTTGGACGCCGTCGCCCTTTGCTCTGCAACACTGTTTTAGGGGATGAATTGCGACCCCCGCAGACACGTCTCTGGTATGTTCACTCACAGTAACGCCTGCAAGTCGGAACTGTAAGACAAGTCTTAGGTCAGGCAACAGTTCCAAGCCGAGCTGCTGGTGCTCATCGAGGCAATTCTGCCCAGCGCAGGATTGACGGCAATTCTGCGCCCTGTCCATTGACGGCAAAGCCATTAAAGGTGAAAACACTATGTCAGATATGACAAGAACCCTTTGACTGCCGCCGGGCAAGGTGGCACTCAGCTTTTCCGAATCGAAGAAGGGTGAGCGCAGCCTTGCCTAGCAGTTGGCCGTTTTAGCACTTTTTGCACCAAAAAATGGAGCGGTGAAAAAGACCGGTAACATCGAAAAAACGTTTAGCAGGATGGAGAACTGGTTTTTCGACCAAAACAAAGAAATTAGGACACTACAAGCCTCGTTCCTTGCTACTTAGGCGCCGTTGCTCAGCAGCCTCCGGGCGTAGACAAAATTCCACCGCGTCCCCCTTGTAGGCGAAGGCCTGAGAGAAGTCCGCGCCCGCCCAAGCGCTGCTGCTGCGCACGCTGTGCCGCGCCCTTAGCAGCGATCCGCGTTAAGCGCACGTCTGCATCAAGCAACTCTGTGTGGAAAGGATGAAACAGCCACAAAACCAAAAAGATACGGGCATCGCGAGAGGTGCGTGTGCCTCAAAAAGTGCCTAGGCTCGATTAGCACAAGCACACAACAGGGAAACCGCACAAAACAAGGCAACAGGCAAACGGAAACACAGACAAAGACAAGTCGAAAAGTGAAGCCTGTACAAATCATGCAAAAGAAGCCATTATCGCGTTCACGCTGAGCTTGGCCATGTGTTCCTCGCCTCGGACGGGCCTCGTCCATCCGCTCCAGCGCGCGCCACGCCGCGCCAACGTGGCTTACAAGATCCCACAATGTGGTTCCAACGGCAGACGCCCAGGTCCAGCCTTGCAGCCTGCAAGACCTTCGGGTCCAGTCGGGCCCCCGTAGGCAACAAATTAGGCGGGCCTTGCGTTACAGCAGCCCTTAACGCCGTCGACCGGCACAAAATCGGCACCTGGCGCACCATTACAAGAAAAAATCATATTCACTTGTTTTATTACATAGATTGGCGGTAATAACTTATACAATGTTTATTAACATCATTCCTTTTAGTTGTACAACATTCGCACTTTGAATAATTAAATAACATTTCCACTGTAATATATATAGTGTTTATTTCTTCAAATACTTTTTTACAAGAAATAGAATTACATAGAAATATAATTATAACATATTCTATTTTACATGTTATTATTAGATTATGATTATAATTTAAGTTCAGGATAATAATTTAATTGATACATCTTACGTCTTTCATACATCATTTTTAAAAATAATATTAGTATCTCTCACTGTATTTTTAACATTAAACTTTTCACTTTCAATATGTGATTTAATGATTGTTTTTACATCAAACCCTTCTTTTCTTTGATATTCCAACATCCATAATATGTAGTCAAGTATTTCATACTTTTTCTTATTGATTTTCATAAATGATCTGACATAATCATAAGGTGGTATTTTATACACAGTTAAATATCAAAATGTCATCTTCAACATTTCTTTCATTAAACCTTTTAATATCCAAATTACATTCGATTGCTTCTTGGTAATATCTCCAATTTCTACAGATTTTACATAAATTTTCTTTACCCAAAGAATAATCAATAATATTATTAACTATTCCATTAGGTAAATTCAATTTATATAATTCCATATTTTTTTAAAGTGGCAACAATCGTAGCATTTCTTATTGATATAGTTATTGATTTCGGTTTCCACCATTTCTATTATAATATATATAGTTTTTATTTCTTTAAATACTTTTTTACAAGAAATAAAATTAAATATTGAAATATAATTATAACATAACATTTTACATGTTATTGTAGTATGATTATAATTTAAGTTCAGGATAATAAGTTAATTGATGATTATTAAATTGTGTAAATATCTTACGTTTGTCATGCATCAGTTCAAAAATAATATTAATAGTTTTCACGGTATTTTTCACATTAAACTTATTGCTTTCAATATATGATTTAATGTTTTCTTTTAAATCAGACCCCTCTCTTCTACGATGTAACATGCGTAAAATGTGGCCAATCAGTTCATACCTTTTATTACTGATTTTGAGAAATGCTCTAACATAACTATAAGGTGGTCTTCCATACACAGTTAAAAATATCAAAATTTCATATTCAACATTTCTATTACTTCTTCTTTCCAGATTTAAATGATATCTGATTAGTTCTTGATTATTTCTCCATTCCTGACAAATTTTACATTCATTTTCTTCACTCAAAGCATAATCGATAATATGATTAACTATTCCATTAGGTAAATTCAATTTATATAATTCCATGTTTTCTTTCTTTAAGTGGCAACAGTCGTAGCATTTCTTATTGATATAATTATTGATTTCGGTTTCCACCATTTCTGTTATAATATATAGTTTTTATTTCTTTAAATACTTTTTTCCAAGAAATAAATTTACACCTTTAATAACTCATGTCTCAAAAAATACTTTTTTCCAAGAAATAAATTTACACCTTTAATAACTCATGTCTCAAAAATGCCCTGTCATAATTTTCAATATAATAATATTCCTGTCCTAACTTCTTTTCAATCTTTGCTATTTTGTAGGTTTGTTTAGTCCATACTCCTACTCTCTCCTTTTCATTTGGTCTCTTTTTCCTGAATATCTTAACTTCATTTCCTACATTTAAATCTGGATACACTCTATTTCTTTTGGCTTCCATACCTAAATTTAAACTCACTTCTAATTGATGTTTAGGCTTTCTTGCTTCTGACGGTGTTAAGCCGTGCGAAGTGTGCTTTATTCCATTGTTATAAGTTAATATAATCTCGTGTATGTAGTCTGTCCATTGAATAGCCTTTCCTTTTTTCTCATCGTTTTCAACCCTCTTATACAAGCTATCTTTAAACGTCCTTATCGCCCTCTCCGCGAATGCTGGGTGACCTCTGGTTCTATGTAATTCTATTTTTTCATCTTTCAAAAAATCTATAACACTTTGATTATTATAAGCTCCTTCATCGTCAATACAAATTAGTTTGGGCTTTCCATCCATTTTTTTAATACATTCCATCAGTCCTGCTAAAATGTCCGCTGGCTGTTTTGACCCAAGTGGGGCAACAACCAAAAACTTAGAAAATATGTCAATACACATCATGCCAACTTTCATTTTTTGTTTAGGGATATCATTAATGAAAAATAAATCAATTTGAAACTCATAATATGCGTTAGGAGCTACAAATGAATTCTGTCCTCTTGGCTTGGCTTTCTGTTCTACATTCTTCCTAAAAAACTCATTAATATCGTTTATAGTTATTGTGTTATCCTTTTTTCTTGCTTCTTGTAAAGTGCGGTTCTGACCCGAAGCCTCCCTTATCATAATAAACATTATTAATAATATCTTGCTTAGATGCCATATAAAATAAGATAGATATTATTTTTCCCGGCGATTACAGTTTAAACAGTAAGATATACAGTTTTCCTTATGATGGGCATACAGATTGCATTTGCGTTGGGCTGTCATATTGCTATTTATTACTCCATTATTTATTTCTATGTCAAAATCTGAACTGCATTTATTACATCTGGTATTAAGCTTGTCAAATAACCATTTGACATCAATATATTGTTTGTTGTCTATCTCTCTCTCTGCTTTCATGTCTTGTAATTTATATTGTTTAATCTTATGTTCTAAATATCTGGATACTTGTGCTTCATTTAAATCAGTATCATCTACGTCTGCTTTGAAAAACTTGACTTTATTGATATCTCTGCCTCTCGTGAGGGCTGTCCAAATCCACTCACGGCTGACCAAATGTGATTTATCCCATTCGTGTATAGTAATGCTTTTATCTAGAGAAGCCCCTTGAGACGAATGACATGTAGCGCAATACGCATGTATAAAGTGCTTGTCTAAAGTCGTGGTGTTTGTCATGAATATAGTTTTACTTTTGATATCTTGGATTTCTACTTTCCAATCATCAATACTAATAATTTCATAAGGCTATGTTATGCTCTCCTTCAATGATGTCGCTTGTAGTTTCAAAATGTGTATTTACTATTTCCTTAATGGGCAGTGTATTTTTCCAAATGTCATTATATATATCATTCAATTTAATTTATCTTCTTCTGTCTTAAGTCTCTTAGATATCTTAAGATAAATCTTATATTTAAATATTTGATTAAGACAGTTGTTTAAATATGTCTCGTGGTCCTGGGTGTTAGTTAAATCAGCTATAGGTTTCAACTGCTTCCCGTCAGCAGTTCCTATAATTATCTTCTCTGGGTACGTATCCTTAAACTCCCTAACTCTGTTCAAAATATAATTGCCCGCCACACCTAGCTCGTCGAACACAATACAATTATAATCAGAATGGTCAAATGTCGGTAGTCTTTCTCCAGCTTCTATTGGAATACTGAAAAACTTGTTTAATGTTACGGCGTCGGCTTCGGTTTCTTGCTTCTGCTTGTTATTAGAACATACGACTAACACATTATAACCTAGATTCTTCATATATTCGCCTATATAACTCTTGCCGCTTCCAGCCAGTTTTGCTTTTATCAACACCGGATTACACGACACAATTTGCTCACAAATGCTTTTGGTGTCGTATTCGTCTTTAACACGAATTTTTACATTATTGTAAGTCGGAACTTCTGATAACTCATTAACCTTAATTTTGTATATATCGCTCGGTGGTGATACTTGTTTATTGTCTTCAGCTCTCCATCCTCCCCTTTTGGTTGAAAACTTAATCAATGTTTTGGCCTTGTCAATATTTTTCCTATCAATAATGAAGGCATCGGTTTTAACACTATGCGCATTGATATTGTTGTTTTTCAATGTTTTATAATCTTTATGCATTTTAAAATTATGTCGTTGCATGAGTAGCTCTTTAATATACCTAAAGCCATTGGTTAAGTCTTGTTTATGTGTCGTTGTCAATGTGTAATATTTGACTTCTGATTCTTTCTCAACGTTTTTGATATCGTATTTTTTACCATCTATGATTGTATACCTTCCGGTATACCGAAATACATATTTACCATTTTTGCTATCATCGTCAGGCTCAAATTCTAAAACCATCTCCTCGCCTCTTTCCTGTTCTAATTCTTTAATATATTCATTTGTCATCTCTGTCAAAACCTTATCATCATACAATCCACTAATCTTATTAATTCTTCCCCCATACAGATTTTGATGATACAACGCTTCACTTAATGTATCAAATACTAAACTCTTCTGAGACTTGTAGTTCCCTTTTCCAACAATCCGATATTTACATTTGAAATCAACTTCTTAACCTTGATGTCTTCGCCTAAATTATTTGATATGTTAGTCTTCCATAGGTTCTCAACTATACTTTTATAATCTACTTCATAAATCGAAGTAGGCTTTTTAAAATATAGAATTTCGACTTCGTCAATAAACTCTTCTAAAAACATGCCATATATTAAATTATATTGTTTATTAAAAAATAATGATGTTTGTTTTCCAGTAAACTTAACTAAGAATAAACATAATTCTCCCATGTTATTAAAATCATGTTTACCATACTCATAAGGCATCCAAATGTCAAATTGTTTAAACACTGGATTTTTTACGATTTTAGTTAACTTATGTGTATATGCCTTGTTCTGGTCAATCTCTATATGTAATTCATTACTATGATAAAAGTAATGAAATTTACCAGCGGGTGCTACTGTCCTGCATGTGTTTAAAATGTCTACATCAATGTCATTATAATAAGATTTATGCAGTGGATTAAATAATGATTTATTGAATTCAATCATCGCTCTTGACATCCTATTATAGGTGTCTTCAGTTTCTACTGTTATACTTGCATTGAAGGCATCAATCAAATTTTGTGTTTTTATCCTGTATGTAATTATTGTTTTCTTAATCTTGAATTGAAACATCAGCTCCGAAATGATACACGCACTAAATTTAATTTTCGGGTCATATCCCGCCTGCTTTGCTTGATAATACATTTTCGCCAAATCATTGTGTGTATATATCATTGTGTATTCGTCCTGTTCGGTGTGTTTTAATATGTCATCCAGCTCTTCAATCATGATGCATTTAATGGGTTCCTCTCTATGATTTAAATAAAAGTCGGTAGAATCATTAACATTGATATTATACTCTTTCTTTATTCCTAAATTTGATTTCAATTGTTTCAAGTCCTTATTTAATGTATATATATGGTCATTCTTTATTAATGCGTAGAATGTTTTGATATGGTGGTTTCTTTTTGGTGGGTCAAATGTAAAACTCAAACTACCTACAATATCGAAAATTCTGGCGGTGATGGCATACTCTTTAAATACCTTGTTCATGTCTTCTATTGAAGCACCATGGTTTTTGAATTCCTCGTCTGTTTTGTCTATGAGTTTCTAAATACTTTCTCTGGTCATCTTCTTCATGTTCTTGTCTTGTCCGTAAAAATCATTCAATGTGTTAATCCAACATTCGTTTTCAACATAATGCTTTACCTTAATTGCTTCCTCAAAAGTGCAATATTCTGGGTCGAGTTCTGTTTCCATATATCTATGAAAAATACCAATATTATTTGCGTTTTTTAAGTTATTCTTTTTAGGGTCATAATCTTTATTATCCCCTTCTACCGTGTCGGCATCATAAATGACTACTGCATCTATATAGTGCTTCATTGTCTTGTAATGCCTAGCGATGTCGTCATCTTGCGCCAGTGTTTTAATAACCTTCTTAAAAAGGTTTTTGTCATACAGTCTAAAAATTCTCTTCTTGACTAATTCCTCTATCCATCTTCCGGTCTTCACTCCCGCATGCTTATCATCAAAACGCATGGGATAATATGTCCCGCCTTGAATGTCTTTAAACGATGCTTTTACCTTATGTGCTCCATATCCACTCATAGTAAAAAAACGAAATTCGATTGTGTAATCTCTGGGCTTTGTTTTGTGCCCTCTTGTTATGTTCTCCTGTTTGTTCTTTTTCATTCTTTCGTTTAGTGGTTCTCTCTCTTCATATGTGTTCATAACCTGGTCATATTTTTGATTCGCCTTGCTCTTTTCATCCTCTGATTTTGCCTTTATGAAATCATTAACTATCTTCTCCGCTGTTGTGTATTGTGATATTTTCCTGTCGGTGTATAATCCTATAATGTCTCTAACCTTTGCCTTTTGTTGTGTTGATAAATTCCCCGTGTTCCTTTCGAGTTTGCTTTCTAAAGAGTTAATATTTCTTTTTACAGCTTTTGATGTCATAATAATATTTATATTATATATTTTATAGTGTCAATATTTCTTTAAATGCGTTTTTCTTGAAATGTTATTTAATAATAATTTGTAGTATATAATTATATTTTATGTAAAACTTATTTAAAGAAATACTGTGTTAATAATATATTAACAGAATGCCCAGATTATCAAAATATCATGATGTTACTAAGGACTTGAACCCGGATGACTACACAATGGAAGAGATACAAAAACAGATGGCTATATACAACCGCTTGTATTATCTTAAGAACCTACAAAAAGAAGGATGGATGGAAAATAAAATTGAACAAAGCAAAAAGGCATATCGTCAGAAAGCCATAAAGGAACACATAGAAAAACAAAATATAGATATTGATGAAATTAAAAACCCTCAAGAACTACTTGACAAGCTCACGAAATGAAATACTTAATGATATTATGTTGTTTAATATTATTAATTATTTAGATTTTTCTTTTTCAATAATTTAGTTTCCAAATATTCTACGCGATGGATTAGTTTTGATAAAGCATCCCAACTAATACAAGCCATTCTGTCATAACACATTGTTAAGTATTCTCCTGAATCATTTACAATATTATATTTAGGATTTGTGTATTGTTGAACATCTTGAGCAATCCATCCTAATTCAGTTTTTCTGGTTTTTTGATTTTTAACAAATGTTTTAGTCTTAGTGTTTTTTCACCATATTTATAGTGTCATCTTCTACATCTTCTATATTATCTTTCAGTCTCTTATCACTACTTAAATTAAATCCGTTAAATGATGAAAATTGAGTATCATCCAATTGCAAATATTTAGTGCCATCAATATAACTATCAATAGTTGTTGATGCTTCTAATCTTAAAACAGCATCACTATTTAAATGTCTCAAATTGATTTTATGAGCAATTCCAAAACTCATATCACCGTCAATAGTCCAGTCGCCTCGTAATTCGCTATTGCTACCACTATTTAAAATAATTTTATTATCAGCATATGTTGAAGATAATCCAACAACCAAATTAATAGAGTTTGACGTGTTGCTATTCCTGATTATTAAATCATTTGTATCAACATACATTTCAGCATTATCAAGTATTAGTTTTGATGTGTTGCCAAATTGAACATTGCCAATTCGGTGAATTTTGTAATAGTAAAGTATTTCCTGATACTGACTGAACCTGATTGACTTCAACTTTCTTACCAGAAACCATTGTTAAATCGCCGTTTGTATATACATCACCGAATATATCAACTGGTTTATTGAAAATGGTTTTAGATACTGCACCATCGCGCATAAAATATTGGTTAGAATAATTTGTAATATCGCCAATACTACAAGCAACAAAATTAGGATGATGAATATAAAAACCTTCTGTTGTCGCGGGGGTATGTGTTTCTAAATATGGAGTTAATGCATTGTCTAAATTATGAATTTTAGTTTTAATATCTGTTGAAAAATCATTATTTATGAATAAATTACCTTTCATATAAACAGCACCTTCGAAATATGATGTTCCGTGTGCTTGAGCAAACTTGTATGAAGTATGAACATTGCCGTTAATCGTAATTCTTGAAGCATTATTAGGTCTTCCAATAATAACATCTCCCGTATTCCATCCTAGCCAGAATCTATAAGGTGTAGCGCCTGTTAAACCTTGATACGAGTCCAACTGACAACCTCTTTTAAATTCTATGCGTTGGTTACTTACAGCATCTTGAATTCTAAAAATTGGATTAGTATTATCTGTTAAACTAATTATTAATGGAGAGTTTACTGTTTGTGCAGTTGTGATTGTTTTATCTAACTTTTGTAAATCTGCTGATATTAAACTATTAATCGTATTTGAATTTTGAGTTATTAATAAATCTTGTGTCGTGTTGTCTGATACGATTGAGGCAAATGTATTGCTGTACGCGGTATTTGTATTGAATAAATTAGTATCGTTTGTATATAATGTTGATACATCTGCTAAAATTGTTGATATTGTGTTTCCGTGTCCTGTTATTAGTGAAGAATTTGAACTTATATTATTGAAGTTTGAAGTGATTGTATTATTGAAATTTCCTACTAAGAATGTATTAGAACTAATAGTATTGAAGTTTGAAGTGATTGTAGTATTAGCATTATTAATTAACTAGACGACGAGTGGCCCGGAAGCATAGAGGCAAGTTGATGCAGGTGAGGTAACTCTCGCAAAGTTAGCATGAGGAGTTGGCAGGCGAAGCAATTCTCAAAAAGTTGGCATGAGAAGCTGGCAGGTTAAGTAACTCTCGAATAGTTGGCTGGCAAAGTTGGCGGGTGCAGTAATTCTCGCAAAGTTGACATGAGAAGTTGGCAGGCGAAGTAACTCAAGAGAAAAGTTGGCATGAGAAGTTTGCAGGTGAAATAACTCTCAAAGAGTTGGCATGAGAAGTTGGCAGGTGAAGTAACTCTCGAAAAGTTGGCGTGAGAAGCTGGCAGGTGAAGTAATTCTCGAAAAGTTGGCACGAGAAGATGGCGCGTGAAGTAACTCTCGAAAAGTTGGCGTGAGAAGCCGGCAGGTGAAGTAACTTTCGAAAAGTGAGCATGAGAAGTTGGCAGGCGAAGTAATTCTCGAAAAGTTGGCGCAAGAAGTTGGCAGGCGAAGTAACTCTCGAAAAGTTGGCAGGCGATGTTGGCAGGTGAAGTACCTCTCGAAAAGTTGGCATGAGAAGCTGGCAGGTGAAGTAATTTTGCGAAAAGTTGCCACGAGAGGTTGGCAGATAAAGTATTTCTCGAAAAGTTGGCATTAGAAGTTGGCAGGTGAAGTAATTCTCGAAAAGTTGGCAGGTGAAGTTGCCACGAGAGGTTGGCAGGTAAAGTATTTCTCGAAAAGTTGGCATGAGAAGTTGGCAGGTAAAGTAATTCTCGAAAAGTTGGCATGAGAAGCTCGCAGGTGTAGTAACTCTCGAAAAGTTAGCATGATAAGCTCGCAGGTGAAGTAACTCCTCGAAAAGTTGGCACGAGAAGTTGGCAGGTGAAGTAACTCTCGAAAAGGTTGCATGAGAAGCTGGCAGGTGAAGTAATTCTCGAAGTTTCGGCATGAGAAACTGGCAGGTGAAGTAATTAACCCTCAAAAAGCTGGAGCGGCGGAGGCGCTCCGCGTGCTACATTTGCAATTTACAGTTGCGATTTTCCAGCCATTTGAATCTAAAAGTTGCGATTTTCCAGCCGGAGCTGCGGGAGCACGCTCCGCGTACTACGTCTGTACTTAAAAAGTGCGATTTTCCAGCCGGAGCTGCAGCAGCCTCCGCGTACTAAGTCTGTACTTAAAAGTTGCGATTTTCCAGCCGGAGCTGCAGGAGCACGCTCCGCGTACTACGTTTGTACTTAAAAGCTGCGATTTTCAAGCCGGAGCTGCCGCGGACCAGGCGGGAATCGAACCCGGGACCGCGGGATTGCGAAAGCAGGCGCGCGCACCACGAGACAACTTCCAAAAGCCGTTTCGCGAGCAAGAAAATCGCACGGCGCCACAGCGAGAGCGCTTCGATACGCACGATCTCCGCAGAGGGTTCATCGGGCTCAAGACAGATGCGCACGGCGCCACAGCGAGAGCGATACGACACGCACGATCTCCGCAGAGGGTTCGCCGCGCTCAAGACAAATTCGCACGGCGCCACAGCGAGAGCGCTTCGACACGCACGATCTCCGCAGAGGGTTCCGCGTGCTCAAGACAAATTCGCACGGCGCCACAGCGAGAGCGCTTCGACACGCACGATCTCCGCAGAGGGTTCGCCAAGGTCAAGACAAATTCGCACGGCGCCACAGCTAGAGCGCTTCGACACGCACGATCTCCGCAGAGGGTTCGCCGCGCTCAAGACAAATTCGCACGGCGCCACAGCGAGAGCGCTTCGACACGCACGATCTCCGCAGAGGGTTCGCCAAGGTCAAGACAAATTCGCACGGCGCCCCAGCGAGAGCGCTTCGACACGCAGGATCTCCGCAGAGGGTTCGCCAAGGTCAAGACAAATTCGCACGGCGCCACAGCGAGAGCGCTTCGACACGCACGATCTCCGCAGAGGTTTCGCCAAGGTCAAGACAAATTCGCACGGCGCCACAGCGAGAGCGCTTCGACACGCACGATCTCCGCAGAGGGTTCGCCGAGCTCAAGACAAATTCGCACGGGGCCACAGCGAGAGCGCTTCGACACGCACGATCTCCGCAGAGGGGTGCGTTTCGTAAGCTCCCGTCGGGCCTACCCCCGCCATAAAAAGAAGAAGAATTAAGAGTCGAGATGTGAAGGTAGAACAGAAAAGTTAGCTTGTGTTTTTAGGATAGTGAAGTAACACCCGACAACTTAGCTTGTGCTTTTAGTAGAATGAGATAACAGCCGAAAAGTTGACATGAGAAGTTGGCAGGTGAAGTAACTCTCAAAAAGTTGACATGAGAAGTAGGCAGGTGAAGTAACTCTCGACAAGTTGGCATGAGAAGTTGGCAGGTGAAGTAACTCTTGACAAGTTGGCATGAGAAGTTGGCAGGTGAAGTAACTCTCGACAAGTTGGCATGAGAAGTTGGCAGGTGAAGTTGGCAGCCGCTTTTAGAAGAAGAACCCTTCGCAATGCTTCCGGGAAAAACGTATTAGAACTAATATTATTAGCATTTGTGTCAAGTTTAATTGTATTTGCTGATATAGTCGGTAGTATTGAAGTTATGGTTAATCCGTGTGCTGTTATATTATTAAGGTTGCTTGTAATTGTTGCGTTTTGATTTACTTGTTCGTCAAACATTGTTGTTGATGTTGCGTTAATTTCTGATATTGCTGATATGTTTGCATCTATCTTATTCTTCTGTGCTAAAATAAGAGCATCAACTTCTTCAGTAGTATAACCGCCACCCAATGCGCCTGTTGTATCTGCTAATTCTTGCTTTGTAGCATAAACACTGCTTAAGGTTGATGGTTCTGTTGAATGTATTAATACTAATTCGCTTGCTATAATTCTGCTTGAGCCATCCAATGATAATGTTGAAAACATAATTATTATATAGTAGGTTATAAAATAATTATTTTGTTCCTCTTGAACCAACTATACCTTTATTTAATGCATTGTATTTTTCTTGCTTCTGTCTCAAATATTCATTTTGCAATAATTGGTAATGCTGTGCTATATTTTGTAGCGGGTTTGGAGGCGGTTGTGGTTGCGTTCTTCTTGGGGGCGGGGTGTTCGCTATTATATTATTTTGTTGCGGTTGTGGTTGTTGATTTTCTTCGTTGTACGCTACCTTTGGGGTTTTGCTATTGGAACTGCTTTTGGCTTGATTGATTTAATTGGTTTAGATTCTAATGGTCCTTGGCAATTGCGCTCGTGGCTGTATCTATATGATTTTAATGTTAAAGTTTTGGCACATTTTGGACAGGTTATTTTCTTTTCATTGCGTGCTTGAGTTGTTTTTCAATGGTTCGCGTAGCAACGCGAATGCTTCGCGTTCTACAGGTTTTATTTCTTGTGTTGGTTCTATTATTGGTTCTGCCTTTGGTGCTTCTTCTTCAATTGGTGGTAATTCATTTACTGGCTCGTCTGCTTCAATTGTATTAGTAATTTCAGGTTCAACTTCTGACATATACAATATATTATATATTTTGTCTATATTTTCTATATATTTTGTCTATGTGGACAAACTGAGAAATATATTATATTAATAATTGATATTAATAATAATATTCTTAGTTAGTATCTTCTAATGTTTTTAAATATTGTAAATGGCGCTGTCGTTTTTCGTGTCTTGCTTTGCTTCCATGACTTAAAGTCTCGGCCACATTCGCAGGTGTATTTGGTTAGTCGTTTGGCTCTTTTAGTTTCATAATAATTATTTTTATCTTTTTCTCTTACATGTTCTAAATTGTCTTGTCTATATTGTCTTTGTTGTTCATTTATTTCATCCTTGTTATTTTCATATCGTTGTTTATCATATTCTTTTCGTTCTTCTTTATGTTCATCTCTGTATATTTTACATTTAGGTAATATTGTTTCTTTACTGTCTTCGTAATACTCTTGTTTATTTCTTCCTGCTACACGTTTATTAACACAATCGGTTTCTTTCTGATGTTTGCCCTCCCTCGCTTCTAGTCCTTTCTTACTATTACACGGGTAATCTTCAACCCATTCAATCTTACAATTGTCCACGCCATATTCATCAAACAAAGAAAACACTGATATATAATTACATTTTCCGTTTTTGTATTTGGTGTATTCTGCTCTATGTCCTTCCAGTCTCTTCTTCAAGTTATTTGTTGTGCTTCCTATGTAGCATCGATTGTATCCATTATTCCATACTTTGTAAATTTGCGCCTTTGAATAGTCCGGCATCCCTATATACATATATACCTTAATATACTTTTAAATGCTTTTTCAAGGTTGTAAAATATGAATAAGACTAATCTAATTGAAATAAAAGACTAAACTGTATGGGTACCCCGTGAAAATCATTAACTTCGTTTCTGGAAGTTGTAATTTTAAAGTGTAATCTCTTAATATTTTTACCGCCTACATCAATAAAATCTGCATATATGGGAGAGGTGTAGTCGCTAATGTCTCCGCCCAGTTGTTGGTTAATTTGAACTTTTTTTTACTGAACTACTAAAATTATTAGGTGCTGAATATTTGTAGTCGCTTAGTTGAGGTGAGTTAATATATACATTTTGAAAAGGAACTAAATTAAAATATCCACTTAACCAAGATGACGCAGGTTCGTAGACAATATAAATACTTAATAAATAGTTAATAGACTTTGGTCTTAAATTGTCATATTCAAACTGTCCTCTGTTCCATTCGCCATTTACATAAGTTTCTAATTCTTCATCTGTTGGTATTTTTATTTTGTAAGTGAGAGGGTCATTTAATTTAAGTTCCATTTTGCGTTCACTTTGTCCATATACTGTTAAGAACAAGTCAGGTGCAATATCATTAAATGCCGCGTTTAATTCTGATTGTATTTTAAATGATAATTGATTGGCGTAATAAATTTCACCGGATACATCAACGGCAGTGCTTCTTAATAAGACATTGGAACTATTATACAACATAATATAGAAGCGTTCGTAAAACCCTTTCTCTGTGGTATAAAACGGAGTGCTGAATGAACACTCTGTCACGAACATTTTTGTTCTTGGTGGAATTTCAAAGTTTTGGTCAAGTTCTATAATAAAGTCGCTGGTAGAATTACTTTCTTGCAATCTGTAAGCACTATCAACATAGATTTTTT
The DNA here is from genome assembly GCA_963377175.1 of Effrenium voratum. Lineage (NCBI taxonomy): Eukaryota > Dinophyceae > Suessiales > Symbiodiniaceae > Effrenium > Effrenium voratum. Next base: position 125,826 of record CAUJNA010000794.1, on the reverse strand, counting down.
TTATATGTTAATCTGTCACTCATAAATATAATATACAATAGAAGTTATAATATAATAATTATTATATGATAGGAAGACAATTATTATTAGGTGCTATTGAAGGCAGGACACCTACACAAATAATGGCAGGTGTGGCAAGTGATAAAGCATATACAGCAGGTAAGGATTTAATAGAAGATGTATTTTTTAATCATAAAAAGACATTGGAAGACAAAATAGGAGGTTTCAATAAACATTTTGATAAGCAGATAATGAAACATAAAACACGCTATGCTGAAGAAATCAATGTTCAAAATAAAAATAAAATCGATGATGTCAAGGGTTTAGACGCAGCCTATTCAAACGTGAATGGAATAACAAGAATAGGCAACGCATTATATATTGGCGGCACTGGTGCTAAAACGGGACTAAATCACAAAGTCAATGATGTAATTGCAGATTTGTTTTTTATTCCTACTCATAATGTTCAATTAAGCGAAAGATATAAAGACGCAATGGAAGAATTAAGGAAAAATTCAGATGTCGATAGACTTGTTGGACATAGCCTCGGTTCATCCGTTGTTCAAGAAATCAACAACAGACACGGAAACAGTTATGCTACTACTGTTTATTCATCACCTTTTGTATCAAGAATTAATCAACAAAAAAACCCGCGACACTTACGATTTAGAAATCGTGGAGACCCTATAGCAATGTTCGATGACGCGGCAATAACTGGAGAAATAGAAAGCAATAATTTATTAGATAAACACAGTTTCAATAATTGGACAGGACAAGGTATGACTGAAATAAACCCTACTACGAACATTTCTAATGGATTCAACCCGAATGATAATTCGGGTTAAATGCTTCGCGTTTCAACCCGAATGATAATTCGGGTTAAATGCTTCGCGTTTCGACCCTAATTCAACACCGGAACAATAAATAAATAAATATATATATATATAACTTATATATGAGTATTGATGCTGAGAAATGGGACAATGATGTTGAATATGCTTATAAGAAAATGATAGAGCGAGAGAAAGAGAAAGAATACAACATATCAAATAGTAAATATGAATGTAATTGTGGCAAAGAAGTGTTAAATAAAGATAAGGAAGAGCACGAAAGCAATGATTTAAATCATTTATACTACAGAAAAGGTAATATTGAAGGACTTATAATAGGCATGTATAGTGAAATTATTAATTATGAAAATGATTATTTAAAATTACATCCAGAAAATAACAAAATGCATTATACAGATTATAGTAGAGTTGATTATACCGACTTTTTAAAAGAGCAAGAAGAAAAGAAAATTCCATTAGATGAAGATGATTTAAGTTATTTGTATAAGTATAGAGACGAATTAGAAGATTGTATAAAGCGTATAAATGAACTAACATTATCTCAATAATATTCATAATGTATAGAAACAAAGAAAAACAAAACAAAATTCCATTAGAGAAGAAACTGACAAAATAACCTACAAAATACGATAAACAATATTAAAAATTAGATTATGATACTTTAAAAGATATAGTTGATACAAAAAATAATTATCTAATAAATACTATAAAAAATACAACTTCAAATTATTCTACTATAATGCTTCCACATGGGAAAAATATAAATAATAAAAAATAAATCTAAGTTTATCATATATAAGTAATGGATAATATAATTGCAGAAAGTGAACCTACAATGATTAACTCGTTAAATTTTGGACTTCCAGAAACAGCACAATACATCACAGACAGAAGACACGTTAATTATTTTCCATCAGGCAGTAATGTCTATAATCCAAATGCAGGAAACAAAAATATTAGATTTCATATATCGGGAGAAGACAACACATATATTGATTTATCTTCTATTCGTTTATTTGCTAATCTTCAAAACACCGACGGAACACGAAGTCATTTTTTACGACCGTTAGGAAATTTGTCATCCTTCTTCAGTCGTTATAGATGCACAGTAGGCGGACAACAGGTTCAGGATATTATTGAATACAATAGGCACTGTGAATTGTATAATTCTTTTAAAAGTCAAGATGCCAGAGATATGGACGATTTAGAAGGTGGCGCTAATCCTCGTTGGGATGATGACTGGCGACACACATATGCTACTGGATTGCAGAAATGTTAGATGTCAATACAAGAACTGACCCTACAGCAGACCCCGAGGCAGTTACATATTCAACTACAAAAGACCATAACAATTGGGGAGACTTAACATCGCGATATACTCGCCATTCAGTAGCAGGAATTCCCGGCGCTAATGGTTATATGAGATTAGGACATAAACCAGTATGCGGACTGTTAGAAAGCAATTATTATTTACCTCTTCGTTATGCTCCACTTGAACTGGAATTTACAATTGTATCAGATGAACATATACCAGTAGTTACGCCTTTTACGGTGACTGATGCCAACACTCAAAATGATGCCAAAGGTTATTATTTCACAACTGGAGACACCAGCACCAAGTGGGAATTAAATAATGTAATCCTACGAGCAGAGGTAATACAATTGGACAACACGGTCAACAATAATATAGTAAAGCATTTGTTAGAGGGTCAAAGTTTGAAATTAGTATTTCCAATGTATCACACTATGACGCAATCATTCAACGCGGCAGGAACTGAAATTAATATGAATATTGTTAAATCCGCTTCTAAATTAAATGGTTGCTTCATTACATTGTATCGTGCACCAAGAGCAGGTGTAGATGCTGATAATAATAATTATTACAGACACGATAATTATATTTATAAGAGATGGAACTATTTTTACAATCCTATGATTAATTCTCGTATTTTTGATGGTGCTGACCCTGATGGTGCTGGGCGCGAGCGTTTCCAAGGTAAAGGCCGCCAAGATAAAGATTTAAATTTAACGTGGCAATTACAAATTAATAATAAGAAATATCCAGAGTTTGAATGCCAAAGCCTTGCCGAGAGTGCCTACTACCTCCGAAGAACATTACACTATTTGAACCCTGACCAAGACGCCTTTAGCATTTCATATAAACGCTACAGAGAAGACAAGTTCGTTATTTGGATTTCATTTGAGAAAATGGCAGACACTAATTTTACTGGACAGAATACTAAAATGGGTGGTTTACTCGTCTTTAAATTGAAAGGAAGTAACAGAGCACTGACAACTGATGAAGATGTGCGAGAATTATTTGTGCATATGATTTCGGAGTCTGTTCTGGAATTACGCGAAAGCGGGAGTCTGCTCTATGATTAAAATTAAATCTATGATAAATATATAAATGTATCGTCATCACAAGAAGAATGCGAAGAAAAATAAAGGTAAAGTATTTTTACAATCCTCACAAATTAAATATAGTCCATTTGATCATATAATTAATAATTTTCTTCTGTCTTTCGATTACATTTTCTAAATCACTTGGATTATAATTATCAAAATACATTTGTTCTTTTTCATCATCCACGTGCAATTCATCCCTGATATATTTTTTAACTTCTGTAAATGTAGGGTCGTTATGGACACTGGGTGAAAATATAAATATTCTTGCAAATGAATTTCTATAAACATTCAATATTAGATTTTGAATAAGGACAGTCTTACCGCCTGTCGAAGAAGCAACTATAATACTTCTAAATGGTAATTTTGGCACGTGCTCATATTTGGATTGTTTGAATTCAGATTCAGTTATGTTTATTGGTTTTATTATTGGAACATCTGTCATATAGTTGATATTAAACATACTTAGAAAATAAATTAATATTATTTATTGTATGAAAGCATTGCTATGATATGAATGGTGTCTATCGTAGTAGAACAGGCTCTTTCATCAACTTCAATCAATAAGCATTGAAGCTAATTAGTTTGATGCGTTGTAAAGAAAACCCCAAGTGCTGTGCCCTCCGAATATTCTATCGTGCATGAAAATAATAAGATTAAATAAGTATTTTATCTTATTATTTATATGAATAGGAGTTATTCAAATTATATTAATATAATAGATGAAGTAGAAAATATAGAACAAGTAATAATTACTGACAATAAAATAAAAATGTTGTTATTATTCATTAGAAATAATTAAGTTAGGAATTCAATATCTCAAAAATAAAAATGTAAATATTAATATAAATGGGAAAAAAGAAAAAGAGTAAAGGCAAAGAAAGACCAACACCAGATATTGAAGCACGGAAAGAAACAGCAGAAAGTGTTAAATCAATGGGTGAAAGTAAGGCTATAAAATGTGATAAATGTAATCACGTAATGAATTTTAAAACGAATTGACAGTAGATAAGAAAGGCGGAGTGAAGGTTAGTTGTATTCCTTGTATGTTTTCTTATAAAAGCTCAGATAAGGATTTAAATATTGAGAAAAAACAGGTGGCGATATGGTTGTTGAAACTAATGAACATTTGATTAATGTTAGTTTAAACAGGGACATAAGTTAGTATTTAAAGAGTAGTTTTAACATAATTGCACTTTATACATATATAATTAAATAAATAAATATCTAAATAAATATATAGTAATGTCTGAAAACGAAAATTATACTATTAATGATTTAATGAAGAAGATAACATTAATTAGTAAAAATATCAAAAACTTAAATGATATGATTAAATCCATTGATGACAAAATGAAACCAGTTGAACGCGAACAACAAAGCAACGAAGAGAAGGAGAAAATCGAAAAGATATTTCAAGCAAAGTCTATAGGAAGACCATCGGGCGACTACCCTACAAAGCAAAAGAAATACTGTGACATGTTGAATACAGGAAAAATCAAACAACCTAAAAGCACCACTTTAGAATTTTACAAAATTTCAAAAAATGATGATGGAGTATATGTATTATTTGAATAATTGATATCTAAGTAATTCTAATAATATGAATTTATTAGAATTATTTAGCGGAACAAAAAGCGTCGGAGCCATAGCAAAGTCGCTTGGATTTAATGTGATATCATTAGACTTGAAAAATGCTGATATCAACACTGATATTTTGGAGTGGGATTACAAACAGTTTGACCGAAACCATTTTGATTTTGTTTGGAGTAGTCCCCCATGCACTGAACACAGCGTAGCAAAAACTAGGGGAATTAGGAATATCGAATATGCAAATAGTATTGTCTTAAAAACTATCGAGATTATCAAATATTTTAATCCTAAATATTTTGTAATCGAAAACCCACTAACTGGATTATTAAAAAATCAGGAGTTTATGGATGAGTTTGAATTTAAAGATGTTGATTACTGTAAATATGGATTTAATTATAGAAAGAGGACTAGGCTATGGAATAACATTACAACTTGGAAACCTAGAGAATTATGTAAAAAGGATTGTGGTAACATCAGGAATAATAAACATATTGAAACTGCGCAACGTTTGCCAAGTGGAAACAAGGAACAATGGGGAGACAATCCAACAATACATAAGCAGGAAGATTTATATAAAATACCTAGCGAATTAATTTGTGAAATCTTAGTGAGTTTGACATTTCCTGAGTGATTTCCAATCAAGAAACTTTGGTTTCAGATTTGGAGATTTGGATTTCCCAATTGGAAACTGGTATTTCCTAATTGGAAACTTGTATTTCCCACTTGGAAACAGGACATTTCAGAGTGGTATTTCGGATGAGGAAATAATACATGTTTAGTGGTGTTTCCATTTTGGAAATGGCTTTTGGAACAGTTGTTTCCGTTTTGGAAACGAGGGTTTCTGAAATGGAAGGTGCTGACAAGTTAAATGAGGCGCTAAGAACATAAGGATAAGGGATATACAAAGTTTCAATTACAATTGAAATTCTTTATGAGATATCAAAAACGATTTCCTGTATGTTTTTACCATAAAATTGCTAGAAAGTCAATTGAAAAAGAAATTGATGAGTTCTTTAATAATAAAGATTTAATTAAGAGGTTTGAGGGGGGAAACGCAATTAAACCATATAAAGCATTCGTTAAAAAATTTCGAGACATGTTTGAAGCGATTGATTGGCATTTATTAAGTAAAGATAAAATAAACGAGGTCTTGAATGAATTTAGAATAACTAAATATCATGTATGGTCTTACTACAACACTAAATATCAAGTATGGCTACTAGTTAATTTGTTTTTCTGGGAATATGTTTATTCAATAATAGGAAAGACCATATCACATATATAGACATTGGCGATATTGATAAATATGTAGATTACATATTTGAAGACATGTTTCCTGACTATAAATGTGACCCATAATTATTAATCATACTATAATAATAACATTTATACCCTTATATGTTATAATTATAATGTAAGTATAGCGTTTTATATATTGAAGATAAAATCCTACAAGGGACACGCAAGCGTTAGCGAAGCTCGCAAGCTATGCGACCACGCCTAAAAAATATATGATGAAACTGATGAAACGAAGGAGGGAGTGATGTTGTTGCTGTTCTATTTTTTGTCCGGGAAATGGACAAATCGTTTTTAGACAGTTCGAATACTTTTTTGATGACAAATATTTTTTGCAATATATTTTGCAAAATTTATTTTTTTTTGAAATGGATGAGGTGAGGAGATTGTGAGGAAATGACATTTTGGAGGGTAGTTGGTGAAATGAATGAGGCGAGGAGGAAGGAGAAAAGGATAGCGAAAATTTTGGAAAAATGATGAGAAAAAAACGGATGAGATGGACAGACAGGAATGTAGAAAAATGATGAAAACGAATAAGGGTAGAAGGTGGAAGATGAAAAAAATGTAAGGGGGGGGTGTATGTATGAAAGCAATTTATTGCTAGGCGTGGCCCTCCACTACTCCCAGAGGGGGGCCACGAGGAACTCCATCACGAGGTCGAAGGGCGCGGAGGCGGGCGGAGTGCAAGCGGCCAGCAGCTGCTCCAGGCAGTGGGAGCGTGGAGGCCGTTGTCGTTGAAGGGCGAGAGGGTGATCTCGTGCGCTCGGCTGCGCAGCTGCCTTTGTAGGTCACCGCCTTCTTGGGCACGCCCGACTGGCGTGGAGCGGGTCCTGCAGCTTGAAGATCTGCACTTGGAGTTGGTTCCATGAAGAGAGAGCAGCCTTGTCTTGGGAAGAGCCTCCTCATGTGAGGTTGTTGGCCTTCTCCATTGAGCAGCGTGCGGGCGCCACTTGGGTGGGCACGCTTATACAGGCTTTGCGGTTCGTCTGAGTCTCCACGAAGCCAGGAACCCCTCCGAGTGTTGATCTGGAACTCGAAGTTCGTCACGGAGCTCTTGCCCACGGCCCGCAAACTCGGTCCACGTGGGCGTTCGTGTTTCCGAACTTGCGGGGTTCATGCAGCTGAAGATGGCGTTCTGGGTGAGACCGCCTCTTGGCGACCACGCTCCCCGCCGTCTTAGCTCCTCCGCTCGCTGTGCGGGCTGAAGGGGCTGCAGGCGAAGCGGTGGGCTCTGTGCAGATTCTGGCGCTTTGCGCCCAGGAACTTAGGACGCTTGCCGTCCAGTCTTCTCTGCATGCCGAGGAAGGCACAAGCTTCTTGCAGGGGGACGTGGAGACGCCGAGGCGCTCCGCCATGTCCGCCGTGTGCGGCCCGCACGGGCCCTTTCCGACACCGTTGCACGGGCCGGCCGCCTAGATTTGGTGCTTTTTCTTTAGCCCAGTTTGTTGGGCCCGCCGCATGCGGCCGACCACAGCTAATGCGTCCAAGGCCCATCGTTGCGCCGCAGGCTTTGATGTCAGGCCTCGCGCGCGACGCACTCAACGTGCGGGCCTTCTGCGCGAAGCATCCCTTGCCTACATGGCCGCCGATGCATCCAGGGTCCTCACTGCACCGCAGATGCTTCGAGGGCGTGTCTGGAGCTCAGTGCTTACTGCATTAGAGCCCAGCTTGTGGTGCCCGCCGCATGCGGGTTCAAGGTTCTGCGCCACTTAGGCCCAGCACTGCGCCGCAGATGCTTTGTCAGTTTCCAACCTGCTCGTTGTACAGCTCGAACTTGCAAGTTGACCTTTTGCATGCAGAGTCAGGCCAGTATAAAGCCCAAGCGTGCAAACATCACTGCACTCATAGGTGCCCGCGCGGCCATCCTGCCAGCAGGTCAGGCCCTCGCTGCGTGCTGTCGTATCCCACTGACCGCAGCTAATGCATGCATCCATGTTTATTCAATCCGTGTGTATTCAGAGCCTGCCCATACCTGCCCATCAGCACGCATCTCATCCTGGAAGCGATGCATGATACCATCGCACGCAGCTACCTGGACGTGGAGATCGCTTGAGGCATGGTCCTCGTGCTGCTGAGCATCCGCTTCTGCGCGTTGTGGCATTCTGCATGGTCTTCACCGCGCTCATCGCGCTAGCGGCGTACTTGCAAACACTGCCTTCCATTTTCCAAACGAGTGATTTCCTGCGTGCCGCCATGCTGCGAACTAATTCGCAGACGGCATACCTGCACAACGGTTAGCGAACGCATCTTGCACGCTCGCCTAAAAAAGGGCGCTTTTTCCATGGGTGTTTTTTGGTGTCTCCCACGGCGCTCACTCCCAAGCATGAGTCGAGGTGGCAGCAGCAGGCCTTTCCCTCATCTGCCTGCGCCGTGCATCATGCTGAGCAGCTGAAGACTCCTTCGCATGTCCGCAGTTTCCATTCAGTTTCAAGTTGCGGTCGCCTTCCCTCCTTGTGCATAATGTCCCTGGTCAGTGACGCCAACGCTTGCTTCAACGCATTTGACGACAACGACACACCGCAGCAGTGGCCCCAATGCCGCCGCATTGATGCATCCCCTTCTCGCTTTATGCAGGATGGCTTTGCATCCCTCCTCAATGGTTGGCTACGACGCATGGACCGTGCTGACCGTTTGGCGTGCATACATCGCATGGGACACCTGAGCAATTTTTTGCTCGACATCCTCAGTATCCTTGGAGTGCCTAGTATGACTTTTGGCATTGCACGCTTGCGCTCGCTCATTGCATACTTTGTCGACTATGTTCGCACTGATCAGCAGATCGATGTCGACGGCGTGTTGGAGAATCGCAAACAAAGCCTTGCAGGCTTCCGCACGGCAGGGAAATACCTTGCCATCATCCAGCCCTTCTCCGCCTTGCTCGCTAATCCCAAGTTCCGCTCTGAGCACAGCATGTACGCACACATGCAGCCCAGCTTGGATTTGTTGCGTGAATGGGAGTCACGCCTCAGCATGGACGACATCGCCTTGGTCGTCCGGTCCTGCGTCGCATTGCTTGAAAGCATTAAGACTTATATAAGCGTGCTTCCTCAGCCACGCAGCGCGCACTTCCTGCACTGGTCAGACAGGCGTCACGAACTCGCGGAACTGGCCGACGAGTGGGCCCGCGTCGCCGGAGCATGGCGTGCCGCCCTCCAGGGCTGCATCGTCCCGGGCCTCACTGCAACACGCCCTACTGCCTCAGATTCCAGACCAATAACTGCCAGTCCAAAGCATGCATGTTTGTATTGATCAAAGGAAAGCTTTTGGAGCAAGTCCTGGGGCTGCTCATCTGGGCCACCAGCCTAAGTCTGGAATTGCGATCTTGGCTTGCGCCCTTATATGCAGATCTGCGCTCGCCGCCGGGATGCATGATCTCAGTGAACGCACGCCTGTGGCCTGCATTCCTTTCGGCGCTGAACGCCAAAGCTGTACTAGCCTCGCCCGTGCACGGCATCTTTATGCCGCTCGGCTCCAGGGTTTTAGAATACCAGCAAACCCCAGTACGCAGCCCCTCCGACTTGCCTCGCCATGCCCAAAGCAAGCCAATCCTGGCATGCAAAGCAGCCGCCGATGCTTGTGCCGAAGGCACCAAAGTCGGAATCGGCGGCTGGTTCATATCCAGTCGCTCCGTCTCATGGTTCGCAGAAACGTGGGACTTCCAGGAAGCCCAGCAGCAGTGGCCTTGCCTCACCAAGGAGGCCCAACGCTACATAGCGTGCCCAGCTCGCGCTCATGCGAATCGCTTGGACCGCCGAGGGCCAAGCAGTGCACGGCATCTGCGTGCCCTCCCGTACAGACAATACCGCATCAGAAGCCGGAGTGAACAAGCTGTTCGCCGCAGCATGGCCTTTGCAAATTCTTGTGCAATTGGTCGCCGCATGGGCCTGCAAGCACAAATGGTCAGTACTAGCCTCGCACATCCCAGGCGAGCACAACGTGTGGGCTGATCAGCTCAGCCGCGGAAACACATCCGCATTCGACAGCAAGCCGCAAGCTCGTTTTCGTTTTGGCCCGCATGATTTCTGGCCCCACAAATGCATGCTGTCATTGCATCCGCCCGACGCCCCATGGCGGCCGGAGCATAAGAGTGCTTCGCAAACGCTCTGAAGAGGGGGTGATAGATTAGGCCGTTTGCTTGGAACCCTGAAGTGGGGGCATTTGAGAAGGCTCCGCAGAGGGGTGCAGACACAAAGGACACGCGCTGTCTTTCCCCCTGCACCCCCGAGCCTTTACTTCCAAGCAACGCCTTGTAAAGAAAAAAACATGTGCACATGTTTGTCGGTCGTACTCTTTTGTGTTTTGCCGCATGTTCCCTTTCGGATTGAAGCAGTGATCAAGATTCTAACCGTGTGGTCGATATGGTTGAAAGCACGCAATCGGTACGCATTCGGAGTCCCTCCTGCTCCAGGTGCACCGCGTGCTCTGGAGGCAGTGCTACTTTCAAGCAACCCGTGAAAATGAAGTGCGCGCCGTTTTGGGTTTGCGGAGTTCGTGGATTTGGAGGGTTGTTTGGGTTCAAGGTAGGAGCAGTGCAACAGGCCTTAACTCCTTTTTTTCTTTGACCGATCTCACCCGTGCTCTGACCTCTAAGGGCGCGTTTCATGCGTGTGAGTACAACCTTCACTCCGACCGAACACGCATGTTGGTTGGGGGAGTAGATCTCCAGGCTCCTCATGGGTTGCAGCGTAGCCTGAGTTTGCACCCCTGAGCAACACCTTGAGAAAAAAAGGTGGAGAGCGAGTGCCCTGTACTGGTGGTCTCCCTTTTTCGGTATGCATGTTGTTTAGGCTTGCAGCAGTGAACAGGTTTCTAACGCTTAGGGTTGTTTGATCCTTGTCTTTTTCGAGACCCTCCCACCCTCCCTTCATGCACTGAGGCCGAGCATATTGTGCAGAAACGCAACCAGGGGCTGCAACCACCCCCGGTGCATTTGCACTCCGTTTTTTTTGACCGATCTCACCCGTGCTTTGGCCTCGAAGGGCGCGTTTCATGCGTGTGAGTACAAACCTCACTCCGACCGAGCACGCATCTTTTTTTTGGGGGTAGATCTCCAGGCTCCGCATGGGTTGCAGTATAGCCTGAGCTTGCACCCCTGAGCAACACCTTGAGAAAAATGGTGGAGAGCGAGTGTCCTGTACTGGTGGTCTCCTTTTTTCGTTATGCATGTTGTTTAGGCTTGCAGCTGTGATCAGGTTTCTATTTGTTCTCTGAGCAAAGTGTGCGTTGCCAAGCAACCATCAGTTGCAAGAAAACTGCTGGTTGAAAAGAGAATGGCGCAAACCTAGCATGTAAGGTGCGACAAGTTCCTTCAACGTGGTGGAATGCAGTGGAATGTAGTTTTCTCATGGCGTTTGGACCGTTCATACCTTTTTAGGCCCTTCTCCCTGGGACCTGCAGCTGCATGGTTCGATGCCCGCAGCTGCATCTAGCAGGAACGGTAGCGAACCCCATCTCCGCAAATTTCCTGTTGAAGGCGACGGACTTGGATCATTCGTTTCATCGTTTCGTCAGCTTTCCCGGAGTTCATCGGCCTGGAGTCCAACAAAAATCAAAGATTGCGTGTCAGATTGCAGCTAGAAGGCCTGGTGCAGAATGCCGATAGGAGTCCACGCGATTAAGAAATTGCCATTAATCTTGACAGATGAGGCTATAAAACTACAAATTCAGAAGGATGAGTTTGTTGTTTTGACTTTCTCTGGAGACTTTTTCAGTATAAATGGATTGGTCCGATCAGCTCTCAACGAGCTCCCACGGTGAGCTCGCTGTTTGGACACAATTTCGCTCTACGCGTCACCAGGCTGCCGCGAGAAATGCTGTGACGGCCGGGCGCTCGGGGCACTTGGAGCCCGTTTGGTGAAAAATAATACTGTGGTGGTTGGACATGAGCGTGTCATTTTGGAAAGTACCCTTTTCGGGGTCATTTTGAAGGGACCCCAAGGGAAACTTCCCAGCTTGAGCGGTTCTCTCTTCGAAGAAGCACTCAAGTGTTTTTGCGGCGCAGGAAGCAGGTTCTTTTGGCAGAGCATGTGGAAGGCTTCGAGGCTGTAAGGCAGCAGAGTTCGCTTCACATGCAGGCTAGCGGATGTTGACACAGTTCAGAATACAATGTATCCATTTGTTCCAGTCCGCCATGGAAAAGTTCCATATGGCTCCGAGCAAAAAGGACAGTGCCCACAATGCGATGGATCTTTTCCTTCAAACACATGACTCTAGGTTTCCTTTGCACAGCCACCTTCTCTTGGATCTTCGCCCAAAACTGTTACTGCCCCAAGTCAAGGTGACACTGTCCAGACAGTTTGCTGCTTCAGCACTTTGGGTTGAGGCCCTCCATCCTTGTTCGTTTGCCATGTCTGAGGCCGACAAGTTCAAGCCGCGAATGCGTGCTCGGGGCTCGGAAGCAGGGGGAGTTGGGGAGGCTTGTGAGATGCTTTGGGCCTTGGGTTGGGATAGAAGGCGAACGGTGACGATGAGACGATCTGTTTTTGCGGGACTCTGGAAAGAGGCGCTGGACAGCGGAAGGTTTTTGTTTATCAAGTAGTTGTTTGCTTTCTTCCTGAGCACCCATGTAGAGCATAACGTCAGCGCTGATTTGACCTGCCGTGAATTGCTAGGTCAACCCGTGAGTGAACACTCGTTGGTACAGCTTTGCATGGAGTTTGTGATTTGCTGCTCCATGCAAAGTCTGCCGAGGTTCTTTTGTTTGTATTCAGTTGGGCGGCGGCGCAAGGCGCGACCGCAGTGGTGTGGTGGGCCATGTCCGCATGCAAAGTTTAGCTGCTCGGCACACACGTTGTGACTAGGGTTACTCAGATGAGTTGTGTGCAACAAGGGCCTGCTTTCTGTAGGGTTGTGATAAGGAAGGGCCAGCCTTATCATTTGCTTGTAGACAGATTCACACAAGCTCCACATAGTCGCTGGTTCGGCAATCACTTTGGACTTGGTTCAGATTCACAGATCCTCGGTGGCCAGAACCACTCTTCTTGCTGCTGAGTTGCCCAGAGTTGCCCAGCCTGAAGACTCGTGCCTGAACGACATGGCTTCTGCCCCGAGAAAGCCATTGAATAGGACTATGGCGATCTTCCCCCAGAGCAAATAATGTGTGTGCAACACGCCGAAACAAGGGTTCTATGCGATCCTCTGCGCTTTTGGGCTGATGGCCTTCTTTTCCTAAGCAGAGCCTGCATGGACATTGATACCAACCGTGAGCGTGTGATGTCCAAATGGCCCTATGACCCTTTTGGCTTCCAACCTGTCAGTTAGCGGTCCGAGCGGTCGTTGGTGGCTGGTCTGTTTTCCGGGCAACATGGCAAACGCATTGACGCGAGGAAGAGTGTCATTGTTTTGTTTCGAAGCAAGCACATAATGTTGACAAGTGTGAGGCATGCAAGGGTTGTGAAGGCACCGCTTTTTTCGATGAGCACGGTGAGAATGTGTCAATGTGTAGCAATGCGCACCAAGACATAATGTTGTCGGGCTACAAGTACTTCCTACCTACTGTAGTTCTAATTATATCTAGTTGCAGGCAAGCAATCTTCATTTCAATGCCAAGAGTAAGTGCAACACACCCACAGACAAAAGCTGAAGCTCCGATGCTACACTTAAGTTGCGGTGGCAGCAACAGGAGGAACCCAACATGCATTTTGGAAGTTCGTTATTTCTAAAACCATGCCCTTGTGGAGTGACTGCTTTCCATGTGACTTTTCGTCTGTGAAGCTGGAGTGTTTATTGCAGAAATGCCTGGACCGGGCCCCAAGCACCGGGTCTGTGGGTATAATGGCGGGGGCAAAATGTGTTGCATGTGTGTCATGGGTGCTTTCTGGGAATTCACCGTCTGGGGCTTCGTGGGCAAATCAGCCACCGATGTTTGAATTGTCCCAAGCCACATGCAAACAACTCCAGGAACAAGACACGTGATCACATCAACATTTGCACGGAGTGAGCTGGATTCCCACCAGTCGGTGTGCTTTTTCGGGGTTGTGAGCTGGAGAAAACTCATCCCAAAACCATCTGGGGAAGCGTGTTTTTCAGCAAGTTTCTCGAGAAACGGTTCACTTCGGGGAGCGGCTAACCTGAACCAGATTCAGGCATGTAGGGACTAGCGACTTTTGAAGTCTATGGGTGCAGGCGCGCCTGCCAGCCAGATCACCAGCAGAAGTTGGGTAAGTGCCCCAGGGCTGACGGGAGCAGATTTCTCATTGTGACTTTTTGTTGGGGACGCTGGTGGACATCATTTGCGTGGCGGTTCATTTCTACGAATCATTTGTTGAGTGTTCCCCATGTGGTGACGCCATGGGCGATAGATTTCCTTGCACAAGCATCATTCGGCCCGAGGACTTTTCTTGTTGTTTGTGTGCATAG